>JAQJVL010000254.1:1061060-1268927 GCA_035578905.1 Stictocephala bisonia | reverse complement strand
ACAGTATGGGCGAAACGTCTGGTCATCTTGTAAATGTTGTAGATAGTATCTTGACGCGGTTGTCACCGGAAACTGTAGATTGAAGATATATAAAGACTAATTTGGGAGGCAGTGACATCCTCGTAGATTGAAATACACTTCAGCATTTACATAATGTAAACGTAATATAAACTTTTTTACCTCTATTACTCATTCTAAATCTGAAAAGGATATTATAATGTCCAAACAATGTTTCAAGAATGTACGTTATGGAAAAAGTGAGGTAAAGAGTAAAATAGTCGTCGGGCAAGTTACGTGGCTTTGCTTCCTACATTGTCCACATTTAAATTTGAAGGTTCTAAATTGAAATAATGTCAGTTCTTTCACAATTTGTGGCAAGTTATCATTCATTTAAAAGAATTTAAGTTCCCTAAAATGATTACTGTCTGAGCTAGAAGTTACAATAAGTAGTCCTTTACATTATGGTGAGTTCATTGTCTTAAGTACTATTGAATTACTAAAACTGAACAGGCAAATTTAAACATACTGTTCTCATTTACTGGTTTGACATGGCTTTAAATTGATATCACGATAAAAGAGCAATTTATTTTGTGTCATAAAAAAAGGTTAATTATTAACAGTGTAGTAATAGTAATCTAGACGTGATTTACAAGTTTTATTAGAGAATTTTAGTTTCCAGTTACCTTGACCGGAGGTTCCGACGTTACCGTAGACATCAAATTCAAATGTCTTAATTTGTCATACAAACTTACTAAAAAGTATTCACAATGTTATTTTTAAGCATGCACATGATAAGGCTAAGTAACTTATATTTAGTGATAATATAATAAAGAATACAACTAAATAATTACAAAATAAACAATAAGTAATGGAGGACAATTGCACATGAAATTATATATACTCTAAATTAATACATTAAATGAAGGTGATATATAAATGTCAAAATTAATATTTAAAAAGTTATGTCTTTGAAGTTAAATAATTCGCCTTGTGAATAAAAAGGGGCTTCTAAAAGCCAAATGAAAAATTTGTTGCGAAAGCGCTTCGCAGGATACACGGTAATCAGGTTGTTTAATTTATTATTAATTTTGAGTGAAGCTATTCATTGTTTTATTCAGTCTGTTAAAACTAATAGTTACGTTGTCCCTAAACCTCGTACTGTATTGGTGACACCTTGGTTTAATAATATCTGGATTTTTAAATAAATACAGAGACCAGTGAAGGATCTCGTCCTTGTACATGGCCTGCCTGTCAGATCACTGGTGGTTACTATCGAGAGCCATTTTTAATCATTTAAAATATTAGAGAGGGCTTCTTAGTCTCAGCTTTCATCTGAAAAATAAGGCCTTTTTAAAAATAATTGAAGAGTAAAAATAAATGTAAAAAAATAAGCAAAATGATCCTGGATTAAATAATGTTATCGCTTTCCTATACTATAGTCCAGTCAATAAATGACCCAAAATGAAGTGTAGAGTGCGTGAGCAGGTAACTAAGCGATTCCTTCAGAAACTTGTTCAGGGGGCTTAGTTTGTTAACATACCAAAAGTCCTGACTCCTAGGTGATGAGCGGGGGGGAGGAGGGGGGGCTAAAGGTACGAATTTTGGGTTTTTCGCTTATATCTCGAAAACGGTGCATCGGAGAGAAATAGTTTTACATAAAAAAATGGAGTTCTTAAAATTATCTAAAACTTTTATATCATATGTTTTTTTCTAATTCCTAACCCTTTTCGAGCTATACCCTCGGAAAAAGTTGAAGTTTACAAAAAAAATCAATTTACATCAAAATATTCATAAACATTGCATCATACTGTCTAAACCTATTCATAAACGAAAAGTATGAATATGAAAGAAGTTGTAGATTTTTAAATTCCCTTTTGGAATATATATATACATATGCTGATTAATGTCCAACCCGCCTAAAGTTACAGCTATTTTAAAATTTGTATAGCATTTTGCAATTTTCAGAAAATTAGTTTGTATATCATATTCTTAACCCACAACCTTTGTTCGTGTATTTTGTTTAAATTACAGACAACAATATCAGCAATTTATTAGTCAATTAAATTTAATATTGTTAGTCAATTAATTAACTTGATGCTGTTCGAGTTGGTAAAAGAGCTATGAATTCAATAGTTGACTTGACATTTGCAGACGTAAAGTTATCGCGCAAAGATCGGGCATTGCCAATATCTTCTGTCAGCTCATTGATAAAAGTTCACGATGAAAGGGTAGTAGTTACCCAACATTGCTCTTTCAGCGGATATGTATAAGCAAACGATCAGATGAGGATTTGATGACATATTTTGAGTATGAGTTGGCCCCATTTCCCTTAGCACTGTTCAACGAAAGTGGCATGAGAAAGACAAACAAATCAGTGCTGTACAACTTGGTTGAGCCAACCAAGAAAGATATTCTTCTGCCTCAAATGAACATTGTAGTCGATGGAGGATTTCTACTCCACTGAGTTATTTGGCCAAAAGATGCATCGGTTGTGACTATTTGTAATAGTTATATCACCTACGTCGACCACCATTATCCTGGGACTACTCGCACTGTGGTGTTTTATGGGTACGCAAACACAGCCAATAGCACTAAATCACAAGAACAAATGCGTCGTTACAGACTAAAAAGGTCAACCGACATCCATTTGACATGGGACACACAAAGGAAGACTTTTCATCAAATCCTACCAACAAAACTAACTTCATCTCCTTACTGGAGATAAAGCTGCAGGAGAAAGGGATACATACTCTTCAGGCTACCGATGACGCTGACATCCTAATCGTGAAGACTGCTGTTGAACAATCCACTCACAACTCTGTGGCTGTCATTGGTGAGGATGTAGACCTTGCTGTCCTGTTGATTGCTTCCACTCCTGCGACCCGAGATATCTTTATGCTAAAACCCGGACGAGGGAAATCCAAAACAACAGTACTGTCCACCCAAGAGATGCAGCACCGTAGATTTGAACACATCCTGTTCCTTCAATCATTTACCGGATGCGACACAACTTCTGCTACTTTCACGAGAAGCAAGGTGGGCTTCTTTAAATTGTACTTGGAGTCATCCAGCAAGCAGCAATGACATTTTCTAACCCCTCCTCTACTTACGACCAGGTTGAAAAGCTGGGGAGATGTGCTTTCTGAAGTGGTATAAGGTGCCAAAAAAACAAACCTCCCTTAACCAGTACCGCTTCCAATCGTTTACGAGGTCAGTGGCAAATATGAAGCCTGAAATCAGCTCCCTACCTCCAACAGAGAATGCAGCTAAACAGCACTCTCAGCGAACCTACCACCAAGTGCAGCAGTGGCTTGGTAATGAGATGCCCCCTCAAGATTGGGGGTGGAAACGTGTAGGAGACACCCTGGTGGCAATTACAATGGAAAATCTACCAGCACCAGAGGTTCTTCTGAAAACTATATTTTGCCGCTGCACCAAGGATTGTGTAATTGGAAAATGTGGCTGCCAAAAAGCGATGATTACCTGTTCTGCAGCGTGCCTCCACTGTCAAGGGAAGTGCCTGAACAGTGTGCCTGTTGACGATGAGGACGATGAAGACGATGTAGAG
Source organism: Stictocephala bisonia (assembly GCA_035578905.1). Classification (NCBI taxonomy): domain Eukaryota; kingdom Metazoa; phylum Arthropoda; class Insecta; order Hemiptera; family Membracidae; genus Stictocephala; species Stictocephala bisonia. The sequence continues at coordinate 1,265,359 of JAQJVL010000254.1, read as the reverse complement.
CCCATTCAGCAAGAGCCACCCGCTACTGAGGAAGAAGATGCCATGGAAGAACAATCATTGCCTGGGCCCTCAAGTTCAAAGAGGATGAAAATTTGATTACTTTTAAAGTTGAGAGTAAGACATTAGGAATATATTGAGAACAATGGGGTTTACAATTATTATTGTATTGGTGTAACGAAACTATCTGTAGAATAAAGTGTGAAATTTGTCATTATCATTATTTTTTCTACTTTATTTAATAACTTGCTTATAAGTGGCCATATATGTTATTAGATGAACGAACAAAGGTTGTGGGTTAAGAATATGATATACAAACTAATTTTCTGAAAATTGCAAAATGTTTTAAAATGCAACAATGCAGGTTGCAAAATGCAAACAAGTTTTAAAATAGCTGTAACTTTAGGCGGGTTGGACATTAATCAGCATATGTATATATATATTCCAAAAGGGAATTTAAAAATCTACAACTTCTTTCATATTCATACTTTTCGTTTATGAATAGGTTTAGACAGTATGATGCAATGTTTATGAATATTTTGATGTAAATTGATTTTTTTTGTAAACTTCAACTTTTTCCGAGGGTATAGCTCGAAAAGGGTTAGGAATTAGAAAAAAACATATGATATAAAAGTTTTAGATAATTTTAAGAACTCCATTTTTTTATCTAAAAATATTTCTCTCCGATGCACCGTTTTCGAGATATAAGCGAAAAACCCAAAATTCGTACCTTTACCCCCCTCTTCCCCCCCGCTCATCACCTAGGAGTCAGGACTTTTGGTATGTCAACAACCTAAGCACCCTAAACATGTTTCTGAAGGAATCGCTTAGTTACCTGCTCACGCACTCTACACCTCATTCCTTGACTGGACTACTAAGCATGCCAGCCATCACTGTAAGTGTGACGTGTGCAGTAGTTTGTTTTCATTTTTTATTTATAAATTTGCTGTATAATTGTCATTAATCATTAATGTGTTAAACCCAATTGTCCATACCCTGGAACAAGTACTTATTTACTAAACCCAGCTGTAAACTAAGCAAATATTAGAATACTACGTTGTACTGGATATAATATTTAAACAACCTAAAATAATTTGTCAATGTTCAGTTTTCATGCCGCACAATCAATATAGTTCCATACCCTCAGAGGAAGGTCAAATAAAATATTAAAGAAGAGGTAAAGTACCGTACTTCTGAAGGCAATAACAAGACGATGAATGGCAAGTTTAACGAAGTAACATTCAAGGAAATATGTATTTCAACTCATGTCAACTAAAAATGTGCAGGTCAGTCTACCTTTGTATATGTGTGCCATTTAAAATCACCACTTGAATCAATTTATTAATTTTAAAATATTTCTTAAATACTAATAAAATTCCATGAGCTGTATGAATTTTGTTTTCAAATTAAACCTTCTGAGGTCTTTATGTCCGCCTTTTAGCTCTGTAATATCAGTTATCTCCTTTAAGTATTCTACTATTTTGCCCTCAGGAAGGAGGTGATGACTCAAATCTGCACCAGATACCAACTGGTGCCAAACTCAACGGGTATACAAATTAATTTCCCTGGCTATTAATAAATAGTCCTCTCTAAGCTAAATCGAACTCAGATAGTAACAATGATAGTAATAATGTAGTAAAATATGTTCATCTACACTCATCACACTCATTCACCCCTCATATTCGCCCATATCACTACGATTGGCGTCTTAGTGATGAATAATGAATAACAATGAATAATTATATATTGCTCAGTACTTTGAACATGTATCTAACGAGTGTTCACATTTTGGTAAAGCCCATACGTGAATAACGTGACAAATGTTCTACGGAATTACAACAAACTTATCAATATTATCTGCAAGCACTTAACAATATCTTGGTAAACAACTTATTTTTTGACAGATATATAATAATATGTTTTGTAAGCTTGTATTGTGCATAAATCTAGACAATAATTTGGCCTTTTTGATTGATATTCTTAAACAAGAATATAACACTTTTTTGTTTTGCCTAGCAATATTGTGGCTAAGAAAGTTGTATGAAGTTTTATAATGGAAATAGGGACGCTTAATATTTAATTTTACTCTTATTTGCCTGGCACGATGAAAGATAATGTAATGACGTGTAACAGAAGTATGCAGCTCTGTGAATCCAATCCCAATAAGAAGCAATCACCCACAAACTGAAGGGCGAATGTATTGTAATTGTTACGTAATGAATTGGCAAAGCCACTCTATAACTCTCTAAAACTCATTAAGTAATTAGCAGTTTGGTAAACATCTTGGCAGAAAAAATTTATCGCCCTTAACAAACAGGCAGAAATGCAACTAGAAAGTGCCTAGTTTAAGTTTTGGGTTCACAAAGCAAACATTTAAGCAGTTAGTAAAATATGTAAGAACAGTGAAGAACAATTTAAACTTGAAATTTTCACCATAAGACCCACATATTCCTTACACGAACAGCCTTCTCACCCATCTACACAGGAATGACAGTGACAGCCAATGTTCATAATGATACTCAACAGCCTTCCCACCCATCCACACAGGAATGACAGTGACAGCCTATGTTCATAATGATACTCAACAGCCTTCCCACCCATATACACAGGAATGACAGTGACAGTCCATGTTCATAATGATACTCAACAGCCTTCCCACCCATCTACACAGGAATGACAGTGACAGCCCAAGTTCATAAATGATACACAACAGCCTTCCCACCCATCTACACAGGAATGACAGTCACAGCCCATGTTCATAAATTATACTCAACAGCCTTCCCACCCATCTACACAGGAAAGACAGTGACAGCCTATGATCATAATGATACTCAACAGCCTTCCCACCCATCTACACAGGAATGACAGTGACAGCCTATGTTCATAATGATACTCAACAGCCTTCCCCCCATCTACACAGGAATGACAATGACAGCCAATGTTCATAATGATACTCAACAGCCTTCCCACCCATCCACACAGGAATGACAGTGACAGCCTATGTTCATAATGATACTCAACAGCCTTCCCACCAATCTACACAGGAATGACAGTGACAGTCCATGTTCATAATGATACTCAACAGCCTTCCCACCCATCTACACAGGAATGACAGTGACAGCCTATGTTCATAAATGATACACAACAGCTTTCCCACCCATCTACACAGGAATGACAGTGACAGCCCATGTTCATAAATGATAATCAACAGATTTCCCACCCATCTACACAGGAAAGACAGTGACAGCCTATGATCATAATGATACTCAACAGCCCTCCCACCCATCTACACAGGAATGACAGTGACAGCCCATGTTCATAAATGATACTCAACAGCCTTCCCACCCATCTACACAGGAAAGACAGTGACAGCCTATGATCATAATGATACTCAACAGCCCTCCCACCCATCTACACAGGAATGACAGTCACAGCCCATGTTCATAATGATACTCAACAGCCTTTCCACCCATCTACACAGGAATGACACTGACAGCCCATGTTCATAAATGATACTCATCAGCCTTCCCACCCATCTACACAGGAATGACAGTGACAGCCCATGTTCATAATGATACTCAACAGCCTTCCCACCCAAGTATCCAAGACAAGAACGAAATTTGATGGTTTATGACTCGTAAATTCATACACAATGAAAACAATGGCACACCTATTCCCACTACGATAATGGTTCACGGTATGCTCACTCAAACAGAATATACAATCTGAACTCCATTTTAGTAAATCATAGGGTTAAAAACTTCAAAGGTCACTTTGTACAAACTATGTGTCTCCACCCATCAAACGTAGGAGTTGTTGACGTTTGGGGGGGAGGTGGCTTCTCCTTTGACATCATAATTAAAGCATTCCAACTCAAAGCTTTTGTCACTCACATTTCTCTCCCACTTAGTGCTTCGGTCTCTTAACAACGGACAAATTAACGTTTAATATATTACACAATGTGATAGGTTTATTCACGCGATAACTTACCACAATCAATTTTAGGATGGAAAAGAAAAAATAAAAAAAATATTAGAAACATTATGTCATTTTGGAGAAAAGTTATTTCGAAAAATTGCTGTTAACATAATTTAAATTATTAATCTATATTTATAAAAGAGGATGTTTGTATATATATATATATATATATATATATATATATATATATATATATATATATATGTTTGAAGTTTATGCGCTGCCAAACCATCCAACCGGTCGCCATGAAACTTTTGGATGTTATCCTGTATACTCCCGAGATGGTTTCTGTGAAGTTTGATGCAGATCCGTCCACAGGGTCCCGCTCACGGGCTCCTAAAGATCCCATGTTATTCAAATGGAGAATCTGAATTGTTTACAAAAAACATATGACTGTATGGTTTAATGTAGTTTCACATGCCATAAGCAGATTGAAGTTCTCACAACAACAGTACTGTATATGTTTTGATTTATTTTAGTTCTACATTTCACCTTGAGAGTGTAGCACACACTACTTTTACTTGATCAGGTGATCTGTATTTGGTGTTAAGCTTTTTTCCTCGGTAATTTCCTGTGTGACTTGCTTTCGCAATAACTATTAATAAATCTCAAGGACAGTCATTGCGCGTTGCCGCAATAAATTTAAGTAATCCATGTTTTTCACATGGACAGCTCTACGTCGCTTGCTCGAGAGTAGGCTCACCAAAAAACCTTTATATTTATACACCAAATAAGAAGACCAAAAATATTGTTTACCCGCTTGCACTCATTTAATAAATAATGTTTTTTTTCTATAATTCTTTTTATTGCTTTATTTTGGTATGTCAATGAAAAATGAAAGGCGAGACAACGTCCGCCGGGTTCAGCTAGTATTATAATAAGCCTCAAAAAGTGGAATAGTTACGAATGACGCCAATCTAATAAGCGAAACCCTTGACAACTAATATATGTTTAGTTTTAATTCAATTTGGATCTATATACTCGTATCATGTAAGAATGGATATATTACCGACATTTAGTAAAATTAATTTTATTTACGAGCTTGCAAAATCTTCTATTGCTTTTATAATATTATTCATATAGGAGATATTTAGGGGTTTGGGATTTAGTCTTATGCTGCCATCATATAGGTAGCAAAAAGTATGCGATGATAAATATTAAATAAATTGATTGTTTTTTTAACCATAGAAATATAATAACTTATTCACTAAAACTTTCCTTATAACTATAATGTTTTAACATTTTGTTTATTTCAATTATGTAATAATTGTTAATGTAATAATTGTTAATCCTATATCATCCTAATATACATTTCTTCAACATGTATGGCGATATATACAAAACATTCACTCGATTATGTCGTATTAATAACTTAAGGATGAAGCTATATCCTTTAAAATAAAACATAAAATAATGTTACATGCTCCTATGGTATAGATATATCTGAAAGTACCTTGGCTATTTAGCACTTTATAACCTAATACAGTATTAGTTAAACGGGATTTGTTAAAACATGAGTTGTTGTTTATTTTCGTAGTTTGAGCAAGTATCGGAGAAGTAGTTTAATCATGTGTTTAGCATATTGTTTAATTTTGATGCATGTTCTTTAAAAATGTATGTTTGTATCTTTTAATCATACTAAAAGTATTTTGGAATGTACCTATAAGGTTGTTGTGGTAGAGCCCAGTTGCCTAAAAGCTGACATGTACCGTACGTGTACAATAAGCTGATATGTACCGTACGTATACAATAAGCTGACATGTACCGTACGTGTTCAATAAGCTGACATGTACCGTACGTGTATAATAAGCTGACATGTATCGTACGTGTACAATAAGCTGACATGTACCGTACGTGTACAACAAGCTGAAATGTACCGTACGTGTACAATAAGCTGACATGTACCGTACGTGTACAATAAGCTGACAAGAGTAGTAGGGATTTGCCATTCCTGGCCCAGTATTATCCACCCTAAATTTTAGATTGATAATGCTTTGATGTGCTTAGATTGATAATTTCACAGTTTGCTCGGATTGATAATTTTTCATGGTTGATAATTTTGTTTTTGCCGTTCCTGGCGCAGTGCTAGGCGTGAATTGAAAGTTGTGTTTTAGTTTTGGTGCGCGGTGAATGGGTTCGAGTGTCGCGCGGTGATTCCGGCCAGAACGCCGGTCGAGATTTCTGCAGTGGCATCGTTTCGCGGAGCGCTGTGTAGGCAGTCCCGGCGGTGCGGTGTTTGTGGAACATTATAAGTGATTCGATCGCGGCACCCATTCCCCGCTGGGTTTTTTTGACACGATAACATTCGCGCGGTTGTTTGCGTGAGATTTCGGTGGTGGATGCGGCTGCTCCGTCACTTGGCTGTCATCTTCCCTCGTCCTCTCATCTCATCCGTCGTCTTCCCTCATCACCTTAATACAATAATTTCACATCTTCCACAATACTCCAAAAAGTCTTCCCTTAACGTTCGCGTATCGTTCAAGTATCGTTCAGGTGACGTTTACGTGTCGTTTAGGTTTCGTTTACGTATCGTTCAGGTGACGTTTATCTTCCCTCGTCCTCTCATCTCATCCGTCGTCTTCCCTCATCACCTTAATACAATAATTTCACATCTTCCACAATACTCCAAAAAGTCTTCCCTTAACGTTCGCGTATCGTTCAGGTGACGTTTACGTGTCGTTTAGGTTTCGTTTACGTGTCGTTCATGTGACGTTTATCTTCCCTCGTCGTCCTCGTCGTTTCTTCACTCTTCCACTCCAAAATACGACAAATGTTCAGGGTGGTCAGAGGAGACAGCTAACTCCGTGCAAATGGCTACTTATAAGACTAATGTCAACTCATCAGCACTTCTGAGTGCTAACGATATGGCTTCAAAGAAGCAATGTCCTACTTGCAATGCGTTTGTCCATGCATCAAATATGTCTCGACATCGTAAGACGAAAAAATGTATCGCAGCTTCCACAGGCTACCAATCAACGGTGCTAGCGCTCGGACCTCTTCCTTCAACCACCACTGTATGTCCTCAGAAGGAAACTTGTCCAGCATGTGGTGTTGACGTTCTGGCTAAAAATATGTCACGACACCGTAAATCGAAACGCTGTTTGAGTATCGCAGTTTCAAATAATCCTAACACTGCAATGCCAGTACTCAACCAGGCATCAAACTATTCGCAAAAGAAACCATGCCCAAAGTGTGGAATTGAAGTGACTGCATCCAACATGTCACGGCATCGTAAATCGAAAAGATGCAACACGACTTCTTCTCCTGAGCAAACGGCTGCAGTTCCAGATATTCAGACTAGCTCAATTTCGAATGATGCTACAAAACAGGCATGTACTATATGTGACACCGAAGTTTCTATTCGTAATATGCTTAGACACAGCAAATCCAAAAAGTGTAACACTAATACGATGCTACGCAACAGAGTCAAACGTTTTGGAATCAAACAAGCTCTAGAATCGGTAATGTGTTGGGTATGTGAAAAGTCTTTTGAAAAACCTAGATATGCCTCACATGTAAAATCGAGGGTTCATAAACGAAGGGCAATGATGCATCCATACTCCACAGAATCGGTATTGTGTGAGGTATGTGAGAAGACTATCGAAAAGTCTAATTTGGTTTCCCATGTAAAATCTGAGGACCACAAACAAAGGAGGATGATGCTACCTTCGGATTTCATTGTGTCCAATCCAACAATCAAAAGAATAGAGGAACGTTTTGCTCAACGACTTCCAGCCTCAGGTCCTGAAATATCCGAACTTGTTGCAAAATATCCGAAGTCGAAAGTTAATCGCCAGCCTGTAAAACCACTCCAGACATACGATGAAGATTTTATGAAAAGTAAACGTACGACACCAATCAATCCCAGAGCTTACGCTCGCAAGACAAACCAGCGACCAAATAGCCCATTGCTAGTTGATGCTTCCCCAGTATCTTCTCCCCATCCTGACTTTGAGGTAGATTGGTCAGCCCCCATTCCTTCTCCAATCAGCCCTCTACCAGCTTCCCCAGTATCTTCTCCTCCTCCTGACTTTGAGGTAGATTGGTCAGCCCCCATTCCTTCTCCAATCAGCCCTCTACCAGCTTCCCCAGTATCTTCTCCTCCTCCTGACTTTGAGGTAGATTGGTCAGCCCCCATTCCTTCTCCAATCAGCCCACTACCTGATTCTCCGATTGCTTCTCCTAAGTCAAAGCCCGAAGATCATGATAGTTCTGATCCTGAATCATATTTGAGGGAGGCTGACATAGATAATGTTATAGAATTATTGGGTAACATAATCTCAGAAGCACGTAGAAATCCAAATTGGAACGAAACTAAATTTAGAAATGCCATATCTGATTTCGATTTGTCATTTTTAGACGATCCTAAAAAGGAAGAAGTCGTGTTTGAACCACCAAAAAGAGTTGTCCATTCGGATTCGAATAAAATTAGAAATATAATGGGATCTCCACCTCATTCACCAGAGTCTACACATAATCAGAGTTGGGATGAAGATGATCTCGATTTCGATTTAACATATTCACCTAAAAAAAATAACAACATTAACGAGGAATTGTCATTAAATATACCAAACAGCCCCGTTTATGGATCTCCACTTCACTTTCCAGACAGTCCCTCATATTCACCACTTAGTCCAACTGATAAAAGAGAAGAAGAAGAAGAAGAAGACGTCGATCTAAGTTCAGATTCAGATTCCGTGTGTACTGTAATTGAAAACCCCAAGTTCAAAAATAAAAACAAACCAGATGATAAACACTATGTAGATGATCCAACGTTGGAAAACTCGCCACAGAACAATGTGGATGGAGAGAAAGAAGAAACATTCGAACTACAATCACTGGCCGAGGCTATCCGTGAAAAACAAACCGCTTTCAAGGGACGATTGAAAACCTACACTATTGCTAATCAACTAGCATTCAAAGATGTGTTCCGTTTCTTTAATGCGTATAAACCCCTAGTCATTGAGCTGATTGAAGATGAAATATTGAAAAATAACCTAAAAGCTAACGTTTGGTTTTTCGCTGTTTACAAACGGCCAGCAGATGGCAAGGTTATTGAGCGAACCATGAATTTCAAAACGAAAAATACAGTACTACTGCCCACTTCAGATATATCAGAATATTACGATAGCACAAAGAAAAAAATCATGGCCCAGATGGAGGAATTTCAGGAGAACGGATCGCAATGGACGCTCAAAAATATCGAAGGCATGGAAATTAGATTGAACAAATATATCCCCCTGAAGGGAGCTAGCTACATACCACTACCTCCAGCTATTGAAAACCGGAAAGCTGTTATCAATGTGGAAAATAATGATCAAAAGTGTTTCTTGTGGAGCATTTTAGCCGCACTTTACCCAGCAAAGAAACATTCTCAACGGGTGAGCAAGTATAAAGCACATGAACATGAATTTGACGAATATCTTAAAGGTATTGATTTCCCGGTACAGACTTCCAAAGTTCCGACATTTGAGGAACGTTCCGGTATTTCAATTAACATATATGCTTATGACGAAAAGTTTATAATCTATCCTCTCCTAGTTACAAATGAAGAAAAAGTACAACACGTAGATTTGTTGTATATGAAGAATGAAAAGCAAGCTCATTACTGTTACATAAAGAATCTGGAAAAATTAGTGAAATCACAAGTGACAAAAAATGGACATAGAATCTGGCTGTGCAGACGGTGTCTTCAGCATTTCGGAAGAGAGGATTTGTTAGATAAACATAAATTGGACTGTGGGAACCACAAAGCTTTGAGAGTTGAGTTGCCAGATGAAGGTGCTTTCATCAAATTCAGACAATACAACTGCTCGATGAGAGTCCCGTTTGTATTCTACGCTGATTTCGAATGTTGTTTGATTCCAATAAAAGAAGCACAAAAGGAGAAGGATCCAACCGAAGGAATCACAGAACCCTATACCCTGCGATATCAAAAACATCGACCAATAAGTTTCTGTTTGTATGGAACACACGACAGAGGTATTTATAAACCACCAGTTAGTTATTTCGGCGAGGATGCAGCTTCCAAATTTGTAGATACATTAATATGTGAATCGGAGGAAATCTTTAAACGCTACAACAGTGAGAATGCGGTTCCAATGTTACCACTGACTGATCTTGAATTGAGAGAGGTTGAAATCACCAACAGATGTCACATATGTAGAAGAGTATTAGAAGATGACCGCGTGATGGATCATGATCATATAACCGGTAAATTCAGAGGTGTTGCCCATAACAAATGTAATTTGAATTATAGAGTGCCTAATTTCATACCCGTCTTCATTCACAACTTGGCTGGTTATGATACACACCTATTCATTAAGCAATTCGGAGATCGTGGTAACACTGTCGATATAATACCAAACAACGAAGAGCGGTACATTTCGTTTACTGTGAAGGTGGAAAATGGTATTAAACTACGATTCCTTGATTCTTTCAAATTTATGAGTCTCAGTTTGGACACTCTCGTAAGCAACCTCCCTAAAAGTAAACTAATGCATACTATCAAACACTATGAGAATGAATCTGTAGATCTGCTACTGAGGAAGGGTGTCTATCCATACGATTATATGGATTCGTTGGACAAGTACAATGAGACATCACTACCGCCAAAATCAGCATTTTATAATAAATTAAATAAGACCAATATCACAGAGCAAGATTACAAACACGCTTGTATGGTCTGGCATGATCTAGGAGTTAAAGACCTAAAGGAATACACACTGTTATACAACACTACAGATGTACTGCTACTGGCTGATGTCATGGAAAATTTTAGAGATGTGTGCATGGGAATATACAAATTAGATCCGGCATGGTATTTCACAGCACCAGGTCTAGCTTGGAGTGCGATGCTGAAAACTACAAATGTAAAACTTGACCTATTGTCTGATGTTAATATGCTACTGATGTGGGAAAAAATGGTTCGAGGTGGAATATCTCAATGCTCGAACCGTCACGCTAAAGCTAACAACCCCTATATGAAAGATTATGACTCAACCCTTCCATGCACATATCTAACCTATCTAGATATGAACAATCTTTACGGTCATGCGATGTGTCAGCCGATGCCGATAAAAGACTTTCGCTGGGTGAAAGATGGAGCTGACATTGGTGCAGATATAGAGTATTTCGATGTTACAAAAATTAACGATGATGATACAATTGGTTATATACTTGAAGTTGACTTGGTGTACCCTGAAAACCTACACGATCAACATTCTGATCTCCCCCTAGCTCCTGAGCGAATGTGTCCACCAGGGTCTAAAGAAGCAAAATTACTAACCACTCTATACAGCAAAGAAAGATATGTTTTACACTATCGTAATTTAAAACTCTATTTATCATTGGGTATGCAGGTCACGAAGATCCACAGAATAATAAGTTTCGTACAGTCAAAATTTCTCGAAAAATATATCAACTTAAACACGAAGTATCGCATAAAAGCCCAAAACGACTTTGAGAAGGATTTCTATAAACTGATGAATAATGCAGTATTCGGAAAGACTATGGAAAATATTCGGAACCGTGTAGACATTCGTCTCGTTTCAAAATGTGATCAGCTTGAGAAATTGATTGCCAAACCTAATTTCGCGAGCCGGACGATTTTCTGTGAAAACTTAGCTGCGGTTCATATGGCTAAAGTAAAAACGAAATTTAACAAACCCATATATGTAGGTGCGTGTGTTCTCGACGTATCAAAGTTGATGATGTACAAATTCCATTATAATGTAATGAAAAAACGTTACGGCGATAAAATATCATTGCAATATACAGACACAGATTCTCTTACGTACAAGATAGAAACAAGTGATTTTTATCAGGACATGCAAAGTATGATTAAATATTTTGACACTAGTGATTATGCAGAAAACAATCCGTACGGTATGCCCCGAGTTAACAAAAAAATATTGGGCAAAATGAAAGACGAACTAAAGGGTTCTATCATGCGAGAATTCGTCGGGCTTAGATCCAAAATGTACGCGTATCAATTAGAAGACGAAGAAAAGAATGACGAAAAAAATAAACTAGATAAACTGAAAACCTCCAAACGATCTAAAGGGGTTAAAAAGTCTGTTGTGGAAAATGAGATATCATTTACAGACTACAAAGAGTGTCTGTTCAAAGGGAAAACTAAATACGCATCTATGAACATGATACGTAGTTCTAGGCATGAACTATTCAGTGTTGAGCTATTCAAATCATCACTGAGTAGTAAAGATGACAAACGCTACATATTAGAAGATGGGATCAAATCACTACCCTGGGGACATTATAAAATACCCCACTTATAAGTACCCATCTGGAATGGATATCAAAGTGTATGTTAATGACTACTTCGACAACGACCTGATACCGAGACCACTACGCTGTTTAATTGTTGGCCCGTCCGGTAGTGGGAAAACGAATCTTTTGCTGAACTTTATTTACGACGGCCAAGGGTTGACATTTAAGAACTTGTACGTGTTCAGTAGATCAATCGATCAGACTGCGTACTCTAACCTTCGTGACATGTACGCCCAAGTTGGGGTGAAGTTAGGGAAACAGATAGCGTTTTTTTATACAAGCTGCGAAGACCTAATCTCAGTTGATGAATGTGAACCAAATTCGTTGGTGGTTTTCGACGACTGCCTTCTTGAAAAACAAACCCCAATAAAAGAATACTTTATTCGAGGTCGACATAAACTCATATCCTGTGTGTATCTCAGCCAGAGCTATGGGCGTGTGGATATGCAAGTAATCCGTAACAATGTCAATCTACTTTGCGTGTTCAATCAGAATAAGCACTACAGCAAGCGAATTTATGAAGACTTTGTCGGCTCAGATATGTCGTACATCCAATTTGAATCTATGTGCAAGAAATGTTGGAGTCAACCACACGGTTTTCTATCTATTGACATGAACAAAAAAGTACACTCGGGAAAGTACAAATGTATGTTAAATGAAAAACTTATACCCAAGCCAGTTGCAAGATAAAAATCTAACAGACTGTATGTATATAAGTATAGCACTATGGCTAATGTATTGGAAGCAAAACGTCTTGAAGAGCTACAGCGAGAACTTATACGCAAATTCAGAGCCGCTGAGAAAGAGGAGCGGTCATCTGGCTCTCGACCATCAATAGAGCACCACCCTTCAGAAAAACCACCAACATTTTGACTCCGCTTCCTAAGGAGTCTGAGCCTCTTACGGTGGTAAAAGCCAAACAGTTGGAGGAACTGAACGATAATTTGAAGAATGAATTTTCCAGTGTATACGTGCAAGAAATGCAGGAGATGCGCGAAAGGCAGAAAAAGTATGAGCCCATAACGAATGCAATCATAAAACAAAAAGAGAAAGATGCAGTCAACGAGGCTAAAGAAATGGAAGAACGTAAAAGACTACGTATGCGACAACTCATGCGAATACCATTAACGAGATCTGGTACACCAGAAGGACGAAGCCCGTTGACTGAGCGTTCTGACATAGATACTCCTTCACAAGAATTGAATCAATCGTTTAAACAACTGATGGATACAAAGAAAATTACACTGGGATTGACTGCATCAAGTTATTTACCTAAAGCCCGAGATGCTCAGTTCGGTATTTGGTACGATGACAATGCTAATCAAGCTAAAATTGGATCCGAGCCGATCACGTTTAATTACGACGATATCGTACTAATAAAAGATCAAAAAACTTACAAAGGCACGGTTGGTCTTTGGCGTCTTTTGACGAAGAACGATTACATTAGTGATGACAACTATACGCCTGACGATTGGAATGCATACAAAGATATATTGCTCAGAACAAATTCCATATTTCAGAAAAACGATCCTCTTTCAAATCGACCGAAAGCGAGTCAGGGTCGTAAATGGAAACGCATGATCAAACGAATTTGGGAAGAAAATATAAAGACTGACAATAATGATGAAATGACTGGGTCTGGGTTGGCAGTCTACAGCAGTAGGCCGGTAGAATACAAATACATCAGCAATCTCAATGAACTCGTAAAACGACTGAATTACATTTACGCTCAAGAAATGGCCGGCAACAACAATTTTCATAACGAGAAACTATCTCTCGTCAAATTCATATACGACAGAATGGAAGAGTTAGTGCAGACTCCACGAGGAACAAAATATCTAGTACGTTGTCTTTCAGCATTACCGGAGAGTGTGATCGAAGGGTCTGGGCTTTTGAACGATATCATCAACAATCTACCGTTCGAGCTTCATGCTCCACGCAATTTGAAATTTGATACGTACAATTTTTGTGGACCCGGTACAAAACTAGACGAACGATTGGCTAGAGGAGATAAAGGAATCAACCCACTTGACGAGGCGTGCAAAGAACATGACATTTGGTACAGCAAACACAAAAATACAGAAGACAGATGGGTGGCCGATCGTGAGTTGCAGAAGAAGGCGTGGCGTAGAGTCATGGCACCTGATGCTGATTTGAATGAACGTGCAGTTGCTCTTGCTACAACCGGTGGAATGTGGCTGAAACGTAAACTCGGCATGGGTTTGGGTACGTCCGGTTCTATGTACCCTATGTGAATACTATAAGTGGTGATATATTTCACAATGGAAGCGATCTACACCAAGTTTATGGGCGGTGTTGTGAGGAGTGAGTATAGGACTGTTAACGCAGTGTCTGATCTCAATTTCAACACACCGAACAACTACACTGTGTTCAGATTGGACCATGGTGATGCGTTTTACGATTCTCGCATAATGTTTCACATTCAAGGTGAAGTCGTGAAAAAATCAGACGGGTCGGCATACCCAAAGAATTCTACTATAAAACTTGTTAACAACTTCCCAGCTTTCCTGTTCTCACGAATTGAGCTAAAGAAACACAACACAATCATTGATAGCGTAGACAATCCGGGTGTAACAGGCTACATCAAGGGTATGTTGATGTACACAAATACGGCCACACTTTCAAACTGCGGTTTCGTATCCCAGTACAGTGGAGGGGGCAAATTTGAAGCACTAGGTACGCTCGGTCATCTTGGTCTCGGCTTTTTCGACCACCTTCAGTATCCGATGTATAAAGGTGGATTTGAAATCACATTCACGCGTTCCGAAGACAACGACGCTCTGTATCATTGGAAAGGTTCAGAAGCAACCGATGTCGAACCTGAAGATGGAAAGGTAAAAATTACATCGTTTGTTCTACGCGTACCGTTGGTAGAATACTCATCTACCAGTCGTATACAACTTATTGCGGGATTGAAAGAATTGAGCGACAAAGACAGACTATCGTTCAGATACTACCAATGGCAGTGTATCGAGAAGAAAGGCGTGTTTGGATCTTCATTCAACTTTGACATCACCAACGTTTATCGGAGTGTGAACGATCCACGTTTCGTCATAATTGGTTTGCAAACTAATCGTTCGAACGATCAAAAGGCAAATCCATCGGTTTTCGACAGTTGTACCATAAAGAACGTAACCGTCAAAATAAACAGTGATCGCTACCCACAAGAATTGCAAAACTTGAATATGTCAGATTCAAAGTGGCGACTTCTTTACGATCAGTATGTACGCTTTCGAATGGTGAACTTTGGGGATTCTGATGTTATGTTAACTCCTGAGAATTTCCAAAGTAACTTTCCAATAATGGTCGTAGATACTCATCTACATCCACAGTCGACAGACAGATCTAGAAGCGATATACAAGTTGAGTTAGACTTTATAAATCCAGTCGCACCTCCAGCAGCGAACAGTGGTACCACAGCTTACGTTGTTGTTGTCGCAGAAACAAACTTCACGTATGACATTACTCGAAATACAATCACATTTCGCTAGGTAAATAAAATAAAAAAATATTTTTTTTTTGTTCATTTTTAAAATACTGACTTTTGGAGCTCTTTTTGATAAAACGATCCGATAATATGTTCTCCTTCAGAATCTTTGATATTATATGTGACTGGATTTGTATTATTAACTTGATAAACGGTAAATACTTCTCGAGTCCAGTTGCGCCCGTACTTGTTTGCATAGTGACCCTTATTTTTCGTAATCCTAACTCTATCACCAATCTTGAGTGTAGGTTTTCGCACTGCTGATGTTGTTTCATCCCTGCTTGCATATCTGCGTCTAAGCTCAGGTTCACATTCCGCATTAACCTCAACTGGCATCATACCAATCGTTCTATGAAAACTGCTGTTGTAGTCTTTCAGTAAAGACTGGAGAATGTCAATCCAACGAAATGACTTACGCACTTCAAATTGTACTTTCATTTTCTCATTTAGAGTACGGTTGAATCTTTCTACTATCGCACTCTTTTCCTCATTCTCAGTATGATACATCTTGATCTCATGTTCCTTCAACAAACGCCTGAAGTCACTGTTTACGAATTCACGCCCTTTGTCTGTATGAAGTAGATTGGGTGACTCGTGCCCGCATTGCCCAGCTCTTTCTAATATAACTCTAAATGCCTCGGCTACATCAGATCCACTTTTTCTGACTAATGGTTCTGACCAAGCATATTTTGAGAACGTGTCTATGACATTTAGAATGTACTTGTAACCGTCGTTTTCACCTCTATACCTATCCATGATGACCAAATCGGCAGCCCACAAATCATCGATTCCAAGCGTTATGATTCTTCGTTTCGGAAATTTCTTTATCACCGGTCGATGCAATTCTTTCGCTTCGATCAAGGAAGGTTTCATTTGGTTAGCAAAATCCGGAGCTTTAATAAATGTACTCTTTTCTTTTCCACAAACTACGCATTGTGCCTTGTGTCGCCACTTTTCGTTTACCGTTTTCAAAGTCTCAACATTTATTGAGCTCGTTTTTATTTTGCACTTTGGACAGTAAATATCCATGTCTTAGTTATAAGTGTATGATTATGGCTGCGTTACATCATCATAAAATCAGGCTGTCGGATGGACAGAAACGTAAGCTCCGCACCGCTTACCGAAGGCGGCAGAGTGCGAGTATTGGTCTATCGAAAGACCAAGTGACTATGTGTGGTGGCGATGATATCTTGCTCACACCAAGACAGCACCAACGTATAGTCAAAGCGAAAAAAGATAATAAAGGATTACGGATGGAGCTTTCATACGGACAGCTTTCAATGAACAAAAAAGGAGGTCTCTTGAAAGAGATGCTAGATTTTGTCGAAACAGATGTACCTGGTGGCAAACGTTTCATTTCACCAGTTGTGAGGCACACAATAGCACCACTACTCAAGAATAAGTTCGTACCGTGGTTGAAACAACTAATTGACAGTGAACTTGACAGTATTATCGGCCCTAAAGGTTCAGGTCTTAAACGGCGCATCAACTCCAAGTTAGACGAACTGCTTGGTAATAAAAAAAGATCACACCCCTTTCGCTCGCTGAAATTGAAAATTACATCAAAACGCTAAAGATAGAAAATTTTCGAGGTGTGTTTATGCGTCAAATGCTACCGTCAATACCTAGTCCAATCGAATGTGGGGTCATCAATCTTGGAGATATATCATCTAATGGTACTCACTGGACGTGTTACGTAAAACGGGGAGAACATAAATTATACTTCGACTCGTTCGGTGATGCAAGACCACCACTAGAGTTGGTACGTTATTTGGGTGCAGACAATCTCAAATACAACATCGACAGCGTCCAAGATTTTGATGATCCTCCGATATGCGGCCACCTATGTATTGAGGTGTTACGACGTAACGACAAAGGTGAAGATTGGAATGATATCGTGCGGTGTCTACGAGATAACAAATACACTTGGAAGTCTTGGTGGTAAGAGACTATAACTATGGAGAGTTATCGTGACAGTACTTTTCACATAAACAAATTTGGTGATACAAACATCACTTTTGTTGCTGGTGGTAATAGTGCACAATACGTCGATTCTAAAATCAATGAGATGAAAAGAGAGTTTTCCCATGAATCGTTGCAAGCTTTCGATAAAGTCGAAATCAAACTTCGACTAGAGCTCAATGAACTATTCGATGCTGTCCGAAAGTTGAAGAGAAAAACAAACGAAAGGCTCAAAAAGATCGAGGAGAAACTTGAAGTTCTCGAGAATGGCGTGAGTGCCTCCACACCTGAATAACATGTGGCAAACACGGCTATTTAAAAAAACAATTTTTTTTTTCGCATCGATCGAGAGTAACTTTTAAGAGACACCTATGTGTGTGTGTGTATGGGAGACAAAGAGTTTTAAAAATCATAATGCTGTTCAAACTGGTTGGAGCGGGTTCGGTGATCACACTTCACTTGGAGCACCCAATATATTTGCGCGAAGAAGATGACTACGAACTGGCTCTGTACGGGTTTTATTCGGAAAACAATATCGCTAATCATCCGACAAATGGAACGATGTACTTTTGGATAGGTCCTAACGCCGAACAACAGAGCATTGGTCCGAGAGCGCTTCTCTTTCAGAAAGGCCACTTGACGCTAGACACCCTACAGGTCAAGTGCAGTGAGTTCCTCAAAACACTGAACGTGGTTGATTCTGCAAGGTTCAGCATAGCGAAAATGGATGACAGGGTATCGATAGTCTCACCACTCAAGTTCAGTTTCGACTCCACAATACGAAACCTGCTGGGGTTCGAAATGCAGTCTGAGGAAAAAGAAGACTACAGTAACGAACGTTTTTACTACATGGCCGACCATGTCATAAAAGCCACGAAACCACCCAATCTCAGAGCTGTGGATACAGTCGAGATACATTGCAATTTGGTTGAAAACAGTTACTCCAATCACGACGAACACTTGCACAAGCACAAAGAACATCGACTGCTATACACATTTTTCCCAGCCGTACCGCGGGGCTACAAAATATCAGAAACGCCGCTCCAGAGATATTATGCTCCGTTAGATAGTGCCCTGCGAAAAATACAGCAAATCACTGTTACAATCGTGGATCAAGACAATCGCCTGATCTTGAACCCATTTGTAAATAACATTGTTTATCTACACCTACAGAAATTACGGTAGACAAAACTCAACCCCACGCCGTAAAACTAGAACATTCAACACTCATATTTTTCCCCCATCAAAATTCACGCCTAGCACTGCGCCAGGAACGGCAAACATAAAATTATCAACCATGAAACATTATCAATCCGAGCAAACTGTGAAATTATCAATCTAAGCACATCAAAGCATTATCAATCTAAAATTTAGGGTGGATAATACTGGGCCAGGAATGGCAAATCCCTACTACTGACAAGTACCATACGTTTACAAAAAGCTGCCATGTACCGTACGTGTACAATAAGCTGACATGTACCGTATGTGTACAATAAGCTGACATGTACCGTACGTGTACAATAAGCTGACATGTACCGTACGTGTACAATAAGCTGACATGTACCGTACGTGTACAATAAGCTGACATATACCGTATGTATACAATAAGCTGACATGTACCGTACGTGTACAAAAAGCTGCCATGTACCGTACGTGTACAATAAGCTGACATGTACCGTATGTGTACAATACGCTGACATGTACCGTACGTGTACAATAAGCTGACATGTACCGTACGTGTACAATAAGCTGACATGTACCATACGTGTACAATAAGCTGACATGTACCGTACGTGTACAATAAGCTGACATGTACCGTACGTGTACAATAAGCTGTCGTGTCGATCACTGTTTCTGTTGGTGATTTTATTTTAGTTATCACAACTAATTTTTATATAAAAGTACATACTGATGATTTATTTCAGCAAAGAAACATTTGTTGTGTCAATTATATTAATTTATAAATTAAGTATGTGTCGGCTTAAATAAAAGTAATAAAAATATCCAGGATTTACACAAGAAATAAGTCCCTGCATTACACAAACAACACATCAATATCAGAATATATAATCAGTTAAATATTTTCATGTTTATTTGTCGGTTTAAAACATGTTCTATAAAATGTTTCAGTTATTGCAATGGTTATTCAGAATCGGGGGATTTCCTCCTTAGGCTTTGACTACATACATATATTTTACACTGTAATGTACAGTTTTACAATTTGTAACTTTGAGGGGGCGTCTACTTTTTAAGTTCCCAACTTGATAATATTGTCTAGGTAAGTTCAGGGGAAATGTGTTGTTTTGGTTATGTGGTACGGAGTGTGAAGTTATACTTCTTAAAAACTTTCTTTTATCACCTCGTTAGGAAGTTAGAAAGTACTGAAAATCCCAGAATTCATTTACATATCCGGTTTGAATTATCTCTACCAGGGACGTTAGATGTAAACTGGTCTTTATTTTTAAAACGGTATAATATTTTTAAACACATCAACTCCTTTTTTGTCCCTTTCAACATCTTGAACGTTACTTCCCACCTGTTATATAATATCAATATTTATTTATTTACAAACGTCAAAAAAAATGTGTTATTTTTTGTAAATATGTCATATTTTCTGATCGTCAACTTTCACTTGCATTAGCGTGTTTGACAATCGACCTCGCCTGCGTGAATAATCTCAAATATGATTCTTACCATATCTGAGTTCTATCCGTCGATCAACTAAAACAGTCACATAAACATTAGTGATTTATGTATATTATGGGTTAATGTATTCAATTATTTTTATCTAGCGGGGACACCCCTGCAAGCTTTTTGTGCCAACCCCGTCACTTGCTGCGCTCGTAACACCTCACCCTTTGCCTCGGTATGTGAATTTTGACAGCAAATATTAGTGGCCTAGTCATGGAAATAGTTCATATTTTAATGATCCCACCCACACCGACTACAATCTCTAAATTACAGCCCTTCGGTCAGTAGGATTGAACTTTATACTTGTTCAAGTGGCAATTCCCAAGTTTGATTCCGTATAGTACCTAATCTTTACATATTTAACGGTACATCATTTAGAGCTTTTGTTTGTTTACATTTAGAGCATTGTTGTCATAGAGAATATGTTTGTTTACAGTAAGCAAATCTATATTTATAAAAGAGGATGTTTGTATATGTTTGTATATGCGCTGCCAAACCATCCAACCGATCGCCATGAAACTTTAGGATGTTGTCCTGTATACTCTCGAGATGGTTTCTGTGAAGTCTGATGCAGATCCGTCCACAGGGTCCCGCCCCACGGGCTCCTAAATTTCCCATGTTATTCAAATGGAGAATCTGAATTGTTTACAAAAAACATATGACTGTGTGGTTTAATGTAGTTTCACATGCCATAAGCAGATTGAAGTTCTCACAACAACAGTACTGTATATGTTTTGATTTATTGTGATATATATATATATATATACATTTCACCTTGAGAGTGTAGCACACACTACTTTTACTTGATCAGGTAATCTGTATTTGGTGTTAACCTTTTTTCCTCGGTAATTAAAACATGTGGTGAAACGTGAAAATAAAAAATAAATAATTATTTATTTTGCAGTTTACGTTTTATGACATGCCTCCTAAAAAATGTAATATTGGTAGAAGAAGCAAAAATGCTCGAATTCTTTCAGCTATTAGGTTCTAAATCAAACTCAATATTATGACCGGCGAAGCGGGCGGGTACAGCTAGTAGAGTATATATAGCAATCTGTGCTGATATTGTATTCAATAGTTCATCACGTGAAAAATATATATGAACTTTGTTATATTTTATTATACTAATCATCACACGAATTATATTGTATTCGTATGATGAAACATGGAATACAATTCAAATTAGCAAAAACTGCGAAATCTGACCATAATTAGTCAAAATTCAACCTGTCAATAATTCATAGAGCAAGCAAACACATTTACGTTAAATTAATTCAATTAATATTGGTATTTAATTTGAAATTATCAATTAAAAAGATTTATTAGAAATTTATGTATATAGTTATCAAAGTATAAATACATCCATATATAAATCATAAAAAGGAAGTTTTTGTATGACATAGTGTCTGCGTATCTAGCATATACTCAAATTGTTATTGTTAATTTGAAATTTTGTATTTTTGTAAATTGGAAGTTTAAATAAGTACCGTGATTAAGCTATTGAATCATTGTATGTTAAATATGGTGCTTATATTGGTGTATTATATAATTTTGAAGCAAACACTATCCAAACCGATATTATTTGGAAAATTTATTGAATGAGGCCTTGCGAATTGAAACATTCCAGTTTTCCTCAAACTATTAGACATGCATACAAAAATTAAAATTCATTTATGTAGCCCATCTTGATAATTAATGTGATCAGGAGTAATCCCTGAGTTATTGACATCTTTTATTAAATAGAGGAAAAGTCATTAGGTCCAAATAGTCATTATTTAATATTCCCTATATCAAAATTATTATTTATGCCACATCATTAAAGCTTTTTTTAAAATAAACAGTAAATATAGACCTACATAAAGTACATTACAAAGAAATGAAATTACACGTAGAACAAGTTTAATTCTGGGTCAAATAAATAATTGAGTTAATTAAGAATAAATAAATAAGTTAAATATTTTAATGTTATAAGATGAAACAAACACTTCAGTAAAAATCTATTTACTGGAGTGTTTGTTTCGTATTATAACATTAAATTATATTTCTAGTAAGAAACGAGCTTAAAGAATGAAGTAAAATTTTTCCCCCTAAAATTTAGCTGCTCTTGTTTATTCATCTTAATTATTAAAACAAAATAAGACTCCAATTGTAACAAAGTGAGCCGTTCAAAATACATTAACAAGCCATATCTATATTTATTTGACCTACATCACTTAATTATATTTTTAATTCACTTGGTAGTATATTATAATTATTAGATAACCATTTTGATTCCGTCAGAGGATATACACCAGTATTTCCGTAACGACGGGTAACTGAGTGAGGAAACGGTAACGAGGTTAGCTGAGGAGGCGTGTAACCTGATGATTGAAAAGTGATTGCCTTTTCCACCACCAGGTAGCGCTCAACCCTTCCACAGAGTACTCTCGACACGGCGAACTACGTCATGGAGTAATATAACACTTAAGTGGGAAATTGGTGAGATGTAGCCTGTATATTGGTAGACGTGGTAGAGAAATGGTACAAGTTAGCTCACTGATGTATAAGCTATGAGCATGGTTAACGTTGTTATATATATATTGTTTTCTTTCCACAAAAATCTTAAAATACTGCCAGTAACTAGTAGTTTAGGGTATATAAATTGATGAATGAATTGAACATGTACCAGGTCAATTTATTAGTATATGAAAAAATTACGTAATATTTCCTAATGTTGCATTAGAGATATTTTTCATTTTACACATACACAAACTGTCCATTCATCAATCACCATTTGAACCCATTTCTCTGTGGGTCAGTGTATCTGCGTATTAATTACAAGTCTCCCAATTAAAGTCAGTACCTAAAACACACTGCATTGTCCATTATATCTATGGAATATACACAAGCTTATTTATCACCATACATTTAAAGGAATATTATTATTGAATTCAAGTTCAGTGTGTATGTGCTCTTTTAATTATCCTAGGATTTCTGTAAACATAATAAAAACTGTACATAAAAAATAATGAGAAGGCCCTCCCTTCTAAGATAACATACGACTAGATGTAGTCCTCCCTTCTAAGACCACATATGACTAGATGTGGCCCTCCGTTATAAGATCACATACAACTAGATGTAGTCCTGCCTTCTAAGACCACATACGACAGATGTGGTCCTCCCTTGTAAGATCACATACAACTAGATGTAGTCCTGCCTTCTAAGACCACATTCGACAGATGTGGTCCTCCCTTGTAAGATCACATACAACTAGATGTAGTCCTGCCTTCTAAGACCACATACGACAGATGTGGTCCTACCTTGTAAGATCACATACAACTAGATGTAGTCCTGCCTTCTAAGACCACATACGACAGATGTGGTCCTCCCTTGTAAGATCACATACAACTAATGTAGTCCTCCCTTCTAAGACCACATACGACAGATGTGGTCCTCCCTTGTAAGATCACATACAACTAGATGTAGTCCTCCCTTCTAAGACCACATACGACAGATGTGGTCCTCCCTTGTAAGATCACATACAACTAGATGTAGTCCTGCCTTCTAAGACCACATACGAAAGATGTGGTCCTCCCTTGTAAGATCACATACAACTAGATGTAGTCCTCCCTTCTAAAACCACAAACGACTAGATGTGGCCCTCCCTTGTAAGATCACATACAACTATATGTAGTCCTCCCTTCTAAAACCACAAACGACAGATGTGGTCCTCCCTTGTAAGATCACATACAACTAGATGTAGTCCTCCCTTGTAAGATCACATACAACTAGATGTAGTCCTCCCTTCTAAAACCACAAACGACAGATGTGGCCCTCCCTTGTAAGATCACATACAACTAGATGTAGTCCTCCCTTCTAAAACCACAAACGACAGATGTGGTCCTCCCTTGTAAGATCACATACAACTAGATGTAGTCCTCCCTTGTAAGATCACATACAACTAGATGTAGTCCTCCCTTCTAAAACCACAAACGACAGATGTGGTCCTACCTTGTAAGATCACATGCAACTAGATGTAGACCTGCCTTCTAAGACCACATACGACAGATGTGGTCCTCCCTTTTAAGATCGCATACAACTAGATGTAGTCCTGCCTTCTAAGACCACATACGACAGATGTGGTCCTCCCTTGTAAGATCACATACAACTAGATGTAGTCCTCCCTTCTAAGACCACATACGACAGATGTGGTCCTCCCTTGTAAGATCACATACAACTAGATGTAGTCCTCCCTTCTAAGACCACATATGACAGATGTGGTCCTCCCTTGTAAGATCACATACAACTAGATGTAGTCCTGCCTTCTAAGACCACATACGACAGATGTGGTCCTCCCTTGTAAGATCACATACAACTAGATGTAGTCCTCCCTTCTAAAACCACAAACGACTAGATGTGGCCCTCCCTTGTAAGATCACATACAACTATATGTAGTCCTCCCTTCTAAAACCACAAACGACAGATGTGGTCCTCCCTTGTAAGATCACATACAACTAGATGTAGTCCTCCCTTGTAAGATCACATACAACTAGATGTAGTCCTCCCTTCTAAGACCACATACGACAGATGTGGTCCTCCCTTGTAAGATCACATACAACTAGATGTAGTCCTGCCTTCTAAGACCACATACGACAGATGTGGTCCTCCCTTGTAAGATCACATACAACTAGATGTAGTCCTCCCTTCTAAAACCACAAACGACTAGATGTGGCCCTCCCTTGTAAGATCACATACAACTATATGTAGTCCTCCCTTCTAAAACCACAAACGACAGATGTGGTCCTCCCTTGTAAGATCACATACAACTAGATGTAATCCTCCCTTGTAAGATCATATACAACTAGATGTAGTCCTCCCTTCTAAAACCACAAACGACAGATGTGGCCCTCCCTTGTAAGATCACATACAACTAGATGTAGTCCTCCCTTCTAAAACCACAAACGACAGATGTGGTCCTCCCTTGTAAGATCACATACAACTAGATGTAGTCCTCCCTTGTAAGATCACATACAACTAGATGTAGTCCTCCCTTCTAAAACCACAAACGACAGATGTGGTCCTCCCTTGTAAGATCACATACAACTATATGTGGTCCTCCCTTGTAAGATCACATACAACTAGATGTAGTCCTCCCTTCTAAGACCACATACGACAGATGTGGTCCTCCCTTGTAAGATCACATACAACTAGATGTAGTCCTCCCTTCTAAGACCACATACGACAGATGTGGTCCTCCCTTGTAAGATCACATACAACTAGATGTAGTCCTCCCTTCTAAGACCACATACGACAGATGTGGTCCTCCCTTGTAAGATCACATACAACTAGATGTAGTCCTCCCTTCTAAGACCACATACGACAGATGTGGTCCTCCCTTGTAAGATCACATACAACTAGATGTAGTCCTCCCTTCTAAAACCACAAACGACTAGATGTGGTCCTCCCTTGTAAGATCACATACAACTAGATGTAGTCCTCCCTTCTAAAACCACAAACGACTAGATGTGGTCCTCCCTTGTAAGATCACATACTACTAGATGTGGTCCTCCCTTTCTAAGACCACATACGACAGATGTGGCCCTCCCTTGTAAGATCACATACAACTAGATGTAGTCCTCCCTTCTAAGACCACATACTACAGATGTGGCCCTCCCTTGTAAGATCACATACAACTAGATGTAGTCCTCCCTTCTAAGACCACATACGACAGATGTGGTCCTCCCTTGTAAGATCACATACAACTAGATGTAGTCCTCCCTTCTAAGACCACATACGACAGATGTGGCCCTCCCTTGTAAGATCACATACAACTAGATGTAGTCCTGCCTTCTAAGACCACATACGACAGATGTGGTCCTCCCTTGTAAGATCACATACAACTAGATGTAGTCCTCCCTTCTAAGACCACATACGACAGATGTGGTCCTCCCTTTTAAGATCACATACAACTAGATGTAGTCCTCCCTTCTAAGACCACATACGACAGATGTGGCCCTCCCTTGTAAGATCACATACAACTATATGTGGCCCTCCGTTATAAGATCACATACAACTAGATGTAGTCCTGCCTTCTAAGACCACATACGACAGATGTGGTCCTCCCTTGTAAGATCACATACAACTATATGTGGCCCTCCCCTGTAAGATCACATACAACTATATGTGGTCCTCCCTTGTAAAATCACATACAACTATATGTGGTCCTCCCTTTCTAAGATCACATACGAATAGACGTGACCCTCTCTTCTATAATAACAAATGGCTAGACGTGGACTACCACTCTAAGATCACATTTGACTAGATATGGACTAGATGTTGCCCTCCCTTCTAAGATCACATACGACAAGATGTGGTCCTCCCTTGTAAGATCACATACAACTAGATGTAGTCCTGCCTTCTAAGACCACATACGACAGATGTGGTCCTCCCTTGTAAGATCACATACAACTATATGTGGTCCTCCCCTGTAAGATCACATACAACTATATGTGGTCCTCCCTTGTAAAATCACATACAACTATATGTGGTCCTCCCTTTCTAAGATCACATACGAATAGATGTACCCTCTCTTCTATAATAACAAAGGGCTAGACCTGGACCACCACTCTAAGATCACATTTGACTAGATATGGACTAGATGTTGCCCTCCCTTCTAAGATCACATACGACAAGATGTGGTCCTCCCTTGTAAGATCACATACAACTATATGTGGTCCTCCCGTTCTAAGACCACATACGAATAGATGTGGCCCTCCGTTATAAGATCACATACAACTAGATGTAGTCCTGCCTTCTAAGATCACATACGACAAGATGTGATCCTCCCTTGTAAGATCACATACAACTCTATGTGGTCCTCCCTTTCTAAGATCACATACGAATAGATGTGACCCTCTCTTCTATAATAACAAAGGGCTAGACCTGGACCACCACTCTAAGATTATATTTGACTAAATATGGACTAGATGTGGCCCTCCCTTCTCATATCACATACGACTAAACGTGGCATACCCTTATAATCTAACTTTCGACTAAATGTGGCCTTCCCTTCTAGGATAACAAACTACAAGAGGCGGACCTGGCTTCCAAGATTACGTACGACTACAAGTGGCCCACCTTTTTGTCCTTTGATCACTTACCACTTATTTGGCCTAATTTCAACCCTAAAATGTTATAATATAAGAATACTGTAGGTATCTTTATTGCATTAGATAGCCTACTTCTCACTCAACGTTTTCGTAAATTGGGTCTCTGTACCGTTTCCAATACAGTGACATACATAGAGGCTTTCCCTCTCACACCCCTTAGGCGTTCTGCATGAAAGCACCACTATACACCTAATCCTGCATGTCAAACAAAATGACAGGTGGATATGAACTTGACAGTTATAATCTTCTGTGCGCCACCGTAGTGTTGCGGTTGACAGCTTCCACTAAATATCTCATATTGCCGTACCTATGACGAGCGGTTGGTGTAGCAATAAAACTAGATATTGAATATTGCAGTCACAATTAATGCTATAATACTTAAATAAAATCGTACTTAACATTTAATATTTATAAATATTATTATATAAATTAAAATAATTTTAACTAAATATAATTAATACAACGGCGTTGGAAAGTATGGAACCACCTTCATTTCTCTTAAATGGGTTCAGATAAATAATTGAGACTGAGTATACCTATATAGATAGTTTTTTCTTTATATTTTGACGCAGTTTGTACTTTTTTCAACCTAGAGGGGAGGGCCCGGGGAGGATATCGTAAACAGTTTAAATGTAGGCAATAATGAGTTGCTTTTAATTTTAAAAATTGAACCTATGTAATACTAATAAACATAAAAACTTAATCCGAGAGATACAAAAAGAGAATATTCATGTTTAAAGTGGATTTTCGAAATAAAATAAAGTTAAGTTATGTGGTGAAGTTAGGAATATTTAGTTCTCTCTATCACTTAACCATAGAAAATATGTGTGTAGTTTAATATAAAGGGTGTTAAAAAAATACCCTATTTTAAATAGCTATATTTATTAGAAACATGGACTTTATCCAAACATATTGGACATTAAAATTCTCACAAAAGAATAAGGTTTACTAAAATGTATCATACATGTTCAATAAGTTTTCGATTTGCAGCACGGATGACCTTTATTCGATTGCTGAATTTAAGGTCGATACTGTCGAACAGTTTGGGACGAATTCAGCTATCGAAAGGTGGCTTCAGTAGCTTATTTGTTATGAAACGGTCAGTTTTACTAACTGTTCCTACATTACTAACTGTTGCTACATTACTAACTGTTGCTACATTACTAAATGTTGCTACATTACTAACTGTTCCTACATTACTAACTGTTGCTACATTACTAACTGTTGCTACATTACTAACTGTTCCTACATTACTAACTGTTGCTACATTACTAACTGTTGCTACATTACTAACTGTTGCTACATTACTAACTGTTCCTACATTACTAACTGTTCCTACATTACTAACTGTTGCTACATTACTAACTGTTGCTACATTACTAACTGTTGCTACATTACTAACTGTTGCTACATTACTAACTGTTGCTACATTACTAACTGTTGCTACATTACTAACTGTTGCTACATTACTAACTGTTGCTACATTACTAACTGTTGCTACATTACTAACTGTTGCTACATTACTAACTGTTCCTACATTACTAACTGTTGCTACATTACTAACTGTTCCTACATTACTAACTGTTCCTACATTACTAACTGTTGCTACATTACTAACTGTTGCTACATTACTAACTGTTCCTACATTACTAACTGTTCCTACATTACTAACTGTTGCTACATTACTAACTGTTGCTACATTACTAACTGTTGCTACATTACTAACTGTTCCTACATTACTAACTGTTCCTACATTACTAACTGTTGCTACATTACTAACTGTTGCTACATTACTAACTGTTGCTACATTACTAACTGGTAGGCGTCTACTGCTGACAGCCCAAGGCAAACTCTCTGACGGCCAATCTCTACCAATGAAGACAGATTCAACAATCTAGTGTAAGTAGTGATGTTCATCAAGAGTAGTGGTTTTATTTCATATTTTAATAACTGTTATTAATTTGAGCTATTAATTTAACTTTATAGATGTGTTAAAAACAACAACATACATACGTTATATTTTTGACATGTCTCAAGTAGCGAAATGTTGTAACATCGTTTTAATAATAATCTTTTACAATTTTATAGTTGTTTTAAATGGAAACGTTAATGAAATTAATCAAATGAATATGCACAGGAAATTATATAATGATTCAGAAACATAACTTAAGAACATTTTACTAGTCTAGATGTACAACACCAGAACGTCCAAAGTAATGAAATTCATTGTACTGAAAAGCCTCAACTGAAGATTTAGGGTACTAAAATCCTATTGACGTACGCTTATATCAACAATAAATTTGTTTTTGATTATATATCGAGGCTACAACGAGAATAAGGCTAGAATGGCGTGAAAAGAAACTTTACAACGAAGTGTACGTAAGCGAGCTCCTTAACATCAAAAAGGGCTCCCAACGTTGCTTGTTATTTTCTTAGGCATTAAGATAATAAACTGTAAACAGTCAAGAATATATACATATATACATCATGTACAAGATTAGAAATTAATAATAACCTATGATGATACCATCTTAATATAAGCTAAATAAGTTTATTTAAGATACGTATAGATCCTAAAACCGATTAAACTATTAGACAGTCTAATCTACCAAAACTTCTAATCAGCGAAGAGTAACCTATGCAATATCAAACAAGATTTATTCTTGGTTGTATTTATATTCTACTCGAATATCTGAATGGAGGAGCAACATATATTTAAACTGCATTAGGAACTGAAAGTCATCCAAGGAATATTTTAATGTACAACATGTTGTCTAAAAATGATACCTTTTAATAAAGACACGTATCTTCTATACGGGATAAAACATGACCATATATTGTTGCTATATCATCAGATGGATTTAAGAATAAATGTACTCCAATAGATTTGTTAAAATATTTTAAACACCATTTACTACTAAAATTATAAAATCATAAAAAATATAATATCCATAGTATAACTATTTCCATGTGTTATATTTTTCCACGAAAGTCCAGGCAATAACTTCCACTAAGTTGGTATTAGTTCAGTATTATGCTAAATGTATTAAAGTATTACCAAAATGAAAATAAAATGCATTAAAATTAATTAATGGTTTAGTGAAAAAATGGCAATATAAGAACTAACGATTGCACAGCTACGCCATATCTGCAGTGTGATAGATGGAAGGAGAAACACGCGTGGTAGTGACACGCACTTGCCTCACGTAATGTATGGGAGTGTCAAACCTGCTACAACCACCTAACACCCACAGTCCAGACGAGCCATACCTGCAGCGTGATGGATGGTGGTTGAAACACGCGTGGTAGTGACACGCACTTGCCTCATGTAATGTACGGTGTGTCAAACCTGCTACGACTAACTAACCTCACCAGTAATACACAGTCCAGACGAGCCACACCTGCAGCGTGATGGATGGTGGTAGATACACGCGTGGTAGTGACACGCACTTGCCTCACGTAATGTACGGTGTGTCAAACCTGCTACGACTAACTAACCTCACCAGTAATACACAGTCCAGACGAGCCACACCTGCAGCGTGATGGATGGTGGTAGATACACGCGTGGTAGTGACACGCACTTGCCTCATGTAATGTACGGTGTGTCAAACCTGCTACGACTAACTAACCTCACCAGTAATACACAGTCCAGACGAGCCATACCTGCAGCGTGATGGATGGTGGTTGAAACACGCGTGGTAGTGACACGCACTTGCCTCACGTAATGTACGGTGTGTCAAACCTGCTACGACTAACTAACCTCACCAGTGATACACAGTCCAGCCGTGCCATTCCTGCAGCGTGATGGACGGTGTTTGATATACGCGTGGTAGTAACACGCACTTGCCTCACATAATGTACGGTGTGTCAAACCTACTACAACCAGCATACTCCGATAGTGATACACAGTCCAGCCGTGCCATTCCTGCAGCGTGATGGACGGTGTTTGATATACGCGAGGTAGTAACACGCACTTGCCTCACAAAATGTACGGTGTGTCAAACCTACTACAACCAGCATACTCCGATAGTGATACACAGTCCAGCCGTGCCATTCCTGCAGCGTGATGGACGGTGTTTGATATACGCGTGGTAGTAACACGCACTTGCCTCACGTAATTTACGGTGTGTCAAACCTACTACAACTACCATACTCCGATAGTGATACACAGTCCAGCCGTGCCATTCCTGCAGCGTGATGGACGGTGTTTGATATACGCGAGGTAGTAACACGCACTTGCCTCACAAAATGTACGGTGTGTCAAACCTACTACAACCAGCATACTCCGATAGTGCCAGTGATACACAGTCCAGACGAGCCATACCTGCAGCGTGATGTATGGTGGTTGAAACACGCGTGGTAGTGACACGCACTTGCCTCACGTAATGTATGGGAGTGTCAAACCTGCTACAACTACCTAACACCAGTGATACACAGTCCAGCCGTGCCATTCCTGCAGCGTGATGGACGGTGTTTGATATACGCGTGGTAGTGACACGCACTTGCCTCACGTAATGTATGGTGTGTCAAACCTGCTACAACTACCATACTCCGCCAGTGATACACAGTCCAGCCGTGCCATTCCTGCAGCGTGATGGACGGTGTTTGATATACGCGTGGTAGTGACACGCAATTGCCTCACGTAATGTATGGGGGTGTCAAACCTGCTACAGTCACCTAACCTCACCAGTGATCCACTGTCCAGCCGTGCCATACCTGCATCGTACTGTATGGTAATTGAAACACGCGTGGTAGTGACACGCACTTGCCTCACGTAATGTATGGGAGTGTCAAACCTGCTACAACTACCTAACACCAGTGATACACAGTCCAGTCGTGCCATTCCTGCAGCGTGATGGCATTGTTTGGTATACGCGTGGTAGTGACACGCAATTGCCTCACGTAATGTATGGGGGTGTCAAACCTGCTAGTCACCTAACCTCACCAGTGATCCACTGTCCAGCCGTGCCATATTATTTTATATCACGGTACGTGTATAGGTGGGCGGGTGGGTCAATACACGGTACGTGTATGGGTGGGCGAGTGGGTCAATATCATGGTACGTGTATGGGTGGGCGGGTGGGTCAATACCACGGTACGTGTATAGGTAGGCGGGTGGGTCAATATCACGGTACGTGTATGGGTGGGCGAGTGGGTCAATATCATGGTACGTGTATGGGTGGGCGGGTGGGTATGGTAATTGAAACACGCATGTTAGTGACACGCTCTTGCCTCACGTAATGAATGGGAGTGTCAAAACTGCTACAATCACCTAACACCAGTGATCCACAGTCCAGACGAGCCATACCTGCAGCATGATGGACGGTTGTGGAAAGAAACGTGTTGGTGACACGCACTTGCCTCACCTAATGTATGGGGATGTCAAACCTTCTACAACCACCTAACCCCATCAGTTATCCACAGTCCAGCGGTGCCATTCCTGCAGCGTGATGATATATGGTGGTTAAAACACGCGTGGTAGTGACACGCACTTGCCTCACGTAATGTATGGGGGATGTCAAACCTGCTACAACCACCTAATTAAACCTATATTCTTTTAGGGGATAATTGTGCATTTTATGCTGCTCTAGTTATTGGTAATTGTGAATGTTCTATAGGAATGTATCGTACTTGTGGCAAGTCATTGCTTTTGAGAACCCCTCAAATTGTCCATTAGTTATAGACTTTCATATAAAAAATAACACTTTTTAACAAACAATGGTTTTGTTTATATGACTAAACAAGTGATTAGTTTGTTGAGCAACTTCTGTATTATTCTTCTAATTTAATTGATTTTTCCTAAGTTACCATTATTTTGAGATATTTTAATTCCTATGTTTCATTAGTGGGTCCATCCTTGTACAGTCAGATACAGTCAGTTACAATCCTTTTAGCATTAAAAAGCCTTTATAATTTTCTTAAAAACTAGAAGCTCGATACTCCACCTTGGTTTAATTAATAAATAATTTTACTTTCTAATATTAATCATACGTTATATTTAAAAACGTAATGTTAAAGATGGTCTTATTTTACCAGGCAAAGTTAGGGCAAAGAAGCCCTCTTCTAACACTTAACCTGGGGACCAACTGCTTAAGGGTAGCTTCCGAACCACCACTAGTGACCGGGCAGGCGGGCTGCATGCAAGAACGGGATCGCTCAGACGACGGTCACCCATCCAAGGGACAGCCTGGCTCGATGTTGCTTGACTCCGTTATCTTGCGATATCGTCGGAACCCTCCGGTCAAGGCCACTTGCCTTAATATTTACACACAGATACATTAGAAACACAATACTACACGTACCCACCCGCCCACCCATACACGTACAGTAGTATTGTACTACTCTAGACATCATAGACAACTTGTATCCATGAAATCTTAAATTGAATTTATCCTGAAACAAACATAGCTTACAAACTGACTATTTAATAATTTTCCTATTCTTAGAAATATATATTAAAGCAGTTTTGTATTGCTTTCAGGGATCATGTTTTAAATAATAACGTCTTTATCAAACATTCTTCCTAGGATACGTTCTGTTTTACAAGAAAACAAACTCAATATTAATAGCAAAAACACAAATAGAACTAGTAATATCATATGTATAGTATGAAACACAAATTAAGAAAGTCAGATAGTGTAAACGTATAAATAGTGAGTTTAGAGACAGGTACGATCAGTGGTGGGGCCTGTTGGCTTGGCCGTCGTTCGGCTGTATCTTGAGTTTAAACACAGGTACGATCAGTAGTGGGGCCTGTACGCTTGGCCGTCGTTCGGCTGTACCTTGAGTTTAAACACAGGTACGATTAGTGGTGGGGCCTGTAGGCTTGGCCGTCGTTCGGCTGTACCTTGAGTTTAAACACAGGTACGATCAGTGGTGGGGCCTGTAGGCTTGGCCGTCGTTCGGCTGTACCTTGAGTTTAAACACAAGTACGATTAGTGGTGGGGCCTGTAGGCTTGACCGTCACTCGGCTGTACCTAACTTCATGTAATTCAAAGTGCTTGCAGTTTTATTTATAGCACCTGTGTTTGCAATGTGTGTGATCGTATTGAACACAACAAAACTATTGTTAAGACCAACTAGGAGCACCTTAGATGTCAAACACAGCATTCAGAATGTTTGCCTCATACATTACAAAGTATCCTAGATCTATTTTTTTAATTTTGTTTACGAATGAATGGTAATAATTTTTAATATAAAACAGTTATAGCAGTATTTATGAAACAAAAGAAAAGCAAAGTAGTGAACACAGCTTTGTTTACAGTAAACTTACACAATGTTAAAATTAAACGTGAAACGGAATAATCTTATAAATCAAGGATTTGTATGAAAATAAAGCAGATATATGCGTCAGAACCTCAAATATAGCAACTAGTTGGATAGTGGTCGTATAGCGGAGATAATTTGGACGTCAAACACAGACTAAACAATACACGGTTTACGACTAGCTAGACAATGCGTCATAAATTATGGACTGGCATTATGACAGTTCTAACTTTATGACATACCAATCAGATGTTTATGACCTGACAATAAACACATTTCACTACACAATATCATTGTAAATACCAGCACACAATCTATAACATAAATATAGCATTATTGAATTTCAATGTTACACAGTTAATAAAACAAGCATATTCAATTCTTAAGCGTAATTAAATATGTTTATTTGTAAATTAAAACATGCACGTTTTTGTTTCTTTTTATGTCTAACATTAAAACATAATTTTTAAATGAAAACAATATATATTATTTTTTTAAATCAGTAATATATATTTGTAAAAAGGTGCAAAGTTATGTTATTTTTTAATAGAAATAATAAAGTGATCTCCTGTCACAAAGCTAAATCCAACCCATCATGCCATTTAAGACCAATTGGGATATGATGTTCAAGTCTCACAGGGGTACGTATACTAGCAAAACATGGGAGTGGGACTGTCACAAATCTGTTATCTTCAAACAAAATTTACAAATTACAAAATCAGTAACAATTTAATAAACATACATTATTACATTTTTGAAGCTTTTCTTCTTCATGAATCAAAAATATTTTACAAATGAAATACATAAAATAAGTTAACCTTACTAAATGTAGTGAAATATATCCCAGAATGAAAACATAGCGTATCGTACGTATGAAAAATAACATTTTGATTTAACGAGAAACTTGAAGAGCTTGAGTAATGAAAGCTTGAATACAGGGTTGAGCAAAAGTCTGGAACGTATTTATTAATTTCAAAATCATTGAAAGAAATGTAATGAAACTTTGCAGTTATGTACATGTCCATATACAAAACATTTAGACATGTTTTACTTGTTTTTCGCATATCCAGGTGATGGCCCATGAAGGAAGTCTTAAAGTTTTTATTTATATATATAAAAAGAACAACACTTAGCAATCTTTCTTTGGTGTTATTAATGTTCAAAATCGATTTCTGTCTCGAAAGACCATCATCAGTTGAAAACAGAATATAAATAGGGTTATAAATATATTTAACTTTAGAATAATTAAAGTTTTTAAATATAAGCCTACCTCGAGTTATACCTCATTTTAAAGGTATTTGTTTGTAAAACACAAGAGTGCAAATTTGAGGTCAAAAAGATGACCCAGTGAGAAAATACGGCTACTCAAAGAATTTAATGTCAAGGGTTGGGCAACAGTATGGAATGTATTTATTAATTTTAAAACTATTAAAAGAAAAGTAATGAAACTTTGTAATTATGTACATGTCCCTACACCAAACATACAGACAATTTTACTTGTTTTTAGCATATCCAAGTAGGAAGTCTAAAAAATATTAAATGTAAGTCTACCTCGAGTTATACCTCATTTAAAATGTCTTTGTAAAGCACAAGAGTGCAAACCTGAGGTCAAAAGGATGACTCAGTCAGAAAATACAGTCGCGCAAAGAATTGAATCTCAATTATGTAATACAAATAAATCATATCAGTAATAAGACATATCTTGTGTTCAATTGTCTATTATAAAATATCAAAATCCCTTTTTATTTATTCAGTGCCTTTGTAAAAGTTGTCTATTGGAAAACTATTGTTGTCTCTTATCGACTATTATATTTAATTGTTTCTTGCACAGAAAATCACAGTTTTTAATAACTTTAAAACAAAAGTTTGTATAGATTGCGTAGTTCGATAAAAACTTCCCTCTAACAATGCTAAGTAGTAATTCTCACCTGTAAACACCTAACTTTCGACTCGAAATGTTAAGCCTTGGCAACCAACTAAAATCGTCTTGACGTATAACATAGATAACTGAATATAGATGAACCGCCAATTAGTACTAACGTAACTGAACATAAATAAACCGCCAATTAGTACTATCGTAACTGATCATAGATGAACCGCAAATTAGTACTAACGTAACTGAACATAGATTCTTAGATTCTTAGATATGAGACGCCGACACAACGTTGTTGGTATTTTAAGGCGAATATGAATGATTATATGAGTGTAGGATGAGTGTGGATGAGTGTATTCTGGTTACTAACTGAGTTCAACTGTTCCTCAGAAAGGGCAATTTATTAATAGCCCAACAGCCAGGGCAACTAAGGGACCTACAGCTTTACGTGGAATCCGACCCACGTAGTGCTGATCTGATTTGCAGCTAATTGACAAGCCTGATACTCAGTTATCTCCCCCACACAACATCCGCACAATGATTACCACCCAACACGGACACCCCAGACTTCTCTAGTAGTGTCCACGCCGATAGCAACCACTGAGCGGACGCCATGTCGGTATTAAGAGGCCCGACCATCCAACCTATCACCTACAATCTCCCAAACACTTTGTCCCCATGTAGCTGGGTTACAGCTCTGCGCCACCAGTGCCGACAATAGATGAACCACCAATTAGTACTATCGTAACTGAACATAGATGAACTGCCAATTAGTACTAACGTAACTGAACATAAATGAACCGCCAATTAGTACAATCGTAACTGAACATAGATGAACCGCCAATTAGTACTATCGTAACTGAACATATATGAACAGCCAATTAGTACTATCGTAACTGAACACAGTGAACTGCCAATTAGTACTAACGTAACTGAACATAGATGAACCGCCAATTAGTACTATCGTAACTGAACATAGAAGAACCGCCAATTAGTACTATCGTAACTGAACATAGATGAACCACCAATTAGTACTATCGTAACTGAACATAGATGAACCGCCAATTAGTACTGACGTAAATGAACATAGATGAACCACCAATTAGTACTAACGTAACTAAACATAGATGAACCGCCAATTAGTGCTATCGTAACTGAACATAGATGAACCGCCAATTAGTACTATCGTAACTGAACATAGATGAACCACCAATTAGTACTATCGTAAATGAACATAGATGAACTGCCAATTAGTACTATCGTAAATGAACATAGATGAACCGCCAATTAGTACTATCGTAACTGAACATAGATGAACTGCCAATTAGTACTATCGTAAATGAACATAGATGAACTGCCAATTAGTACTATCGTAAATGAACATAGATGAACCGCCAATTAGTACTATCGTAACTGAACATAGATGAACCGCCAATTAGTACTATCGTAAATGAACATAGATGAACCGCCAATTAGTACTATCGTAAATGAACATAGATGAACTGCCAATTAGTACTATCGTAAATGAACATAGATGAACTGCCAATCAGTACTATCGTAAATGAACATAGATGAACTGCCAATTAGTACTAACTTAACTGAACATAGATGAACCGCCAATTAGTACTATCGTAAATGAACATAGATGAACCGCCAATTAGTACTATCGTAAATGAACATAGATGAACCGCCAATTAGTACTATCGTAACTGAACATAGATGAACCGCCAATTAGTACTGACGTAAATGAACATAGATGAACCACCAATTATTACTAACTTAACTGAACATAGATGAAGCACAAATTAGTACTAACGTAAATGAACATAGATGAACCATCAATTAGTACTAACGTAACTGAATATAGATGAACTACCAATTATTATTAACGTAAATGAGCATAGATGAACCATCAATTAGTACTATCGTAACTGAACATGGATGAACCACCAATTAGTACTATCGTAACTGAACATAGATGAACTGCCAATTAGTACTATCGTAACTGAACATAGATGAACAGCCAATTAGTACTATCGTAACTGAACATAGTGAACTGCCAATTAGTACTAACGTAACTGAACATAGATGAACCGCCAATTAGTACTATCGTAACTGAACATAGAAGAACCGCCAATTAGTACTATCGTAACTGAACATAGATGAACCGCCAATTAGTACTATCGTAACTGAACATAGATGAACCGCCAATTAGTACTGACGTAAATGAACATAGATGAACCGCCAAATAGTACTAACTTAACTGAACATAGATGAAGCACAAATTAGTACTAACGTAAATGAACATAGATGAACCATCAATTAGTACTAACGTAACTGAATATAGATGAACCACCAATTAGTACTAACGTAACTGAAAATAGATGAACCGCCAATTAGTACTAACGTAACTGAATATAAAGTTACCCAGTCTTATAACATTCAGTTACAGTGATTTTTAAACAAACACACCTCTTCATACTTACGTATACATTCTCGTATGTAAATTGATCGATCACTGTTAATTTAATATTTTGTTTTGTGTTAACACAATTATAAATAAATTGTTTTATAATATGCTTGATTTGTACAGATCCCTCTGTTGAGAGGGGTGTATAAAAATCAAGCAAATTAGAAAATAATTTATCCATAATTGTCGAAAAACAATTATACATATGATGACATTAAATACATGACTTAACCCACAGTTACTCGCACCTGGTTGTGTTACCCGTTACACTCATGTAGAGATTTCTCACCGGTGTATTTTTTTACTTTTTTAACATCACTCTTTGATTTAAGTTTTTTGAAAATAATATTTATAGCCAATTGAATGATTCAATAAAATATTAATTTATTTTGTACTAGGTCTATATTGAAACTAATATATTTTTAACTTTGTTTAACAGAAAAATCTTTAGTAATAATTTTACTTTTATTTATTTTTTTTTAATTTCAAAACTTGAACTATAAACAGTTTAAGACTTTATAAACAATTTAGTTTTATTTATTTTTATTTAATTTTAAGACAGTTTAGTTTATTAATGCATTTATATAAATACATAAATAAAATGTTTACATCTATTTAAGCTATATTTAAAGCATTCGTTGATTATGACTATGTTGATAATACAGGCTTAGTCACCGATATTCTCAACCCAACCCCCACCCCAGCCGTAACGAAGCAGGCATAGGAAATGGGAAGACCACCATTTTGCTTCTAGAATAGGCCTTGAAACACTCCTGAACAGGCACCATCCAGCTCGATAAGATGAATAAGTTATTTTTAAAAATGTAACAAGATGAGATTTGTTCTAACCACGGTATTAACGTTGGATTACTGAAGTGTTTTTGCAATAGAACCTAAACCTCCAAGGTTAGATAAATTAAATACTTTTTGTTGTGTTGATTTCATAAGCTACAGGTTTATAAGGTTATGTATATTAAACTACATCCCACATTCTAGGCCATCATTGGCGACACTGTCATAAATATTGTTCCCCATACTCGAAGCCATTTACTAATAGATAGCGTACCCACCACGCGTGCTAACACCGGAGAGAAAACGGCTACACTTCTAACCAGCCCCCCGCCCCTCGTGTATTGAGATGGAAAGGTTAAGGAAAGTACGTTCGACACATCGTACATCAAGTAGATCATCGTACTGCACGCTACTTGTATCGACCCAAGTGGCTGTACGTGTACACTTTTAACTGCCTCCCAGACACTCGATATGTGATGGGATGTATGTTCGACACCTCATACATCAAGTAGAGCTCTGCACGCCATATGTATCGATCTAGAAGGCTGTATGTGCCCCTTTGTTTGTCGCTCAGGTACTCATGTGTTATGTTGGTATGGTAGAGAAATGTTCGACACCTTACACATCAAGTAGATGTTTGAACACCACATGTTTCGATCTATAACGCTATACATGTCCCTTTTTCTGGCCCCTAGACGTTCATATGATGTGACAAGGGTGGGGGGTTATGTTCAAAACCTTGTACAAGTCACTAATGTAAGCTACTTACTAAGGAGTTTGTTTACATTATTGTAGGAGTTTATGCGTATACTTTCTTGTATATGCTAGAACATATACTCAAAACTTGTCTTATTTATGAATTCAATCAATTAAATTTAGGAATTAAAAACTTTTTCTTATCATTTTTTAATAATAATAAAATATACCTTAAAATACGACTTCTTTACTTTGGCAAAACATCGTTAAAACTATGAATTGCCTATTAGTAGTTTGAAATAGAAAAATATGGTAATTAAATATACCTTACAGCCAAAACATTGATAATACGACCTTAGATTTTGTAATCACGGACATTTCTTATACGATATTAAGTAATCATTAGTTGATATCACAGGCACACTAACAATGTTACTACACTTGTGCTTGCGTCCTAATACTTAAAAGTTAATATAACTGACCTCCCTAAAACCGTGCATTTTAATGTTGTAACAATATACAATTATATGTCATTAACATCTTGATTACATTATCACTTAATGACAGGTTATGAGTAAACATTGGCCCCTGTGATGTGAGCAGAAGAGACCGAGCCTTCTTACAAAGGAACCCTGCCTATGTCATCATACAAACCATATTCAGTGAGGACGCCTGAAATCTCTCGGAATGCAAAATAGGTGCTGTAATCATTTTGCA
The DNA here is from genome assembly GCA_035578905.1 of Stictocephala bisonia. NCBI lineage: Eukaryota > Metazoa > Arthropoda > Insecta > Hemiptera > Membracidae > Stictocephala > Stictocephala bisonia. Next base: position 1,223,972 of record JAQJVL010000254.1, on the reverse strand, counting down.
GTCACAACACACCAGGCGCTACCATCTCATAATTTCCTCGAATAATATTGTATTTAAATATTCAAACATTAACCAGAAATATATTATTTAAGGTGAAATATTAGAAGATAAAAACCTGCAGTTTTACACCCCACGGCCATGTTCACAAGTGGCCCTCCTCATACTGGGAACAAAGGAGAAAGGCAAAATACATGACTTAAATGTGTATTTTTCTAAGGAGATGATTTTAAATGGGTCTATTCTTGAAACGCAAATGTAAAATTACTCTGATTAGTTTATACAAATAAGAACATTATTTCGAATCTGTATATTTAGGCACCAGCTACGACAAAATAACATACTCCCAGATTGAATAATACATCTGAGTAATACACGCAATTATTAATTACCAGGCCTCATATAAACTTAATTGTTAATTCGGTATTATTGTAACTGTTTGTAATGACAGTAAATTACTTGTCTATCCTAAGAAATCTTTAAGTTGGAATGAGGCAAAATTTACTTAACAAATTTATTCCTTCAAAAGTTTGTACAAAATATACACTTCAGTTGTTTGGAATGATTGGTCATCATTAATCCACTACGTACACAGTTCTGCAAAGGAAGAGAAATTTTATTATCAGCCCTTGCTAATTGCCACTAAAACATTGGGCAACCACTGCTGTATATGTCGACCCACAGAAGTACTGAATCACCCAAATACCCATACACGTACAGTGGTACTGAACCACCCATTTACGACCAATGCCCCACCCACCCATACACGTACAGTGGTATTGACCCACCCACCTTCCCATACATTTGATTTGACTGCCCTAAGATATGGCTAGTATTATTACTTACCTCGTCTATAAGCATCTTAAAACACATATAACTTTTGTTAACTGCTCAGTGAGTTTAACTTTAATTATGCTATTTAAATAAATAAGAGTGTAAATAAACGTACGGTTAACATGTTAACGTACGTAACACACGACAATCAGATGATAGCTTTCAATTCGTAAATAACATAAATTATTCCTCCAAGAATGCCTGCCATGAAAGCCTGCCACCAATTTGAATAACAACATAATAACAAAATCAATATTGCCCCTATCTAAGGGTTGTTTATAATGCAAGAGCCTTACAGTCCGCCTGATGACAGGGAAACACGCGAACGTACAAACACACCGTATTGTTAACGTCGGTTTGGTTTATAACGAGAAAATTGCAGAACTTAAACGTTTGCTGGAAATTGATAAATTCAATTTAAAAAATATTTGTCCTTAACTGTACAAAACCAGGATGTTCAAAATGTAAAGTAACATATTACAAAAAGGGATGATTCCGTTCTTTATGTCAGTATAATTTACATTTTTGTAAATATTCACGTATCCAGAAGCAAATTATTTTTAGAAGTAAAATTTTTAAAACAAATTTATCTAATCATGACTAATCGTAAACACATTAATATAAGGTCATAAATTGATTAAAAGATACAGTTCAGTTTTAAAACTTCTTCTGCAATTATCGTTCAGAAGATTTGATAAGTTTTACATTATTAATGGCATTGGTGCAGCTACGTCATAGACATCTTGTAGACACCTCATATCCAGGTTCACTACTTACTGCCGCCATATTACCATGTGCTTTACAACCTTAGACTCCCACATTATAAACCATAAGGACAATGACGTTATGGCGATTCTGTACTTAGGCCACGCTAGTGTCATTGGTGCAGCTACGTAAAAAACATCTAGTAGACACCTTATATTCAGGTTTACTACTTACTGCCACCATATTACCATGTGGTTTACAGCCTTAGACTCCCACGTTGTAAACCATAAGGACAATGACGTTATGGCGATTCTGTACTTAGGCCACGCTAGTGTCATTGGTGCAGCTACGTAAAAAACATCTAGTAGACACCTTATATTCAGGTTTACTACTTACTGCCACCATATTACCATGTGGTTTACAGCCTTAGACTCCCACGTTGTAAACCATAAGGACAATGACGTTATGGCGATTCTGTACTTAGGCCACGCTAGTGTCATTGGTGCAGCTACGTAAAAAACATCTAGTAGACACCTCATATCCAGGTTCACTACTTACTGCCGCCATATTACCATGTGCTTTACAACCTTAGACTCCCACATTATAAACCATAAGGACAATGACGTTATGGCGATTCTGTACTTAGGCCACGCTAGTGTCATTGGTGCAGCTACGTAAAAAACATCTAGTAGACACCTTATATTCAGGTTTACTACTTACTGCCACCATATTACCATGTGGTTTACAGCCTTAGACTCCCACGTTGTAAACCATAAGGACAATGACGTTATGGCGATTCTGTACTTAGGCCACGCTAGTGTCATTGGTGCAGCTACGTAAAAAACATCTAGTTGATACCTTATATCCAGGTTTACTACTTACTGCCGCCATATTACCATGTGCTTTACAGCCTTGGATTCCCACGTTGTAAACTATAAGGACAATGACGTTATAGCCATTCTGTTCTTAGGCCACGGCAGTGTCATTGGTGAAGCTACGTCAAAGACATCTTGTAGACACCTCTTATCTAGGTTTACTACTTACTGCCGCCATATTACCATTTACTTTACAACCTTATAATCCCACGTTGTCAACGATAAGTATATTTCTTCTTCCTGTTATTTATTTTAACAGCAACATATAATACGCATGTTTATCTTCAGCCGTACCATATTTTCAGCGTGATGTGTGAGGGTAGAAATACACAGTTACCTCTTGAATGAGGCATTGGGTGTCAAAACTGCTGCTTCCACCTAATCCCACAAAAATGGTATAAACACCAGCCATATAATACCTACAAAATAGTGGATGGTGGTAGAAACACGCATGACACTTGGTTCACGTGGTGTAGGCTATGGTGTGTCACACCTGCTACAACCACCTAACCCCGCCAGTGATCCACAGTGCAGCCGTGTCATACCTGCAGCGTGATGGATGGTGGTAGAAACCCGCGTGACACTTGCTTCATGAGATGTATGGTGTATCACACCTGCTACAACCACCTAACCCCGCCAGTGATCCATAGTGTCACCGTGTCATACCTGCAGCGTGTAGGATGGTGGTAAGAACACGCATGACACTTGCTTCACGAGATGTATGGTGTGCCACACCTGCTACAACCACCTAACCCCACCAGTGATCCACATTGCAGCCGTGTCATACCTGCAGCGTGATGGATGGTGGTAGGAACACGCGTGGTAGTGACACACACTTGCATGAGGTGTAAAACCAGCCATAAACCACTTAGTCCAACCAATAATATTAGGGTCATCCGCTGGATATTTCCTCTTGATTTATTACTAAGATTACAATGTATATACTTCTAAAAGTGAACAAATGTATGTGCGGTTGTCTCCTATGTAGGCCTAACGAGTCTCATTTTTAGTATATATCTTTCATAAATAAGTTGACTTCTTTATCTATGAAGAAAATGTAATAGTAATAGAAATTGAGAACTACCATTTCTATATACCATTCAACATTTTTCATTGGTAATACTGTAATTACCTATATTTATCTCTTTATTTTACGGATGCATTATGAATAAATGGATATACTGATAGATATCTACGTGGATCATATCAGATGACTTTGTTTACGGTATTGGCACTACCCTCCGTTGTTTGGCGAACAATCTGGCTCCATATTATATATATTCCAAAAGTAACCAACTATTCTTGTACCTCACTCATCACAGAATCTCTAGAACCACAACGCTGATTTTGACGAAATTTGGAGCATGTGCAGCTTTTATATTTATATAATGGTTTAGAGAGAACCACAGAGGGAAGAGTGTTTTTAGGTCATACGTTTACAGGAAACTTTTTCTTATTTTTCATAAAAATAACAAAATTCCGAAGTCTTGAAGGGTTTTTATGTACACTGTATAATCCAGTTCATTTATAAATACAACACACTACGGCTGGCTGAAGCCTCTTCACGTGATGTAACACCAGCTGGGAAACGTCTGGGTTATAGGGATTATGATTTAAGAGATTTAAATGCACACCCAAACTGTGCAACATCAGGTTTTTAATGCCAATTTATTACACGAGGGTCAGATTAAATTGTAACTTGAGCCTTATACCCTATCTTATATAAGTCGCATACTCAAAGCTGAAAAGTCTTTAAAATAACTGTAATAATTTCTCACTATTCTCAAAGTTCTGCATGCAAGTTAATTGATGCATGGTGTAAGTTAATTTCAATTCGGGCAACACTCCTCCAAAATGTTAAAAATCTCTTTTACTATATCGATCACAACCTAATTATAATATTTCTATGTACACTATCTAACATATGTTAAGAAATATAAACACATAAATAGATCATATATACGAGAAATTACACGTACCTTTGATATTATTAACTACAAAGATACGCTTGTGTATTGTTAACACAATAGTAAATAAACTTCTCACAAGTCCGATTTCCCTATCCATTAAGTAAGTCAATACTCACGAATGGGACTGTCATATTAAACTTTTATTACTTTACTAAATACTTTTGCTAACCAATATCTCTGCAGTGGATGGTGTATGATTTACAAAATGGATTGGTCACATGTAATGTTGTTAAATGACAAAACTGGTACCTTTGTAAGGCATATTTTGTGCCACACAACGTTACGATCAACTCCTATCAACAATAGTCGGCTCGATGACTGGCTGTAAGCACACATGCACATTTTGTGCCACAAAACGTTACGATCAACTCCTATCAACAATAGTCGGCTCGATGACCGGCTGTAAGCACACATGCACATTTTGTGCCACACAACGTTACGATCAACTCCTATCAACAATAGTCGGCTCGATGACCGGCTGTAAGCACACATGCACATTTTGTGCCACACAACGTTACGATCAACTCCTATCAACAATAGGCGGCTCGATGACCAGCTGTAAGCACACATGCACATTTTGTGCCACACAACGTTACGATCAACTCCTATCTACAATAGTCGGCTCGATGACCGGCTGTAAGCACACATGCACATTTTGTGCCACACAACGTTACGATCAACTCCTATCAACAATAGTCGGCTCGATGACCGGCTGTAAGCACACATGCACATTTCTTGCCACATAACGTTACGATTAACTCCTATCAACAATAGTCGGCTCGATGACCGGCTGTAAGCACACATGCACATTTCTTGCCACACAACGTTACGATCAACTCCTATCAACAATAGTCGGCTCGATGACCGGCTGTAAGCACACATGCACATTTTGTGCCACACAACGTTACGATCAACTCCTATCTACAATAGTCGGCTCGATGACCGGCTGTAAGCACACATGCACATTTTATAGCATGTGAAATTTACGACGTACATTTACAAAGAATGGCGGTCAACAAATACACTTATATTTTTATGGCTTGCTTTTACAAGACCTCAACTGAATAAACTCTCAGTATGCAAATAGCAATAAAACCCCAGATGTATGTGGTTTTATTTTCAATGCTATGTAAAGGCACTGCACTCCGGTCTTGTAACATAATAACTTCTTTCATTTCTGCAAGCTTTGTGACTTAAAACAATACCTACCTACTACCTCAGCTGCATTAAAAAATATGGGAACTTCAATGTTTAACTAAATTTACTGCATCGTAAAATATTTTGTTTCAATGTAATGGACGTTGAAATACCCTTGCTTTATCTGTCGAGTGAATCCATTTGGTTGAATTCGGCAAGAAGAAACAATTTTTACTGACAAATAATAAATCATAATTATATTAATAAAATAAGATATAGAGATATCCAGTTTTTAGGAACGTAGACCTAAAATGATCAGAACTGTTGATAAGCACGTGCAGGAAGTGTATATTGGTATGGGTGCATGTTATTCTTCCCATGGGACGAACTGTCTACCTGCCATGGGCACTGGGAACTAAACACACAATTCATGTTCCAATGAGATTTTCATCATTAGTCAGATAATGTAAACGGTAACGAGGCTACTCGTGTTCCAGGTCAGCATTTAAAGTTCTTAGTTATTCCCAATGATTTGTTTTTTGCGAAAAATGTTATTTGAGGTGATAATTTTACTATAAGATAGAGTAAAAATAAAATTATACTGAACACTATATTTTGACCCAATATGATTTTTGACATACTATGTTTTCTAACATTATGCCTCTTAATGTCATATGTTAACACAACATGATTATTGACTCCATTTTTCAATATTACGTCTTATGTTATGCAAAATATGATTATTATCCCCCCCTGTTTATACAACAGTACACCTCTTAATGTTGTATTGTTAACATGGTATGTCTCATGATTGTACTTGTTTCAAAATTACACTACTTGACGTTCCATGTTTAAAATAGAATAGTCCGTAAAATGTCTCATTAATAAAATCTTTCAAACAGGTACGTTTCATTTTTTTAACAAAAAATACACACACACACACACACACACACACACACACACACACACACACACACACACACACACACACACACACACACACACACACACACACACACACACACACACACACACACACACACACACACACACACACACACACACACACACACACACACACACACACATACACACACACACACATACACACACACACACACACACACACACACACACACACACACACACACACACACACACACACACACACACACACACACACACACACACACACACACACACACACACACACACACACACACACACACACACACACACACACACACACACACACACACACACACACACACACACACACACACACACACACACACACACACACACACACACACACACACACATATATATATATACACATTTTTTCAATAAATAAGTGACCAAGAATTACCACCTCATAAATAAAAAATGCCTTCGTAATTTTTCCCTCTAAAAGTACTTTAACGATTCTGAAATAAATTTGAGGCATATTTTAACAATTTTGTCCACCATATACATCAATTTACTAACATTATTTTCCACCAAGTTGTGTTCATTTACATACCCCAACAGAGTAGATAAGCTAAACCCTCACAATTACTGAATCGCGTGTATTAGAGAAATGTTAGATTGATCAGCGACATAATCTTTCGAGCAAGTGACGTATTTTTGTACTCGGACGAACAGTTACAGTTTGTGAAGTGTACGGCTTTTGGGAAATCTAATCAATTAGTTTTTCATTGTCAGAAATTATTAAATACAGTGGATATGTTTTTAAATTAAATAAACAAAATGTTTTACAGGAATTTCCAATTCCATATTACATTTATATATTTTTAAAAATGTATTGTTGTATTTATTATTACATAAAACCACTTGTTATTGATTTGCAGATGAAAATTCATAATCGAAACTGAAAAAAATTAAAATATGGATTCCAATTCATTGTCTGAATGGTATAGCACAGTGAATTGAGATAATGAGATGTTGTACGAGACCCTGATAGTAGCCCAGCTGATAAGTGTTATCACTTGAGCGGAGGATATTGACTTTGAATCCCCATATTTTCACTCATAATTTAAGTTGAGTTAGTGATCAGTGCATAGTTATCAACTAAAGTTCTAACTGTGCACACTATGGATGGAAAGAAAACTAACTGAATCTACTTCTTGATCATTTATTTATTGAACAAAATAACGAAATTTATATTGTATAAGGAACATGCCTCTTGAAATTAACCGTTGAATAATAAATTCACCGTTAATATTATATTGCAAAACTGTAAAGTGAGAACTAAAGTTTTTTTCTTAAATGTGTAATGCAATTTAAGTCACTGAAGTTTGATAAACATACAATTAATTTAATTTGAAATTATCAAGGTCATAAATGCGACCTTGTTGTAAATAAAACATGACAGAATATTTACATTCCAGTACAACAGGCAATCCATATAAATGCACAATTGTAATTTTTACTGATGAGATATATATTGATCAGTCAGCTCTCAAACGGACTGAGGCCATATATTGTCTACAACTAGCTAGACAATGCGTCAAAATTATGGCTTGGTGTTATGACAATTCTAATTTTATGACAGACTAATCAGATGTTTATGACCTGACAATAAACACATTTCACTAAACTATATCATTGCAAACAGCAACCAATAATTTATAACATTAAATACCATTATTAAGCTCCTATTTAACAATAAATAAACATTTGTTCCATTAATTAAAAAGGAAAAGGAAGTGCGTTTCTATGTCAAATAATTTATTATATATTTATTTTGCTGTTTTTTATAATATTTCGAGTTATTATGCAAAAAGCTCTATGTCAAGTGAGTTTATATGTCAAATAATTTAATATATAAATTATTTTGCAGTTTTTTGTAATTTTTTGAATTATTATGCATATCATTATGGTACACGAAAATTAATAATTTGTAAATCAAACTTACTTAGGTGCTTATTGGGATTATTATGAACTTTTGTTTGGTAAATAAATTCACATAGCAAACATTTAATATTTATAATATATATATATTTTTATATATAATATATATAATATAATATAATTTAATATAACAGCAAAATATTTATGTATATTTTATTATATGACCTTTTGGTTGCAAAATTAAATATAGTTTATAGCCAGTTATACTACTGAATGTACGGTACACTATGCACAATGCATGAAATCCTCGTAGATGCATTCTGATGAATGGAGGAGTAGCCTAAGGGATCCGTTCACATAATAAAATGAAATAGGTTTTATATAATACATAATGTTTGTTAGTAAATTGTCCGGTATTTATATATTTTGTTGCATCTTCATATATTTAAATGTGTGAGTGTCCTGTCCCATACAATATTACCTGCTAAAATCCTTCTTAACTTTGCAATTCACTTAAATATGCCAAGAAACAACACCTTTTCCCAATATTTAAATGCTATTCTAATAAGGTGTAAGGGTTAACTATTACCATAATTTGTATAGTAGTTATAGCAAATCTCTTTGATAAGTAAAAGAACTGAGTTCAAGTACAGACAATGAAATATACATATATAAATTGTACAATAAAAATTAAAACGTTAAATGGTCTTTATTTAATTATTTTTTAATCAAGGAGTTTTTTTATAGTTGAAAAACAGTCATAAATAGTAAGACTAATATTTTACATAAAACTTCATTAGTCTAACATGAATTTTTAAATCTCTTAAATTCTTGCATACTATCTTGAATAACTCTTAAAAACCTGCATGTTTTCAAAAAAAGCAGTTTCATTTCACACTTGATCGATAGTCAACCACCACGCGTGTCAGTCTACGATCTAGAGACGGCTGTTCTTTTACTTTACCCCCTGAGACGGGTAAAACAAACTACGAGGGGTATTGGAAACTACGTTCGACACCTCGTACATCAAGTAGAGCTCTGCACGCAACACTAGAATCGACGTAGAAGGCTGTAAGTATTCAGTTATCATTTCCTTCTCGTGTGTTGTGAAAGAATTGGGGATGAGGGATGTAAGTTCGTCACCTCATACATCAAGTAGAGCTCTGCACGCAACACTAGTATCGACGTAGAAGGCTGTAAGTACTCAGTTATCTTTTCTCTCTTGTGTGTTGTGAAAGGGTGGGGGTTGAGGGATGTAAGTTCGTCACCTCATACATCGAGTAGAGCTCTGCACGCTACTTGTATCGACGTAGAAGGCTGTAAGTACATTGTTATCTTTTCCTCTCGTTTGTTATGAAAGGGTTGGGGTTGAGGGATGTAAGTTTGTCATCTCATCCATCGAGTAGAGCTCTGCACGCTGTTATATTTTCCCTCACGTTTGTTATGAAAAGGTTGGGATTGAGGGATGTAACTTTGTCACCTCATACATCGAGTGGAGCTCTGCACGCTCCTTGTATCGGCGTAGAAGGCTGTAAGTTCTCTGTTATATTTTCCCTCTCGTGTGTTGTAAAAGGGTGGGGGTTGAGGGATGTAAGTTCGTCACCTCATACATCGAGTAGAGCTCTGCACGCTACTTGTAATAACGTAGGAGACTGTAAGTACACTGTTATCTTTTCCCTCTCGTGTGTTGTGAAAGGGTGGGGGTTGAGGGATGTAAGTTCGTCACCTCATACATCGAGTAGAGCTCTGCACGCTACTTGTAATAACGTAGAAGGCTGTAAGTACACTGTTATATTTTCCCTCTCGTGTGTTGTAAAAGGGTGGGGGTTGAGGGATGTAAGTTCGTCACCTCATACATCGAGTAGAGCTCTGCACACTACTTGTAACGACGTAGAAGGTTGTAAATGAGAGTTGTTTGACGTGTTTTTACTAGTAAGTAAAACTAAAAGAATGAAAATTCTTTTAAGAGTATAAATGATTCATCACAATGATACAGGCTCCCTAATTGTAACAAAAGAGTATTCTAGATATAAATATAAAAGTAGTCTAACTTGAAATGTATCCTCTATCGTCAAAGGAGTTTGTATATAGTTCTCTAAGCATACTTCACTTCACGTATAACATTGTTTGTTCATACCTGAAGGTTGTTACAATTATTCTTATCTTATTGTTTATACAAATATAACTCCACGATAAAATTAATGAAATTAATAATAGATTTTTACTTTGTAAGGAGGTTCGAGATTTTTAATTTTAATTAAGTATCGTTCGTTTTTGAAGTGCAATTTAGAAATGTCAATATAATTAGGAAAGCTTTTGATGGCTTTGATGGATAAATAAAGGTCGGTCCCGATTTATTTTTTATGGTATTTTTTATTGAATTAAATGCCATTTAAAATAAATAAGCAAGTTCTATTACATGTTATATATTATTTTTAATCCTACTAAACGTGTATATTTAGTCTAACGTGGTTTATAGGTCCGTGACCTCCCGTTTTTGCAACAGCTCCTCCTCCTGGCTGAGCCATCCTCTCTCGATCGGGATATGTGTTGAATAGATCGTTAGCTCCCTGGATACAGATTGCCTACTCGATCAGATGTGACTGACAATATGGTCAACCAATCGCGTTGGCGTTTGATAACGTCACTTCAAGTATTGATTCACGGCTCCTAAATACACCGCATTATAGATTGGATGCCTTTTATGGCAGATAAGGATTTATATGGTCTGTGGACAAACTTCAAGCAAAACATTCACATTCATTTGTGCCAACTGTTACATTAAGAAAGAGTTTGTCACCTCATTGAAATTAAAAAAAAAACGGTAATTTTTTTCGTCTTATCCAGCTTACAGCTAAGATCAAAATAAGACAATCTATACACTTATAGATTGTTGACTCATTCCTCTTCTTGACCAACCAGCTCCTCAGCTGACCTGAGGCCCAGATAATGGTTTAACTTAGTACCAACACTCATATTATTCATTACAATGTGTGATTATATAGTGTATATGTATTTTTAATTGCATTGCAGTAAAAAAAAGATTTCATTATCATTAAAGATACGTCCCCAGCAAACGCAGAATAATTCCGGGTGATGCAGCTATTCAACCGATGTGCCCATGGATAGTTAGTTACTAGTGGTCAAAATCAGCCTTTCCCATGTTTCTGGTTCTAAGTTAATACAAAACAAGCGGGGAAACAGATTCACTTGCATTTTTTCACTCCATTCAGCTTTAAACTTATTTAAAGTTGTAGATAGTAAAATACGTAATCTACATTAATAGTTCGAGAATTGTACATTCGTAGTTTAGTAGTTGTAGGCCTAAATGAGTATTTAAAAAATAAAACTGACTCATTATAGGTTAAATAACCGGTTTCTTATACGTAATTTTAACATAAATAAAATAAAATTACGTAACTTGAATTTATTTAGTTCAGATGATGAAGAATGTTAAATTACTACCTTTAAAATAAAGTAGTTACATATAAGAAGCTTATAACAAACCCTGATCTCTCAAGTTGTTTTCTAATTTATAGTTTTTAATTAGTTTCATGTTATGCATTATACATCATTAGAATATTGATAAACTATATCTAATCATCTATATTTTACATATCATTGTTTTTAAATAACTGTCATTGAGAATAAGTTTAGAAAACGAAAAGTTTCAAAACATTAAAATTAAAGTTTAGAAATAGATTTAAGATACAAAAGCAAATGCAAAAGTTATGGAAATATGTTTTGTAAGTAGCTTACAGTAATTCATTTTATAATAGAATAGAATAATAGAATAAGTTTATTCCAAAAATTTTACATAATTATGGCCCCACTAAGTAACAAATAATACTTGTCAGCGGGGTCCATCTTAACTGTAACATGTGATACATCAAATAAATTAGTACATAGTACATAGTAATGTAATAAATTTAACATGATCTTAAGAATAACTGTATAGAAACAATGGCAATTGGCGGGCAAATAATTCACCTAGTGTATAAGTGGCAAACTTAAACAAGTTAACTGATATTACATAGATAGTTTATAATAACAAGTACTATGAATATTTTATAAAAAGGTTGTTCCCAAAGATGGTGCCTTTGTACATTTCATGAGGAATGGGTGGAGCTGATTAACTTCCCTTACCCCAACTCAAAAACAGGTTTCTCTGCCAGATGTGATTTAACATGTTCTCAAACTAGCATCTGCTTTAACTAGTCAGTTCAGTATCAGCTCCAACCATGTGCACTATATGCTCCAAGCTTACAGAAAAATTTTCAATGATGAAATAAACAAGAAATCAGCTTAATTAACCTATTCAACTGATAATCCCAAATTTTCTCATTTGTAATGTGATTCTTACAGTACTAACACTACCCAATATTATGTATTAATTGTTATGTACTATGGAATATATTCAGTGTTGCTATTGTGTTTCAAAGTGTTTGGTGTTATATGTAATCCATATTTTAACTAACTTCATAGTTTTGGTGTTATAAGTGTGTAGTTTACTAATTTACTAACTCCAAACTAATAAAAATAAAAAAAAAATAAAAAAAAAACCGAAAACTAAGGCAGTCAGTACTATTCACGAACCAAATTGATCAGTAGTGATGCGTTTTGTTGAATGTAAGTACACTAACAGTATACATTTAATAAAAATTATATGTATCTAACAATGAATTGAATTAACTCCAGTATTAACAGCTTAAACTAATATTTAAAAGTAAATACAAAAAACACAATTCCACTAAATTTATTGAGAAAAAACCCATACTTAATCATGAACTTGTAGTAGAGGAAGCGCGGTAAATTCGGACCCCTGCAGATAATTCGGACCCCTGGTGTAGTTTCGTTGAGAGGTGCTGCCGCCATGCGTCAAGCATATAAAACATTTCCTTGGCTGTACCAGACGTTGAGGAACCAATATTGTTCAGTTAGTGGCTCCGTGCAGACAGTGACAAGCGTTTGATATTTTTATGACACTTCGAATATTCTCAGAGTTTCTGTTCATCACTTCTTACATTGATTCTCGTTAAGGTAAGAACCTAATACTAATGTAGTATCATTGTATATTAGTTTGTGTAATGTTTATAGTGATTAGCAAAACATTTTACCGCGGAATTTTTTAGTGAGGTTAGTTTTTGTTTGCACGTGGTTACTTTCTAATTCGGACCCCTTTCAGTTTTTAATTCGGACCCCTTTTCTTCTAAATCGGACCCCTATTAAAACTGTTCCATTATTAAAAAACTAATTCCGAATTAATATTTGCAGCATTAAAAAATCATGCCGAAGACTCCGAAAGAAAAAAAGAAGAGGTTATGGTCGGAGGAAAGTATGAAAAAGGCTATTGAGGCTATTAGGACAAAACAAATGGGATGGAAAAAGGCTGCCAAGACTTTTGAAGTACCCAAGACTACTCTCATGCGTTTATCAATGGAAAAATATGGAGAACCAGCAAAGGCAGCTTCTGTTAGGGCAGGAAGGCCTACTGTCTTACCTCCCGAATTGGAGGAACAGTTGCGTGAATATTGTTTGGTAATGGAATCAACATTTTTTGGTTTGACTAGGCGAGACCTTAGACGTATGGCCTATCAACTGGCTGAAAGGAATGGCATAAAACACCCTTTTGTAAAAAATAACATGGCAGGTAGAGCGTGGCTAAATTTATTTATGAAGAGGCATAAGGACAGGCTTTCAATTCGTAAGCCAACAGGGACCTCATTCGCAAGATCTGTTGGTTTTAATAAAGAAAATGTGTCAATGTTTTTTGACAACCTTGAATCTGCTTTTAAAAAACACAGCTATCCTGCAAACCGAATTTTTAATGTTGATGAAAATGGACTTACAGTAGTTCAAAGCAAAGTAGAACCTGTCATTGGTCTTCGAGGAAAAAGACAGGTTGGCTCTCTTACATCAGCAGAAAGAGGTGCCTTGATAACGATTGTAGTTTGTATGAGTGCTGGTGGCGACTATGTACCACCCATGGTGATATTCCCTCGTAAATATATGAGTGCTCAGTTACAAAGGGGGGCTCCTTCGGGTACGGTGTTTAACGTGCAGCCTTCAGGATGGATAACAACTGAATTGTTCACAAAATGGTTCGACCATTTTTTGACCACTACAAAACCAACACCTGAATCACCTGTTCTCCTAGTCTTTGATGGACATACAAGCCACACCAGAAATATTGAAATTATCGAGAAAGCCAGGCAGAACCATGTTACAATCATCTCATTACCGCCTCATTCAACTCATAAGTTGCAGCCCTTAGATAAGTATTTTTTGTCACCTTTGAAGACTTATTACAGTCAGGAGATCAGGCAATGGCTGTTAATAAACCAACGCCCCCTAACAGCATTTGATGTAATGGAGGTCTTTGGCAAAGCCTACATAAAGTGCCAAACAGCTGAAATAGCCATCAACGGGTTCAAGACAACTGGAATTTTTCCACTGAATAGAAACAAGTTTTCTGATGATGAGTTCATTGCAGAAGCTCAAAAAGAGAAGCCTATTGACCTGGATAATTACAGTGATGATGATGATGACTGCTGCACATTTAATCCTGTTGAAACCTCCACTCAGTTGGTAGAACCACCTGCCCCAGCTACTCCATCCACTTCAACAAATTCTCTTTCAAATCCAAGAGTTTACACAAGCCCCTTTCAAATCTTGCCTGTGCCCAAACTGATAAAAAAATCATCTGGAAGAGGTCGAAAGCCGTGCAAGTCTGCCATAATCACTTCATCTCCTTTTAAGGCAGATTTACAGGCAGATATCGCTAAAAAGGCTCTATCAGAAAGAAAAAAAGATCAGACAAAAAAAGACGTCAAGGGAAAAGGAAAGAAGATTGGAACAGCAAAGGAGAAGGCAGACCTAGATGATGCTGAATATAAAAACAGGCAAAAGAAAAAGTTTAAAAAGTACAAACGTTGCTCACTAGGCAAAAAAAAACTAGATTTTGACATAGACAAGAGATCCACATCCGAGGAAGAGGATAATTTTTCTTTAAAATCGGTAGTATCTTCAACGGGATTGATTGAAGGACCAGGACGAACACCAGATGAATCGGATGCGATGTGCATGTTCTGCAATGAAAAATGGTCTAATTCAGTGAGGGGTGAACAGTGGATTAAATGTATATTGTGTCAATTTTGGGCACATGTTGATTGTTCCAGTGCAGAGAAAGATGATTATGTTTGTGACTTCTGCCAAAACTAGATTTTAAACGCAAACAAACAATCATAGCCTAAGCCATTTTTATATTCTAGTATTTAAGACATTTAAAAGTCTGATTTGTTAAACAGTTAACGCCCTAATTAAATATATCTGTATATTCATTTAACCATGCGTTGTTTATTCACTAACCATAGTCATTTGGGGGTAAGAAATACGAGGAAAAGGGGGGGTCCGAATTTACAGCACTTTTTGTAAAGTGTTCATTTTGTAAACTTTTACAAAAATTAATAAAATCGTATAAAATATAATTTTTGAATATCTCATAGTAACAGAAGTTATTCCTAGATAATGTCAGTTTAGCTTTTTGTAAAAATTGGAATTTAGAGTTAATTTTTATAGAAGTTAATAAGCAAAAACCAATTGGGGGTCCGAATTTACCGCACCTCCTCATAATATTTATGCAGTCAGATAGACTGTCATATTGTTAATTAACTGTACAAACAATTTTATTTTAGTGAGTGACCTAACAATTTGTGGTAGTAAAAAGAAGTTGCATCCCAACTGTAGGTCAGTGAAATATCACCATAAATTATACAAAGTAATTTCCTAGTCAGCTAGGCTGCCACACCTTTATAAGTAGTTTTATGTAGTTAATAGTGAAATTTAAGGGGATAACAATTAAGCACATTCAATTAAAACTATTCATAATTACAAAGTACTATGATGATAACTTCCAGTATAACCTACTAGGCTACATTCTTAAAATTAATTTCACAAATATTATCAGCACCTACTACTATAGGTTATTTATAACCATATTAATTTTTAAAATTAATACTGCAAAACAAGTGTGCTTTTTCATGAAAAATAATACAAACAAAAGATTTGAAGCAGCCCATCGAGGTTGATTGTACATCAGAAAATATAGTACAGTATATGGTTAGACTTTGCCAAAATCCGTATAGACTACAGTATTTCATAAATTTATAATAGTTAGGCCCTAAAATACTTTACTAGCTATCATTTAAAATATAATTTAACTAATCAGTAATACAAATATATCACTTGTAAAGAAAATAACAATGATTAATTGTCAATGTTTTCAACAATATTAACAGAAATAACAAAAATAGACTATAGCAGATAATAACACTACTAAAAATATAAAAATAGGCTCAACTAACATAAATATTTAATAATAGACTATATAAAAAGAAATAAAAACAATAACAAGAAATTAAATAACAAGAGCTTAAATAAGTTAACAAGATTTAGGTAGAATAATAGCAGTCTATGTCCAGCAAAGTCAACCAATTAAGTTATTATTTTCAAATATGAGCCACTGATATACCATCCTTTTAAATTTGCAAAATTCCATTTCACTATAGATTTCCCCTGGCAATCCATTGTATAGATTAGGCACAATAAAACCTGGTACTCTCTCTCTCCAAAAACTGAGAACGCTGTCTGTACTTTTAGTTTTTCTATATTTCTTAATCGAAAAGAGGTATTTTTTAAATTAGGAATTTTATGAGTCTCATCAAAAAAATGGGCAATAATAATGCTGTATTTATAAAATCCCTTTGATGTAAGGGTATTAGCTTTTGAGAATACATTCACTTCATTGTGTTTACCAAATAATAAGTTCAAACATTTACGCTGTACTTTTTCAATTTTGTTCAAATGACAATCAGCAGCTGTTCCATATAATATTATTCCATATCTTACAATAGATTCAGTTAAGGCCTTATAGACAGATATCTTTCCTTTCTCATCTAGGACATTTTTGAGCCTGAAGAAGGTTGCTGTACATGTTTATAACAACATTTATATTTTAAACCCGAACAACACCAACTACACGTTACGGTTATGACGTTTACAACAATACATAACTCGCTCAAACAGTCGAGACATTTAAGAATATAGCCAAGTTAGTAATTGTAGCAACAATGAAAGCTTAATACAGTACATTCTGAAATTATGTTCACATAACAGTGCGAGAGGTGAGTGTGGTGGCCTTGTTTACATTGATACAAGGTAATCCCTGGAACAGAGAGTTTGTCACGGTTCCTCATTTGCCACCACAAATATGTACAATGTACAGGCATTTTACAAACCCATACAAATATTTCACTGTTAAATTATGCCTTTTTCCACCTCATTTTCGTCATACATTGTTGTTATTAAGATATTAATAATGTTACATATAGGTGATAATTTGATTACTAGTTGTTATCGTGGATTTAAAATGTAGAACTTGAATAATATAAATTAATGTACAGTTCCTTTCTGTGTATATATTTATAATTTTTATGTATATTACAAATAATGTATTTTGTGCTTAAATTAAATTTAAGTTTCTAAACATTCAAAATAAACCATACTAGATAGTCGATGCCAATACATCAATAATTTCCTGTATTTAATGATTTTATGTTCCGTTTATGTTTCATTGTAACGTAAAAACCGAAAACAAAATTTTTCAATGTGCGAATGGAGCTTGGAAACCCAAATTCTTATATTATTTTATATGCCACTTGGGAAGTACTTTGAAATAAATATCATAATTACTCAGCGAACAATTTAAAAGTGGTTTAGTTTAGTTTATTTTACTGAGGGGAAGGAAAGTGAGTGGCCATATTTGGTTCTGCTTCTATTGAGCCTGCTTACTCTATTCTGTTTGTAGAATTCTCTTCTAAAAACTTTAAAATGGGTTTGAAGAACCATCGACAACATTCTTATGTGGATAGATGGGAGTACTTTATAATTTTGTATTTATATAAGTTGAAATTACTTATATTTTTGGTTATGTTTAGTAAAAGTCGTGTAATGTGTAATTTAATATGTAAATTATAATAATTTAACTGTTATATTTTGAATGCCTACAGCGAGATAGCTTTGACAATACAAATATTATAAGCGAGTTTTGTTGGATGATAGAACTGTTCAAGGCAGTAGGATACTTCTGTTATAAATTGAAGACTATAGATGTCCTATTAGTAAATTATATCCATTTACATTAAGCATCGATGCTCAGGTATTGCAACCCGCCTTCACACAAATAAAACTCCAGGCCCATCGAGGGTGGTTGCGAAGGCACCAGACTCAGGATGACGCAGAACAAAAAACACAAGTTACGGTCAAAGTGCAGTCTTGACTTTTTTTTAAGAATTAAAAAACAAAATAATTCAAAGTTAAGCACATCGAACAAAAATTAGTTGGTTTCCCGTTCCTGAGTTAACAGTAATAATTTTTTTAGGGCTTGCAAAAATTAACAAAATTTTAAAAAAGAAACACTTTAAAATATAACAATAAAATAACTAGAAAACAACAACATCGGTCTGACTTTAACAATAATAAATACATAGCAAATACAACCATGAATAGGCAAAAGTAAACAACAACAAGAAACAATACTTAACAATATCTACACATAAATAAAGATAACAAAATAATTAATACATACAACAACGGCAGCTTTACTATTCGGGGCCTCAGGAACGCAAATGTAATTTAGAGGTTAAACCAAATACAAAGAATAAAATAAAATTAAATAACCTTAATTAAATATTAGACAGAAATGTCATTAAATAGCAATCTTAAATAATATTAACGTTACAAATAAGCTTTAACAACATGAAAGAATACATTTTAAATCTGCAGCCATGTGACTTGCTAACATATCAACAGGACAAAAATTAATTAAATTAAACGGGCAACAGCGCTATAAACTGAAATCAAACAACTGCACAAACATTAATTAACAACAAATAAACTACATTGCGGCCGGAATTTTGAATAAAAATGAAAATTACGAACACTTACACAAAGAACTTAGCCAACCATGCCGACGAAGACATACGGCAGCAGTCCAATGACGGCTAACGAGACAGAACCAACACGAACAAGAAACAAGGAACAACGAAATGAAACAGACACAAACTAAAACAAACCACGAGTAAGTAAGGCGACTACTCGAAACGACTCGACTCTGTGCTACGGTACAGTATGCATAAAGGATAGTTTATGCATAATGTTACATACGCTGTAGTATGTTTATATATTTTAAGCGTACATTCATGCTTGGTACAAGAACATAAATGCACCATAGGAAGTGTTTTTTAATTATCTCATAGAATTTACGAACCCAAAACAACAAGCTGACTAAAGGAATGGGGTGTGTGTATTTATTATATGTTTGCGTGTTTCCTTGTCATCAGGCGGCTTGTAGGGGTCGTGTTTTATAAAAACCCCTTGGATAGGGACCTTATTGATTTTGTTATCATGCAGTTATTCAAAGTGGTCCGGAACTCCCCTGTAAAGAAATTTGTATGGAAATATTTGTTGCTTTAGCAATCCACCGAAAGAAATCTAAATACCTTGATTGTGTTTCCATAAATTTACCTTTTGTTATTGAATTGTTATTTTGATTCTCCATTTTGAATTCACTTAACATTCTCCAAGAGTCTTATGAATTGTTTAGTATAATGTTAAGTTGATAAATTAGAATGGCACTGGTTATTACCATAGGGTTTCGACGTAAAAATTAGGAATCGGCGTCAATCAACATTGGGCGTGGCTGTCTTACTAGGATGGGTGACCGTCTGAGCGATCCCGCCCAAGCATGCAGCCCGCCTGCTCCAAGAACTGGTGGTGGTTCGAAAGTCAGCCCTAAGCCGTTGGTCCCCAGCTTAAGTGTTGGAGAGATGTTTCTTAGTCTTTAATTCAACTGGTAAAATAAGACCCCCTTTAGTTTGTTTTAATCTATAAAAAAACTTCATTTTACAAAGATTTCTCACAATACTGTCTGTGATGTATGCTCAGTTAGTTTGTTGTCGAGTGTCCAGGAATATTTGCTGTGTTACATATTTTCTCATTTGCGATTTTAATCACATTATCACTATTATGTATAAGTCCTAAAAATATTTCATATCTATTCTATTTTTTCCTGATAAATAAATAGTGTTTCGTAGAAAATAAACCAAGGAACTTCAAAATCCTGAAAAGGACGGATTATAAAATAACATTTTTAAGAGTAAAATGAACTTATGGGTATTATATTTCTTGATATTCAGTTTTTTCTCTTTTTCATTACAGGCCTAACGTTATTATAGATATACGAGTTTAGGTCTATGACTTAAATATATTTTACGTTGGTTGATAAAAAAATATAAATACACAGCAATAAAGCTTGGAGTATAAATACACAGCAATACAGCTTGTAGTATAAATACACAGCAATGCAACTTGTAGTATAAATACACAGCAATGAAGCTTGTAGTATAAATACACAGCAATGCAGCTTGTAGTATAAATACACAGCAATGCAACTTGTAGTATAAATACACAGCAATGAAGCTTGTAGTATAAATACACAACAATGCAGCTTTTAGTGTGAATACACAGCAATGCATCTTGTAGTATAAATACACAGAAATGCAGCTTTTAGTATAAATACACAGAAATGCAGCTTGTAATTAAAATAAACAGCAATGCAGCTTGTAGTATAATTACACAGCAATGCAACTTGTAATATAAATATTGTTTATGATAAACTAAACAGAGGGCAAAGCACTGTAAAACTTACAAGTAGGTCGTACTTTTGCTAGCGTAAGCTTTGGATTAGCCCACATCTTTCAGTAACAGCGACAGTCTCACTCTTGCATAAGACTTCTATCATCCTTATGTCATACTATAAAGTAGTGAAATTTGTTATTAAAAACCGAAAATAATAGCGAAACAATTGTAATAGTGACAACATTGCAGTCGTTTCAAATTAAAATTATATTGGAGGTGGGTTTACAAAATATATTAACACGTTAGTGACATATGCCCTATCTCCATACTTCCATAGCTGTACAGGGACAGCCTCACTCAGTGCGCGACTAAATCTTTACTGAACGGTTTCCTGAGCCTTTAGAAATTTATGAGATACACTTTCCAGCTATAAAGCCATACCTCTTAACACTAGTTACATAATTTAAGAAAGAAAACATAAATATACTTTTTATATCTAAAGATTTACTCTGTCATACGCTTATGCCCTAGTTGAATAGGGTGGTTGGAAATGCACGAATATTCACTACAAGACATTATGCGTATGCATAGGGCTATTGATAGGTTTTTACGTTCAGTAAATATCTTTAACTAGAAGCAAAATAGAGGAAAACATCTGGACTAAAGTTTTATAAAATTAATCTTGATATGAAATATGAGATGGTTCTTCATTGTGCTAGTGTTGAAGATTATCTGTCTTTAGGTGAAGATATGCAGGAAATATTGTGTAAACTAACGAATGGTATAAAAATCGAATTGGTGGAAAATATAGCTGCGAGACTTCATCAACACTACTTTCTCCTTGGTTCTTTGATTGAATAGTCAGCATACCAATTGCAATGAGCATAACAAGTGCTTAGACGTATCTAGTATAGAAAAAAATTCCGTCTTGTAACTCAGTATCCTTTTGTTTTTGTAAGGAGACCTACTCATGGCTAATTTATACGGGGAACTTATTATTACAGAGTGGGGGGGAGAACCAAGACAACTAATAAGTTCTGACGCCTTATATCTTAAATGCAGGCCACTGGATCACCTAAATCTATGATTTATTATTTTACTAGATATTACAATAAAACTATGAAAAATGTGTATCAGAGACTTAATAAACCTAATTATTTTAAGTTCTAATTGTTAGTTAGTTTAATGTTTAAAGTCAAGAAGTTTATGTCAGTTACATTAACTTTTTTTCTACAAATTTATATGTTAATTCTTAAGAAGAGCAGTCGTGCCACGCCTACTAGACAACTCGGTGAATCAACCTGGTCACCATACAATTATTCGAATGTAATTGATGTTTAATTTTTCTGAAAAATCGCACCTACTTCTGTAGTTATTCCACACTTATCTCCAACAGCTCACAACAAAACAGGGAATAGGCGTACGGATGATGTCAAACATTACTGGCGTCTTTAGATGTCGACTTGTGGCTACTATTAGACGTCGACCTGTGGCTACTATTAGACGTCGACCTGTGGCTACTATTAGACGTCGACCTGTGGCTACTATTAGGTGTCAAGACGTCGACCTGTGGCTACTATTAGGTGTCAAGACGTCGACCTGTGGCTACTATTAGGTGTCAAGACGTCGACCTGTGGCTACTATTAGGTGTCAAGACGTCGACCTGTGGCTACTATTAGGTGTCAAGGTCAAGACGTCGACCTGTGGCTACTATTAGGTGTCAAGACGTCGACCTGTGGCTACTATTAGGTGTCAAGACGTCGACCTGTGGCTACTATTAGGTGTCAAGACGTCGACCTGTGGCTACTATTAGACGTCGACCTGTGGCTACTATTAGGTGTCAAGACGTCGACCTGTGGCTACTATTAGGTGTCAAGACGTCGACCTGTGGCTACTATTAGGTGTCAAGACGTCGACCTGTGGCTACTATTAGGTGTCAAGACGTCGACCTGTGGCTACTATTAGGTGTCAAGACGTCGACCTGTGGCTACTATTAGGTGTCAAGACGTCGACCTGTGGCTACTATTAGGTGTCAAGACGTCGACCTGTGGCTACTATTAGGTGTCAAGACGTCGACCTGTGGCTACTATTAGACGTCAATCTGTGGCTACTATTAGGTGTCAAGACGTCGACCTGTGGCTACTATTAGACGTCGACCTGTGGCTACTATTAGACGTCGACCTGTGGCTACTATTAGGTGTCAAACATTACTGGCGTCATTAGACGTCGACCTGTGGCTACTATTAGGTGTCAAACATTACTGGCGTCATTAGACGTCGACCTGTGGCTACTATTAGGTGTCAAGACGTCTACCTGTGGCTACTATTAGGTGTCAAGACGTCGACCTGTGGCTACTATTAGACGTCGATCTGTGGCTACTATTAGGTGTCAAGACGTCGACCTGTGGCTACTATTAGGTGTCAAGACGTCGACCTGTGGCTACTATTAGGTGTCAAGACGTCGACCTGTGGCTACTATTAGGTGTCAAGACGTCGACCTGTGGCTACTATTAGGTGTCAAGACGTCGACCTGTGGCTACTATTAGGTGTCAAGACGTCGACCTGTGGCTACTATTAGGTGTCAAGACGTCGACCTGTGGCTACTATTAGGTGTCAAGACGTCGACCTGTGGCTACTATTAGGTGTCAAGACGTTGACGGTATACGTTTTAGTGGCAAAACACCAACATTATTGTCTTCAATATCTAGTGATTATAAAGCAGTCCTTTATTTATATAATCATATTCCACCATCTACACAATGCAATTCTTTGAAGTCGAACCGTATTAATTAATACTTGGTTGTAGATAAGAAAGAAAATATTCTTTACAATCGTAAACAGTTTCGTTAGTACGTTTAGCTCGTGTCATTATAATTCATAGTGGGTCTCCTTTTATATGTTTGATATTCTTACTTAATGTTGTTTTATATCGCACATGAATGAATTACGAACACTTGCTTCGTATGCTTCCTGATAGCTCTCCATTCTAAGTAGATTGAACAATATTATACTGTATAGGCAAACCTATTTCTAAACAATATTTCCGGAAGTATATAAATGTTCCTAAAGATGTTTAAAATGAATCGTAGGTGGTGAATCTGTAGAGGTAAATCCAAATAACAGATGTCCGAACGATTCAATTTTGGCTGTATATAGTCACATATGTGTTTTAGTATTACTTCCTAATGAAGCAACTTTGTCCTTGAGTTGTGCGGTGGCAGGTCTAAAATTAACTGGCAAAATGTTAGGGTAACTTCCAACCAGTGGTCTCTAGAGGCAAAGGTGATTGATTTATTACAGACAGAGGCGTTTCACAATGGCAGCATTGTCTCAGTGTGGTCGACATCGGTAGCTCGCAAACCTTCACATTCCACTGGCATAAAACAAAGAATCTTCAACATTGTTTGCATGTTATTTACGATGGGTCAGCCATGTCTAATCCAATAACACAGGGCAAACAGGCTGCAACATTGTTGGACGCTAATTACTTCAGACAATGGCAGCATTGTAAACAGTGTGGTCGACATCGGTAGCTCGCAAACCTTCATATTCCACTGGCATAAAACAAAGAATCTTCAACATTGTTTGCATGTTATTTACGATGGGTCAGCCATGTCTAATCCAATAACACAGGACAAACAGGCTGCAACATTGTTGGACGTTAATTACTTCAGACAATGGCAGCATTGTAAACAGTGTGGTCGACATCGGTAGCTCGCAAACCTTCACATTCCACTGGCATAAAACAAAGAATCTTCAACATTGTTTGCATGTTATTTACGATGGGTCAGCGATATCTAATCCAATAACACAGGACAAACAGGCTGCAACATTGTTGGAAGTTAATTACTTCAGACAATGGCAGCATTGTCTTAGTGTGGTCGACATCGGTAGCTCGCAAACCTTCACATTCCACTGGCATAAAACAAAGAATCTTCAACATTGTTTGTGTGTTATTTACGATGGGTCAGTGATATCTAATCCAATAACACAGGACAAACAGGCTGCAACATTGTTGGACGTTAATTACTTCAGACAATGGCAGCATTGTAAACAGTGTGGTCGACATCGGTAGCTCGCAAACCTTCATATTCCACTGGCATAAAACAAAGAATCTTCAACATTGTTTACATGTTATTTACGATGGGTCAGCCATGTCTAATCAAATAACACAGGACAAACAGGCTGCAACATTGTTGGAAGTTAATTAATTCAGACAATGTCAGCATTGTCAGTGTGGTCGACATCGGTAGCTCGCAAACCTTCACATTCCACTGGCATAAAACAAAGAATCTTCAACATTGTTTGTGTGTTATTTACGATGGGTCAGCCATATCTAATCCAATAACACAGGACAAACAGGCTGTAAGATTGTTAGAATGTTATTTATTTCAGACAATGGCGATTCACAATGGCAGCATTATTTCCGTGTGGTCGATAATGATAGCTCGTAAACCTTTCACATTCCACTAAAATAAAGCAAAGAATATTCAATATTTTTGGGTAGTTATTTATATTCGGTCAGCCATGTACTTTTACAAGACTACATCATGGGATAAGCAGGCTTTATCATTGTGGAGTTGTTATATACTACAGACAGAGGACTTTCACAACGGCAACATTATTTCGGTGTAGTTGATATGGGTAGCTCGTAAACTTTAC
The DNA here is from genome assembly GCA_035578905.1 of Stictocephala bisonia. Classification (NCBI taxonomy): domain Eukaryota; kingdom Metazoa; phylum Arthropoda; class Insecta; order Hemiptera; family Membracidae; genus Stictocephala; species Stictocephala bisonia. The sequence continues at coordinate 1,198,244 of JAQJVL010000254.1, read as the reverse complement.
ACATCCCATTGGCATAAAAGAAAAAATCTCCAACATTGTTGGAGTGTTATTAAACAATGTCAATAAAAATAGATAAAGACTGAACATTACCGATAAGTGTCTTTAACATGCCATGCCGTCTCTTCTATCAACAATATTACCACCATAAATATGGCAACCAGGTGAAGAATCTGCCATTAAATCTCAGTAAATTACCCAGTTTATGGTCCAAATCACAAGCCCCTTCCAACAAAGCAGCCCCAATGTCTGCCATCCCCCTCCCAGACATAAAAAGTGTCGTGATTGTTTGTTATGAAAATGAATTTCCCCACCAGTACCGAGCCCCGTCTGGTACCGGTATGTAAAAGTTCCCCATCGTAAATTCACAGCGGCAGTGATTGTATTTTACGCTCTGTTTGTGCCGTTAGGCCCCTAATAGGCCCATCCTGAGCCTGTAATAAGCCAAGTCTGGCCCTGTAGCCGTTGTGGCTCGTAACTTCCTTATAACACGAGCCCAAATAGTTACAGATTTTGTTAATACGAGACTCAAACATTTAACCTTACAGTATTAAACATGTTTTGTTTGTTCCCTTATGAATTCTTCATTTAGTATATGTTAATTTATTTTCATTTTTTATTGGGCACCTGAAAAATCTATTGTAAAGAGACGCTGTCTTTACAAGTGTCTACAAAACCTACTGTAAGTTTTAGTTCATTATGTAGTCTTGCACATAACAGATTTATACAATCAATTAATTAATTATAATATAGGCTACATATACATATTGACATAATAAAATCTACTTTAATTTAAGTTGGACCAATGTAATATTTTTAAACAATTAATATTTGTGTAAACAGTTTTCTAGCTCATATATTAAAGTTATTTCTCAATAGATACGTTTGTAATTAATGCGAGTTTTGTATCTCAATTGCAAAACATAAGTGTTTAAGAAATTAAAAATGGGTATACTGATTTAAACAAGTAATTTTAGTGCACCGTGCAACAATGATATATGAACTCAGAACTGTAACTATTTTGGTGCTCAAAATAAATTGCTTTGTGGATACGTAAACCATCTCAATATTTACTTACGTAATTGGTACGTCAAAGCATACTGTTGGTTACTTATGAAGTTCTACGAAATACCATTCATTTAAAAGTTAGGGCATAACAATATCGTTCATTTAAAATATGCAACATTTGAATAAACATATCGGTTCAAATGTGGCACAAGTAAGGTTAGTTATTATCTTCACAATTTGAATATGTTCAAAAAAGGTTCTCATGACATAAAAACTTGATTACCGATTCAATTTTTATCAGCTGATATAGTCATCAGATTTACTTGGTGCAGAAATTACATATGAATAAACATTAGTCTGGTGTTTATAATAAATACGATGAACCCTAATACTGTACCTTATCAATATTTTAATGAAATTACTACTTTTTTTACGTACGATCCCTTCATATTTATACATCATTTTAAAGATTAATAAATAAAGATTTTTTTTTCAGTAATTGAACATAAGAATACAAATAATTTAACTGCTTTAATTGAGCCTAGAATTTTAAAGGTGAAAGTCTGTAATAACAATTTTCAACTTTACAGTTATTCGAAAACGTTGTTATAAGCAGTTGTTATTTGAATACTATGTTAAATTTATAGAGAATTAAAATGTTCTTTCGAGTGGTCATAAGTCAAATTGGTTTGGTTTTACCCTCAAATCAATAGTAACAATTCGTGTAATTTAAAAAAAATACAAAATGCGGCATTACAGCCAAACGGTTGAGAATCGGACCATGCTATTTATGAACGTGTTTGTTCCTATTTGTCAGTGGAAAGAGCTGGTGAAGGAAATGTAGTTGATAGTGACTCACCCTGTATAATATGTCTTATAAATGTATAATGAATGTCATTATTTTGTTTAGGCTTAATACTATAAAAACGTACCAATCAACTTTTTTTCATAAAAGATTATGAAATTCGAATAGCTTCTTAAAATATTCATAAAATGTCACAATAACACATTGAAGCAATTTTAACGAGTGAAAAATATTACTACAACGTGAAATGTAGCTCTTTACAGGTTTTGGTTTACATTTCAGTTTTCTATGGCTTATCTACTTATTTTATTTTAATAATGATGGTTTACTTTTTATCTTCATTATATTGAGTTGTGTATACAATAACACAAGACACTAAAATCATTGATTTTTTCAAGCATACATATATGTCTCATCCCATGTTAAATTTGGTGTCTCAAATTATCAGCTGTTTTTGTAGTCCATTGTAGAGCGCTACTGTAGTCCCATGTAAATGTAATGCAGTTTAAACTAGCTGTGGTTGTGGGCCTCACTAACTAACTAAATTACAGCCACAAATAATTCTATTATATGAGATATTTTTTGTAAGTAATAATACAATCAAAACTAAAACAATTAACCGTAGCTACCTATATCCTTTACAAAATAAAAAAAATTATATACAGGAGCTATTTTAAATTAGTCTTAGTTTAAAATAACTTTTGATTTAACTTGAATTCATATCAATTATTACTTTAATGCTATACAAGTTCTTTGCTTACTTCAGTGACATATAAATTAATATTTAAATAGTTTTAACATGCCATAAAACTTGTTGATATTATAATTAAAAACTGACATTTTCAGGTTATGTTTGAAAGTTATTTGTTCGTGTTTGATTGATAGTTATTGTTAACATGTTGGATATTGCAATTACAAAACAAAAACTACATTTTGACCCGTATAACAAGTCCTGTCTTCTTCATGTATTTATTACTACTTCAACATTATTTATTTATTTTTTTAGTGAATACAATCATATAATTGTAATCAAACTTTAAATAACTACTTTACACATTTCTAAAATAAAATGGACTATCCTAAAGCTATGCCTCCTAAAAACTATTATGAATCATAAATATTTCCCACTATTTACCAACCACGAAAAATCACATATTTGAAAATGGCGTCACAATTTCCACTAATTGAAACTTGCCAAACTAGTTTTTAAATAAGTCTTGCATAGTAGCATAATTCTAAATAATACATTATTTTATTTATTTATAATATATAGAATAGAAAAAAATATATAGAATTATATATATATATATAGTATATATCTTTCCAGAATAAAAGGATACTACTGACTATTCAAAACATGGTGAATATGTTAACATAGATTTTTTTCTGTTTAATTCAATTACCTTAAAAGGATAGAGAACAGTTTTATCTCTAATTTATACATTATTCATGGCCCTCTCTCCCCATTCTTACCTAGAAGAAGAACACTAAGAAACCCGCCTGGTGTGAGTAAGCCTAAGGTTCACGGCATCAGATAAGACAGGTCTCCAAACGGTATACCAACAGACCAGGTGTGCAGCTGAGTAAGGCAGCGACTCGTCCCCAACAGGAAGTAGACTTGCCTTTTACGTATAACTAGACTGGCCGTCGATCGCTGTTTGAATTGAGTAAGTCGTTAATGACTAGTCCTATCAAAGACAATCAATACATACACTATTTGACAACCTTTTTAGGTTATGTGCTGTTGTTGACAGACTTGACATATTTCCATCAAAGAGATGTTATAGCATAATACAAAACACTTATATTTGACATCCTTTTTAGGATTTGTAATTGTAGCTGAATCACCAGTGCTGTTGTTGACAGACTTAACATATTTCCATAAAAGAGACCCACAATAAAATACAACCATAATTGAAATCATTTTTATGTTATATAATTTTAGTTGACTTTTCTGTACCTCAGAGCTAGAGGAACGTAAGTCCATTTTTTGTGAATATCGGGTTTTCACTGATTCTTGTGTAATTTTTCAAGCTTTATTAAGCCGTAACATCGTAAGTCCACTCAAAAATTCGGTTTAGAAATTAGCATTGTCAATAACAACTTAAGTCCCTTGCTGATGTAGAGCCACACAAACGTAACTCCACTTACTTTATTTTGGCCCTTTCAATTTTAGGTTTGATCTTAAACGTAAGTCCATCACAGGACTTGCGTTACTTTGGTTCTAAAGAGAATCAAACATGAGCAGGCCTCAACTCCATTACTCTATGCAGCAGTATGTTAGTCAACTGAGCCACTGGTTTATTGTTGGTTTAGAGGTTATGTAGTGTATGTTTATGATTTTGCTGATTGCTCATGTTGCTGTTGTGAGATAAGAGCATTGACTTTTATCTTAGTAAGTAGTTAATGAGAATCAACGTTAAAGAAATGAGTAATAGCGCTAATCTTTCAAAAAACCAATCTTTATCTAGAGGGAAACTCTTAGTAAGTTTGGCTCAACAAGGAAGTTGCAATGATGATTGTGAAAATGTTGAAACTACCTCAAATTACACAAGTCCTCTACCATCTTTAACCAAATTAAAGGTAAGGAATGGCATGTTTATTCAGTACCCAAGTCAAATTAAGTTTACTTTTAGTAAATCTGAAAATATGGCAATTAGGTTAAAGGTTAGGTCAATGTGTATTTTCTTTTCTCCATATAATAACTAGGATTTTGTTAAAACTTTAAAACAATTTATTCTTAACTTACTTGTTTTAGTATTGCTTCACAAAAATAGCAATATGTTTGATAATACTATCCTTACGGCATTTAATAAAGAAAACTGTTCCATACTGTTGGTTTTCAGGCTGTAGACCCCATGATAATCAACGATATATCAAATGAAGACTGGACTACTGGCAACGATTTCATCGTAGAGAGCTCTTGTGACACATCTGGACTGATTGCCCCAGAGTTAAGCAACACATTGGAAAATATCTACGAATTCCCCTTAAGAAATCAATCTTGTCAACAAGGTAAATCTATATAATAAATGTTTAAGATTGATATAAGATGGGAGTCAGGCAAGCCAACAGCCAAAAGGTTTTACATCAATTAACATGGATAAGGCTAAATTAGTGATCTCGTGTTGTAGAAGGCAGATAATTACACGAGTTAAAAATGAAGACAAACCGTTTGAACGCCATCTTAAAATTCTAAATTTAACATGTGAAATTTCAGAATTTAAAAGCGGACTTCTAATTTTTTCTGCTTTTAATTAAATTTATTGCTGATAGTGTTGGTATTTACTAATGGTTCCTGTATTTTTTATCATGTCACTATCCTCCTCCTATCACTAAGAATATTTATTTTTGTTTTCTTGCCCATGTTTGATGTAACACCTTGACAGCCGGCCATCTGATACCTGCCAATCCCTTTGATTAAAAAAAATCATATTGGTGTACTTTTTTAACCTTAAGTTTCATTGAAATTATTTTATACACTTTACTTTTTATATGGGCAGATGTACTTTTCAGTGCAGCCTAACTACATTATATGACTTTTCTGTATAAGATATAGGACTATTAAGTAAAATAATCTACTTAAAATACAAACTTGTCAAATAGTGAACTTGTTTGGAGCGATAATAGGTAATCTCGCTGAGGTAAAGTGAAAGTTATAATATTAAAATGCCATTTCTTAGATTCTGCTGTAAGTTTTTTTTCTACTGAACACAATTTAGTATGTTCCTGTAATATCAATAAATAAATGCTATATATGAGATCCTAATGATTGACACAATTTTCAGGGGTTACTGACGAAGACGTACGCTTACCTGTGACTGCCGTTAGGTCCAACATAGAAGATGTTTTATCATCCGATAGCAACCCATTTCCAGATAATGACATAGATGACCCAAACTATATCCCAGATGCTGACTTTGTATCAAGTGAAAGTGAAAGTAATTATTTCGTTGAAAAATCAAATAATACGAATGTTCGTGAACCTCAGGTAAATTCTATTGCATTAGTACCTTATAGTGAATCTGATACTGATGATGACATCAACCACTGTCCTAACAGTATGACAACAATAAAAAGTAAGAAAAGGGTTAGGCATGAACAAAACTGGAAAAAAACGTCAGAAAAACAACAGAGTTTGTGGTAAACGGTACACAAATTCTAAAGGTGTCACTTTTGCTGAAAAGATTCTGAAGCCGCCTTGTAAAGAAACATGCAGATTGAAGTGTAATGCACGTTTTAGCAATGAACAAAGGTTGCTCATTAATCGTGAGTTTTGGAATGGTGACAGAAGCTGGGATTCCAAGCGACAATTTGTTGTTTCTTGTATTAAAGTTAAACCCGTAACAAGATGTCGACATCGAGATGGTTCGAGAAAAGGAAAAAGTGTCAGTCAGACATATTTGTTCTTTGTCGATGGGCGTGAAGAAAAGGTTTCAAAACTTTTTTTTTGAATACGTTGTCCATTTCAGAAACATTTATGAGAATCGCGTTGCAAAAGAAAAATGAAAATGGCATGATACAATCCGATCTCAGAGGTAAACACAAAGCTGTTAATAAAATTCCAGAAGTGAGTTGTCAACAGATAAGAGAGTATATTTCAAAATACCCGGCTTATGAAAGCCATTATAGTAGAGAGCGTACAGAGAAAAATATTTAGGGAACCACCTAAATATTTCAAAAATGTATTCTTTATACACAGAAGAGTGCAATGAAAAAGGTATACCATCTGCTAAAAAATGGCTTTTTAATAAAATTTTCAATGAAGATTTCAATCTTTCTTTTAACCAACCTGATAATGATACATGTGACGTATGTGACAAGAACCTTACAGACATGAAAAATAATCTCTCTCCTGATGAATTAGAACAAATCAAGAAAAATCACAAGGAGCATTTGGAAGAAGCTTCTTTAAGATACAAGTTAAAAAAACAGGATAAAGAAAATTCTAAGAATGACATCACACATAGAGTAGTCATGGTTGATTTACAAAAGTGCCTTCCAACTCCTAACCTTACTAATTCACAAAGCTTTTACCTTCGGAAGTTGTGGACTTTAAATTATACCATTCATGACAATCCAAACAACAAAACTTGGTGTAAGCTGTGGGGCGAGGTAACAGCAGGCAGAGGAGGCAATGAAATGGCGTCTTGCCTATACTCGTGGGCTGTTCAGGAGTTAATGACAACTACAACAAAAAAGATAACTGTTTGGTCTGATAATTGCAGCGGGCAAAACAGGAACATTAATATGGTTTTGATGTATATTTGGCTTCTAAAAACTATTCCTAATTTGACTGAAATTAACCACAAATATCTTTTGGCTGGCCACACGCACATGGAAGTCGACGGTCAACACAGTATTATAGAAAGAGCCAAAAAGCACCAGACTTCTCACTCAATTTTTACATGCAATGATTGGGTGAATTTCATTGCTAACTGCAAGAAAAAGGATCCATTCATAGCACAGAGAATGAATGTAGATGATTTCCTAGATTTTTTGCATCTGACAAAAACTAGGGAATCACCATATATAACAAGAAAATTGAACACTGATGATGAGCCTTTTTTGATATCTACTACCGTTTGGCTTCAGCTGAGAAAAGAACATATGGGAGTGTTGTACTACAAATCCAACTTTGCAGATGACTTCAAATGTGTGGACCTGAACCGCAGGCCTCGGCGAAATGGACTCATCTGTGTGCCACTCTCAATTCCACCTATTCGAAGAACAATGAAAAAAATTAGTTCTCAAAAGTATAAGGATCTGATGACTATGCTTCAATGGGTACCAGACGAGTATAAGCTGTACTTTCAGTCCATGCCACATGGTGATGAGGAATCAGACCCGGAGTGAAACTTAGGAAGCAACACTTATCTAAAAAGTTACTAGGTTTCAGAACAAAAATATTTTGATTTCTGTTTAGTTTAGTTTTATTAAAGTTTTGTAACTAGGGCCTACCTTTTTTGTAAAAATAATTATTAACTAGGTTTCAGAACAAGAATATTTTGATTTCTGTTTAGTTTAGTCTTATTGAAAGTTTGTAACTACCTCTTTTTGTGAAAATAGTCATTAACTTAGTTTCAGAACAACAATATTTTGATTTCTGTTTAGTTTAGCTTTATTGGAAGTGTGCATCTACCTCTTTTTGTAAAAATAAATCATTCTTAAGTCCGAAGTAGTGTTTAAATTTTATGCCATAACAACGTAAGTCCCATATTTAATTATCAATTGTAATATTTGAGTTTTTTTTGTATCCATATTAATCATATAGTATTTAAAGAAATTTTGAAAGTAAATTAAGTTCATAATCTTGCACAGTCTTGCAACCAGTTTTTAAAATATGAAAGTGTCAGGGTTTTTCAAGTTTCCTGTAAAGTTTGCTATTTGTGACTTACGTTCCTCTAGCTCTGAGGTACAGTTTTGAGAAAAATACCAACTAGCTGACACCAGCGATCCTAGTGGTCGTACCGCAGAGCTACGGCATATATCTGCTAGATAGCATAAACTGATTGTAAATATTCAAATCAAATCGTTTATTTACTTACTACGCCAGCTGTTCGCTATACCACCACTAGTATCGCTTGGTTACAAGTAAGACGACTGAGCTTCTCTACTCTGTTTTATTATATTATACTGTAATAATACACAGATATTTGACATACCTTTTAGGTTATGTAGTTATAGTTGACTCACCAGTACTGTTTGTGATATACTTCATACATTTCCACCAATGAAATGTTGGAGCAAAGTACAATAAACTGATATTTGACATACTTTTTAGGTTATGTAATTGTAGTTGATTCACCAATACTGTTTGTGAAATATTTCATTAATTTCCACCAATGAAATGTTGGAGCAAAGTACAATAAACTGATATTTGACATACTTTTTAGGTTATGTAATTGTAGTTGATTCACCAGTAATGTTTGTGAAATACTTCATAAATTTCCACCAATGAAATGTTGGAGCAAAGTACAATAAACTGATATTTGACATCCTTTTTAGGTTATGTAATTGTAGTTGATTCACCAATACTGTTTGTGAAATATTTCATTAATTTCCACCAATGAAATGTTGGAGCAAAATACAATAAACTGATATTTGACATCCTTTTGAGGTTATGTAATTGTAGTTGACTCACCTGTACTGTTTTTTAAATACTTTATAACTTTCCACCAATGAAATGTTGGAGCAAAATAGACTGATATTTGACATCCTTTTTAGGTTATTTAATTGTATTTGACTCACCTCTCCATTGTTTATATTTAGTGACCGTGTTACAAATAGTCACAAAAAATTTATAATCTATATTTTACCATACAGATTAAGTCCAGCAGTCCACCCATCTTTTTAATAACATAAGTTCTGGTTGCTCAACTACTCTACTTACTAATATGATTTCTAACTTTTTATATGAATAAGAAATAATGAGCACCTATTTAAACAATATTCTGATTTTATTTCTAATACAGTGTTTCATGAATATAAAACATTGTTTTATTTTAAATAAAGCTTTAGAGCTCTATAAATATAATTTCGACTGAACATACTTATCTGGGTCATTCCTGCAAATTACTTACACAAATGTTCTTTTACTTTGTTGAAGAAAAAGGGTCGATTTTAAATCAGTTTCTTGATACAATTTTTAATGATTAACTTAGTTAAATCGTAACTTTAAAACAATCGTAACCAGGATTGTGACATGGTAGAGAACCATTTGGAATGTCTATTTGAATGTACCTTAACTCATCGATCTAGACTCTAGAGTAGCTAGAGTCGTTTAAATAATGGAAAGCTACTAGTCAAGCCACGCAAAAATGATCTACTTTTAGCTGTGCCTGGTAAATGCTGGTAATATACTGGAAAAACAGTTCCATATTTTACGCTATTGTTTTTTAGGTTAACAAAAGTAAAAATTTTAACATGTGTTCTAGTCAATCCGATTCCTGCCTTCGTGCCTGTGTGTGATTAAACAAAAATCAAACTATCTCATACAAAAATTAGGACAAAATAATAGAAGTCGGTATAAAAGTTTATTTTAAAAAGACACATCGTAACTAAAAAGTTGTTTACATATTGATGCATTTTGTTTCAAATAGATGCAGTCTTAACATTTTAAAGTTAAATATTAGTCAATCCGTAAATGTTACCATATCGTTAAAATAAAAAGTAGACTATTTTTTAAAATCCATTTATATACTATTTGTAAATTAATTAAAGTATTAAATAACGGAACTAAAATTGTTTAACCCTATATCATAAAACATTTTACTCAAAATCTGGATAGCCATACTTTTGGTAAAGAAATTTAGTATTTGCTTATACATCAATTAACAATATTTTAACAACATTTAAAGTGACTTAATTTAATTTGTCATAAAATAGCATATACATTTAATATTTTTAATTTCTTTTTGTAAAATTGATTGTTTTGGATATTTAAGTTTAAAATGCTCAGACAGCTACCATTTTGAAACTATAGTTGACTTAAAATGTTAGCTCATTACATTTTAGGTTATGTACAATGTGTCTTTTTAAGATAACGTAATACCATTGATTATATACACCTAAAATAGATAAACCATCTAATAGGAATATTTGTGGCAGTAATTTTGTTAGTTTGTGTGGCCCGCAACCACAGCTGTTTTAAACTGCATTACATTTACATGGAGCTACACTAGCGCTCCACAATGGACCACAAAAACAGCTGATATTTTGAGACTCAAAATTTAACATTGGATGGGAAATCTATTTGTTTATAAAATCAATGGTAATACTGAATTGCAGCACTGCATATCAAAGAGTCTTTGGGATACTTTAATTTTTGAAAAAATTGCTGAATTATTTGTTTGTTTGTTTTTATTTGTTTGGATTACTTTTGTATTAGTGTATCATTAAAATACATTTGTTCAAATATATTGGTTTTGTTTGTGTTCTCTTAGTATACATAGTAAGCGTGCATTCCCCTATAATTTCAATAATTTTAGTAGACATTGTAATGAATATTATAAACATATATAATTAGCTGTAAAATAAATGTTTTATGCTTTTAACACCAATAACTTATAGGATGAAAACGAATAATTAAAATTAGATAAGGGCAGTAAATATACAAACATAATGACATAGGATTAATGTAATTATTTACTTTTTTGTAAGAATTGTTCCTCGACATTGTAATATATTTTTTTAAGTTTGAATCGTTTAAAACATTCAGTATGATATAAAATACGTTTACGAATAAAAATAAATCAAATAAATTGTATAGTACATTTTAATTTTAGATCTTACGACGAAGTGGTGTTATAAATGTAATCAATATTTTCCTGTGAAAACCACTTCAAAGTGGTATATTTACACTACATACGGCGTCACCAGACGTTTCGCACAAAAAGTTATGTGGCATCTTCAGTGTCATCTTCCACAATATATTAAATATAAATTATTTTGTGTTAAGCTAAATAAATTGATTTAAACAAATATATCTAAAATAATATTTTACTTGACATAAAAATGAATATGAAATACAGATGCACAGTTTGATAATTATTGTAGTCGTCATTAGTAATTAATGTATGGTGTTATTCAAAAATTTCCTTTTTAGCACTGAAAAATATTTTGATTATAATGAGCATGGAACAATTATAAGATGATATTGCTCTTTTTTGGAACTAGGATACAATTCTATATATATGCATAATATATGGAAACTAATCATATAACGTTCTCGCAGATTTGTTAAAAATACAATACCAGAACGTTTTGTTTAAATTGTGTTTTTCTTGGACAGGTTGAGCATGATCAGTGTATTGTTCTGTTCTGTAAATAAACAGAATTTAAGTACTGTTAATGAAAAAAATATTAATAATAAATAAAAAAATAAATAAAATAGAGTGTATGAAATAAAAAATCACTTCACTGAAATGTGGTGAAAGAAAGAGCAGTAGGTAAATTAAACCTCAAATCCATGTTTGCAGCAAAGCTTATCAACATGACTGAAACCAATGTCTGGATGTAATCAAGCCCGCCACAACTGCAAGTACTTCCACAAACAAACCTGGGATTGGCGGGGTATGAAGGGCTGGATCAAAAATAGCAATGGTAGTTGTCATTCGAAATACATTCATCTTTAGTTTACTTTTGTAACATTAATGTAAAAAACACTGTAAAACACTGTAACACACTGTAAAAACTTTAATTATAGAAAAAAATAAAATGCATGAACTTTGGTAACAATCATATTTCACTTAAGTATAACATTTTTAAATTGGATTGAACAGTTTAATTGTACCTTAATGTTTTATATTAGAAATTGTTTTTTGTAAGATTATTTACAACGGTAATCAGGTTGGCTCACACTATTTGTATACTTTACTTATAAAGTACAAACTGGGATCACTGTACTCCGACAGAAATATTGACTTAGACTAAGTCCTAAATCCACATATAATCAAAAGTGTATTCTAAATCCACAAAGAATAAAACACAGACAAGGGTTTAATTCGTATAGGAACGCCAAACGGGGTTAACTCTATTAGTAGTCTGGCATCTAGCGGCTGGAGGTAGGAACTAGTTTTACGGTTAGCTAAGTCCTATGTTTAACGATATAAATTGATACCGATTTGCTACCTATATCAGCGTATTTATTTATTTATTTTCAAGATCGTCGAAGTAATGGGCGAATATTGATTTCGAACGGCTAATTTTAGATAAGCGAATGTAGTCATTGTTACAAACTGAGATCGACTATTCATTTAAAAGTTTAACTAACTAGTAGCCCAATGAACAAATGAACAGTCAGTGGTTATCAGCTGATCAATTTAAAAAATGTGTATGACTGATTGGGATTGGACAGAGAACCTTTAGCTTATGAAGTTGAGATTCAACCAACTGCGCTAGTATATACATTAATAAAGTAAATAAATATATAACTGTTTACATTAAATTGGTTTTAAACACATTAATAGTGCATATTTATCGAATAAGTAGTTTGTATAGCCATGGAATTCCTTGATAGATCGATACTTATAAAGTTAATTAAAACATACTGCGTCTAGACATATAGAACAGTCTACATCACGCCATGTTGCCCTTGTAATGCCGAAGACCTTTGATAAGTTCGTGACAATCCAGGTTAACGCTAACAACGCTACCAGTCGCTAAAGCTCTGAAACAGTCCGCATCATGACATGTTGTCCTTGTAATGCCAAAGACCTTTGATAAGTTCATGACAATCCAGGTTCACGCTAACAACGCTACCAGTCGCTAAAGCTCTGAAACAGTCCGCATCACGACTTGTTGTCCTTGTAATGCCGAAGGCCTTTGATAAGTTCGTGACAATCCAGGTTCACGCTAACAACGCTATCAGTCGCTAAAGCTCTGAAACAGTCCGCATCACGACTTGTTGTCCTTGTAATGCCGAATACCTTTGGTAAGTCGTGACAATCCAGGTTCACGCTAACAACGCTACCAGTCGCTAAAGTTCTGAAAGTCTGCATCACGACATGTTGCCCTTGTTATGCCGAAGACCTTTGATAAGTTCGTGATAATCCAGATTCACGCTAACAACGCTACCAGTCGCTAAAGCTCTGAAAGTCTGCATCAAGACATGCTGCCCTTGTAATGCCGAAAACCTTTGGTAAGTTCGTGATAATCCAGGTTCACGCTAACAACGCTACCTCTGAAACAAGGTCGCTAAAGCTCTGAAACAGTCCGCATCACGACTTGTTGTCCTTGTAATGCCAAATAGCTTTGGTAAGTCGTGACAATCCAGGTTCACGCTAACAACGCTACCAGTCGCTAAAGCTCTAAAAGTCTGCATCACGACATGTTGCCCTTGTTATGCCGAAGACCTTTGATAAGTTCGTGATAATCCAGATTCACGCTAACAACGCTACCAGTCGCTAAAGCTCTGAAAGTCTGCATCAAGACATGCTGCCCTTGTAATGCCGAAAACCTTTGGTAAGTTCGTGATAATCCAGGTTCACGCTAACAACGCTACCTCTGAAACAAGTGAAACAAGGTCGCTAAAGCTCTGAAACAGTCCGCATCACGACTTGTTGTCCTTGTAATGCCGAATAGCTTTGGTAAGTCGTGACAATCCAGGTTCACGCTAACAACGCTACCAGTCGCTAAAGCTCTAAAAGTCTGCATCACGACATGTTGCCCTTGTTATGCCGAAGACCTTTGATAAGTTCGTGATAATCCAGATTCACGCTAACAACGCTACCAGTCGCTAAAGCTCTGAAAGTCTGCATCACGACATGCTGCCCTTGTAATGCCGAATACCTTTGGTAAGTCGTGACAATCCAGGTTCACGCTAACAACGCTACCAGTCGCTAAAGCTCTGAAAGTCTGCATCACGACATGTTGCCCTTGTTATGCCGAAGACCTTTGATAAGTTCGTGATAATCCAGATTCACGCTAACAACGCTACCAGTCGCTAAAGCTCTGAAAGTCTGCATCATGACATGCTGCCCTTGTAATGCCGAATACCTTTGGTAAGTCGTGACAATCCAGGTTCACGCTAACAACGCTACCAGTCGCTAAAGCTCTGAAAGTCTGCATCACGACATGTTGCCCTTGTTATGCCGAAGACCTTTGATAAGTTCGTGATAATCCAGATTCACGCTAACAACGCTACCTCTGAAACAAGTGAAACAAGGTCGCTAAAGCTCTGAAACAAGTGAAGGTTGCGTGTTTGCTCAAACATGCAAAGTAAATACCAAAGGGTGCCATATCTCTACAGGTACTTGAACTCTAATAACATTGAATTTAACATGTTATGACTTTTTTTGTATGAGGTTTCTTGAGAAAAACAGGTTATATGCATTTCGCAAGTAGCCACAAGTTTGTTGACATTGTCATGTTCCACAGCTGTGGGCATATTGAATGTTATGTTTGGAGGTTTTAGAATCCTTACGTGAGTTTTAGTTGGAGCACGCCTAACTACTTGGCAGTTGGAGCACGCCTAACTACTTGGCAGTTGGAGCACGCCTAACTACTTGGCAGTTGGAGCACGCCTAACTACTTGGCAGTTGGAGCACGCCTAACTACTTGGCAGTTGGAGCACGCCTAACTACTTGGCAGTTGGAGCACGCCTAACTACTTGGCAGTTGGAGCACGCCTAACTACTTGGCAGTTGGAGCACGCCTAACTACTTGGCAGTTGGAGCACGCCTAACTACTTGGCAGTTGGAGCACGCCTAACTACTTGGCAGTTTAGGATATTCGGGAATTAGGCTTAACTTCTAAATGAGAATAGTGAACGTTTGTGACAGTAAGTCATACGTTGACATTGTCTGGAGATCCTAGACGTGGATCAAAATGATGAGTTGTTGAGTTGTTAAAAGTGAATTCTAATACATGTCAGATTTTCATATCCGAGAATGGACATCTGAAGATGTTTATTCATTTATGATAGTCTTAACAAGACACAATAATAGTAATCAACATTGTTTACGGGGTTGAACCTATCTCTGAGGATTATACAGTACCAGGTTTAGAAAAAAAATAGATGCAGTATTATTGATGTAATAAACATGAATAAGGGCTCTGTTTAAAGAATAAAGTATTATTCTCTATTATAGATTCATAATATTAAATTATATCATTAATAGGCGTAACGTAATATAAAAAACGGATTTTCAATTATATTTTGATAAAATTTTTTAAGTTTTTAATCTATTATATTTATTCTTGTGAGACTTACGCACGGTTTCCATTATGGTAGACTTTAATTTAGTGTTCGCTGTTTCTAATGGGCACCAATTACTCTAGAGAAGTAATACTTTTCAAACAGAGAAACTCTTTTAAATAATGAAAGAAGCATTTGAGAATGTTTATAAGAAATACCCAAGACAACAATGCCACAGTTCATTACTGAACTAATTTGTCACGGCTGACTAAGAGCTTTAAGTAATTAAAGTGAAAGTTTGGTTGCTGTTGTTAGTCATTTCATAACATTCATAACACAGCGTGGTGAATGAAATGTTTTTAGAAAGCATACTTATTAATTTAGCCTCCTTTAATAATTCTTTTATATATTATTACGTTCTTGCGTGTTTGTAGAAGCATAATTGTGGTTTGACATTCAGTATTCTTGGATATATTCAAGTTATGTAAAATTTTCATGGTAACTGTATCTATTCATAGTTACTAAAAATATGATTATCTAATAAATAAAATTATTTTTGACACGTAAACCTGATTTAATTGAATCGAATTGTATGTTGCTGATATGATATTTTCCAAAAACATTGTATATAGGCAACAATTACTTGAAAAATTATTATGAATAAAGTCAAATAATAGTTTTAAAAAGATGGAGATATCGATCCTGCTGCCTTATATTCATGTCATGAGTGGTATACTATTCTGATTGAGACATTTCAGTATTTCCCTGCTCAATTGATATAGGATTTGATCCAATAGCCAAATTATTAGGCAGCATCCACAATAACTTTTACAAACATAAAAGCCTAACATGACGACCTTTTAGTATTGAAGATGACATTATACATATTATAGGTTTAGTTAGTAAGTTGAAAGAAGGATTTCAGAATGAACATAGTCGAGACTATCTTACTTTTTAAACTAAACTAATAAATAGTATTAAACGTACCTTCGGCGTTCCTTATCGCTGTTGAATTTGCGACGCGTTGCCTCAACACAGTGATATCTTCAGGCTTCTATTAAGTAGCTTTTGAATATTAATATATAATAGTTATTGCATAAAATATGAATGTTTATAAAATTGTGTGTAATAACGATTTTATATTATTATTCAAAAAGCTACTTAATAGAATCCTGAAGATGTCACTGTGTTGACGAAACGCCTCGCAAATTTAACAGCGATAAGGAACGCCAGAAGGTACGTTTAATATTATTAATAGCCGACGTTCCAGTCGTTCCAAACTCCACTAAACTAATAAAGCCAATTTATTTCCTATCAGCGTGTTTGTTTAACTGTATAACATTAAATAATAATTTTAGTGTAATATTATTTCAAAATGTAAAATTGCAATTATTGTTAATCAAAGAAATGTATAAAAAACTTAGTTAATGTGTTTGATTTGCTCTCAGTCCACGCATTGTTGGTTTACTGTTTGGACGGTGTGCTATTATCTTTCAAAGAACATTTTATATTATGCCATTCACAATTTACAAACTAACAATGTAACTTGATGGCCGATTAACCATTATATGGCCCAAGCCGTCCTAGACCGTTATGACCGCAGCGATACGGTCAGTTAGACCATCCATAGGGAGGAAAATGACGTTAACAATATGACTCATGTTTAATGTAGGGCTGCTAACTCCGATGTGATACCCTACATGGTTTGGCGAGTCAGTTTATTATTTGTTGTAGGTCTATTCTCAAATTAAAATTAAATAAATTAAATTGGAATGTACACGTACACGCTAATAATACAACTTCATTGTAAAGAAAATTTAATTACAGAATTTTTTAAATATATATTCTTTTTGTTAATGATATATTTTTTAATCTATTTTTCATAAAAAAACTAGGTGTGTTGGGTGTAAGGTGCTTGCAGCTTCACAAGTGGTCTATATCCACTGATCACTACGCAATACACTGGCCGATGCCTTCCTGATCGACAAACAACACGTGATCTAAACTACTTTATTGTATTCACTCAAATCTTTGTGTCCCAGATATTGGCACGGCTGTGTTTATTGTGCGAAGTGGGTGGGTAGCAGACGATATAAGGGTAGTTTCCACTGATCAACCAGCAATAAACAAAATGAAATTAAACGAAAAATACTTTATTTACCGAGGCAAAGTTAGGACCATTAGACCCTCTCTCATATTTAACCTTATAAAGGAAATACCATAGAAATTTACATTTAGTATATCTAATGTGTCCATACTTCTGCTGAGCATATTATTTACACATGAAACAACAATAATTATAAAGTAATTAATCAACTACAAAATTAAGCATCTACTAGTAGCGTATAGAACATAAACGAAGAAGGAAACAAAAAACTACTCTTAAAAGACGAAGAAAAAACATTCAAGAAACTAACCAAGAAACACTCAGCATCCACTTAGCCCAGCATTGACAGCACGACCAAGAGATAATCACATACTTGCTGGTGAACAATCCTCTCAAGACATTTAGAGAGTGCAGATAAGATACTGATTGGTCGATAATCAGATGGGGATGATGAGGACGTCTTGGCAATTGGCTGAACAATCACTGATTTTCAGGTGGATGGGAATATTGAGATTATAAGTGATTTGTCAAAGATTGGCGTGATAATAAGTAAAACTGCAGATATTATAACATTCAATAACTTGATACAAATGTTGTCTGCCCCAATAGCATTACTTTTAATCATCATCATGGATTTGTGTACCTCACTCTCATTTGGCATAGTTAAATATGAATCACGGGGGATTGCGAGCTGAGATCCAAGATGATCTGAAAATACAATATCCCCAGTGTTATCAACAGGCAGGTTAATAAAATAATTATTATGTTCGTTAAGGTTTATTGAGATTGGACGGTCAGGTTTAATTCTAGACAACCCCAACTTCTTAATTATACGTCAGCGTTCAGTAGATGATTTATTTTCAGTGAAGTATGTATACAAGGTACAGTGAAAAAGTTCCTGGAATCGATTTCCAGAGACACACAGCGTGGTTGCCGGTGGGAATTTGTCGTCTATCAGTTAGTACTACTCCTGGAGAAGGGATATAAGTAGCGTGAGTATCGCCCAGCCGCCATCGTTCCTCCGAAGTTCAATCCGCACTTTTCGTGTATTTGCGTGTTTAAATTGTCGCAAATATTTAACATAACATTTTCAAAACATGTCTCGTTTTGAAAATGTATTTAATGAACAGCTAAACAATATTAAATTTGGTTTTTTACTTCAAAAGCCATCTTCTGGGACACTTTAAATGTCAATTCAAGCATACGGAACTAAGGCGTTGAAGAAAAACCAATTTTACGAAAGGAACAAACGTTTTCGTGAAGGTCGCATAAACATTGAAGATGACTCTCGTAGTGGATGCCCTTCGACTGCAACCACGGATTACAACATTGAGCGAGTTACGCAAACTGTCCATGAAAACTGAAGAATAACAATTGATGATATCGCATAAGGTAAATTTATGAACACAAAAGTTCTTATAGGCGCTTACGAGATGCCATTAGGAGGAAACGGCTTTAAAAAATTAGTAGAAAACAATTGGGTTTTGCTGCATGACGATACCCCTGCACATCGATTCTTGTTAGTACGTAACTACCTAGTCAAGCACCGCGTTACCAAGTTAGAACATCCTCCATCCCGGCCGGCCGATTTCTTAATGTTTACACGGTAAAAACATCAATAAAAGGAAATAGATTTGCAAGTGCTAAATCTGTCAGTAAAAATTCGTTAAAAGTATTTAAATACATTAAAAAAAAGTGTCAAAAGTGTTTTGACCATCTTTATGATCATATGGACAAGTGTATTGTTGTAGGAGAAAAGTATTTTGAAGGAATATAGGTTTGTAAGATTTTATCTCTGTCCAATAAACATATTTCAACCATTTCCGGGAACTTTTTTACTATACCTCGTATATGTACCTAACTCTTGAATTTCGAATTTATTGTTTAACTCTATTTCGTAGATGTTTATAACTATTTTTATCAATGAGGTTTTTAGTCCTCTTATATTTTACCATAGATAAAGTCACTTTTACCATAGACGTATGGCAGGAGTGATCCATGGGGCTGGTTGCCGGGTTATTGGTTTGGTTACAATGGGTACATGTTTGTCCAAAAGATTGACAAGAATATCATTAAAGTCGTCGACCATAATGTTAACATCATTACCAGATAAAAATGTATCCCAAATCAGATGTCTATAATCTGCAAACATGCTAGCAGGATTAATATTTATAAAATTCCTGAAAGAAACAAACTTAGGCACATGCTGTGGCGATGCTACTTTATAGACATAGTACACAAGATAGTGTTTTGATATCCCAAGGAGGGACAGACAACATATGGTTGCAATTCGAGTTGAGTCACTAACCACTAGCAGGTCAATCATGGTGTCAGAGTGATCAGTGTGGTGAGTGGGCTGAAAAGGAGTAAAGTTAGGTTACTTGAGTAAAACATAGTAGTAAGTTGTCGTTTGTCGTACGTGTCTCGTCGCAGTAAATCAGTATTAAAATTACGCACCACAAGACATGACTGTACCGAGGCATCAGTTTTATCAGGGCACTTTAACATTCTGCCAAGAAGCCAACTTTAGGTGGTCAACAACAAAGTACAAGGAGCATGTAAACACCATTAAGTGAGATATCCTAAAACATCCACTCCGGTCAAAGTGGTCTTGAGGTGTCCACCTCCAACACACCTTAATGGTAATAGAAAATCTGATGTATGCCGCTGTGCCTCCACCTCCAGGGTCATTACGATGTCATAATCTGCAGCAAACCAAACCATGTGTTCCGATCCCATCGATAACAACTCGTGATCTCAACTACTTTATTGTATTCACTTAAACCTTTGTGTCCCAGATTGGCACGACAATGTTGTTTGTTGTGTGAGTTTGGTGGGTGGTAGACGACACAAGGGAACTACCACCCACTGATAATCCAGCAATAAACGAAACCATGTTTTTCCATCCCATCGACAAACAACACGTGATCTCGACTTTATTGTATTCACTGAAACCTTTGTGTCCCAGATTGGCACGACAATGTTGTGTGTTGTGTGAGTTGGGTGGGTGGTAGACGACACAAGGGAACTACCACCCACTGATAATCCAGCAATAAACGAAACCATGTTTTTCCATCCCATCGACAAACAACACGTGATCCAAACTACTTTATTGTTTTCACTCAATTCTTTTTGTTTCAATTTGTCACGACTCTGTTTATTGTAGCAACACCGAATGCTCTTTTAAGGTAATCGTTGCTCAGTAATAATATGGAATAGTTGTTATTATTGTAAATTAAATGTATTATAACGTATAGTATAGGTGCAGTTCGAAATTTAAAATACATAGGCGTATAACAGTTTAAAAGTATCAAATATTAATAATGTCTGGCTAGATTTTAAATAAAATTACTCTTATACTATTTAATATTAATTAAAAATAAAACGCGTGGAGCCATTTGTTGTTACTATCGTTTAATAATTAGTTTTATAAACCATGCAACATTGTCAAACTACTTTTATTCGCTTGAAGAGTGTAATATATAGCAGATTATCATCAAAATAGGATTGACACAGTTTTATAATTTTTATAAGGTAACAACAATTGTTCGAATCCTTTATGAAATATAACATAGTTAAATGAGGTAGGAATAACAGGAATAATATAGTTTTATAACAGTAAAAATTAGAATATTCAGTTTGGATAGTTTTATGAGATGTCCTTTACACATAGACATTTGTGGAAATTATCATGTTTTATATGCAGTCTAATCCATCATACAACATTTTGATTATACATAATTATTATTTTAACAAGCAACAGAATTTGTAATTTATATATTTGAGAGTTTGTCAACATTATAATACGTTTTTTTATTTTTATAGGAAGGAAAAAAAGAGAACCTCAATAATTAATGTCAGCCGGAGCTAGGTTTGTGGGGCGTTAATTGTAAAGGTAAAATATATCGGTTACGTGTTCTGGTTTGTGTGGTTTTAGATTTACGTTTTTTACATTTACGTTTTTTACGTTATAAGGATATTCAAATAACATAAATTATGTTTCTAGTGCATAAGGTGTGAATATTTAAAGGTGTTAGTTCATGTTTCAATTTATAAATAAAATACAAATAATTAAGGTCTTTTTTTCAAGCGCTGTTCAAAGAAAACACAAGCTATGTTTTTCAATAAAACTCGCGTAAAACGACTCAGTAATAATGTTATGTATATTAATAAAGATAATAATAATCCATACATAAAATGCCATTTAAATTAAGAAAGTTTCTGATGAACATAGAATATTAACATAACGTGTTATACTACACACTATTGAGTTCAAAAACCTTTAATTTTCTCTTCAAACTACGAAAACTATTATTATTCAGGTCGGATGGCAATTATTTGTGCATTTTGGGGTCCAAAGTAAGAAACCCCTTTTTTCCTCAGTTCAAGCCGCAGCCTAGTCGTGTGAAGCAGACGTTCTGTTGAGTCCTGTGAAGTCTCACGTCAACTATGACCATAGATGTTTTCTTTATTACTGAAAGTTTGTGTACTACTACACAATCTGAAAAAGACAGCAGTCCTAAACACAGAGTACATGGGCCTGAGAACAAAATCGGCTTATGGGGTCAAACTTCTTTAAATTTAACGAATTTCGTAAAGCTCTGTTCTGAACTTTTGTAAGAAGTGACAGATTTTCCTGTGTCAAGCTATTTGCGAATAATGAAAGGGCTTAATAAATTACTGGAAAACCGTAGTTTACACTATCTTCAATTTGGCAGCAGCGGGTAACCAGAACCTGTTTGTTTCACGTGGTCTGCGAAGGAAAGTTGAAAGTCTACTTTAACTCCCATGTAATCTTATGAGATGTACATGAAGCCCCGTCATTTATGTCACTTATATTGGGAAAATTTCAGTCATTTTATATTCTGCAGTTATTTTAAACGTAGATCTTTAAGGAAGGGAACTGTACTATTTTGACGTGAATTTGATACACAATCACATTCAATTCACAACATGAGGTGTAGGTGAGGTAGAAGGCTCTATGATACCCGTCTGTGTAGGTTTAAGAAGGTTGTATTAACTTGTTGAAACCGTATTTATATCAATCAATAGATTTTCCTTTGTAATTTGCAGTGAATTTAAATATTTTAGAAACCAAATTGGACAGACTATCCACCAAGATACAACAGCATCTGTGCCTCAGACCGCACAGCAAGGTGAAAGATAGGATCGTCTGTGACACTTGACGGACCCTGTTAGTTGGTCTTCCATCGATCTTTGAGATCTCGACATTCCTGAAGCAGTGATGGTGGATGTCAACTGACACTTGATAACTCACATGTAAGGATGTAGTTAGGTTCTATTCAAATATCTGAACCTCAGGCCAAACAAAAGTAAATGCTAATCAGTATGTTGGGTATTTTTAAATATTATTTATAGCACAATTATGTTGAAAATTAACCATTTTATACAGATTATTGTAAAATTCTGTAATCTTATATTTATGTTATTTTTAATATAAAATAATGATGCTTATTACTTTTGCTCATATGTACAAGAAATGGTGGAGCTGGCCCATAAAGAATTATGTGTCCATGATTTTCATTTGAGGCAATTATCGAAGTGTTAAATATTTTATGACTTAAGAACTGAATAAGTTTCACAAATGTGGTAACTTATTTGGCTTGATAATTGTTTGCTCATAGGAAACTTATGTAAACGTTTTGTTTCCTTAAAGGGAGAATTCAGACTAAACGATTTAGAATTACCAAAAACTTTTGGAATATATATTAAAACAAATATAACATCTTTTAATGCCTTTATCAAGAAATAGTAATTAAAAAATTACTCATTGTTATACTCCAGACCTATAAGAGTGTTTAAACCAATGGAGGGAACCCTTGTTTAAAGAAAAATGATGACCAATTATGCATTAATAAATCAACTCTTTTACTTCTGCTTTGTGGTGGACCAATCTGTGCCAAACTTTATGACCACCATGACATAGTCCATCTAACAGTAGGACATTGACTATTACAGAATCTATACTGTGTTCACTGTTTCTTACTATTAATAATGTTACAACCCCTTTGTGGGTGACCGAGCTGTGCCAAAATTTTAGAACATCGTGATATAGCCCATCTGAGGGAGGACAATGACGTCATTATTACAGAATCTATACCGTGATATCTCCTTCTGACTATTGGTAATGTTACGACCACTTTATAGGTGACCGAGCTGTGCCAAACCTTTATGACCATCGTGATATAGCCCATATGAGAGAGGACAATACCGTCATTATTACAGAATCTATACCGTGATATCTCCTTCTGACTATTGGTAATGTTACGACCACTTTATAGGTGACCGAGCTGTGCCAAACCTTTATGACCATCGTGATATAGCCCATCTGAGAGAAGACAATGACGTCATTATTACAGAATCTATACCGTGATATCTCCTTCTGACTATTGGTAATGTTACGACCACTTTATAGGTGATCGAGCTGTGCCAAACCTTTATGACCATCGTGATATAGCCCATCTGAGAGAAGGCAATGACGTCATTATTACAGAATCTATACCGTGATATCTCCTTCTGACTATTGGTAATGTTACGACCACCTTATAGGTGACCGAGCTGTGCCAAACCTTTATGACCATCGTTATTTATCCCATCTGAGAGAGGACAATGACGTCAATATTACAGAATCTATACCATGATATCTGCTTCCGACTATTGGTAATGTTACGACCACTTTATAGGTAACCGAGCTGTGCCAAACCTTTATGACCATCGTGATATAGCCCATCTGAGAGAGGACAATGACTTCAATATTACAGAATCTATACCATGATATCTGCTTCCGACTATTGGTAATGTTACGACCACTTTATAGGTGACCGAGCTGTGCCAAACCTTTATGACCATCGTGATATAGCCCATCTGAGAGAGGACAATAACGTAATTATTACAGAATCTATATCGTGATATCTCCTTCTGACTATTGGTAATGTTACGACCACTTTATAGGTGACCGAGCTGTGCCAAACCTTTATGACCATAGTGATATAGCCTATCTGAAGGAGGACAATGACGTCATTATTACAGAATCTATATCGTGATATCTCCTTCTGACTATTGGTAATGTTACGACCACTTTATAGGTGACCAAGCTGTGCCAAACCTTTATGACCATAGTGATATAGCCACTCTGAGAGGAGGACTATGACGCCATTAATATATATTAGATACCCTGATATCTGCTGCTTCATTTAGGAAATTGTTATAAGGTTTTGTTAGTTTGTCACTGCAGTGTGTATTCAATAAACTGTTCACTTGTAATTGAATAAGTTGCATTTACGTCGCGCTCAATGTGTGTGTCTAGGAATTCCAATATAAATAATTGCTAACTTGTAGCTTTATGTATCTTTGCCCGAAATAAAAGAATTCTTGATCATGAAGCTTTTCACTAACATGAACGGGTAGAAACAGAGGTCCGACGACCACGTTATGCAAAAAACAACTACACATTTGAATACGGAGTGTTTTTATTGGGTGAGGACAGGACAATGGTGACGGGCCTCACACTGGAGGTGACTACTGCGATTGAAGTACGACGCCTTGTTAGAGTCCTCCCCATCCATCTCCGACCTGGGCACGACGCGGCTCATCTGTCGCAGCGACGATGATAATGATCAGCCAGGGCCGCCTTTACAGTCTGTTTTACAAAACAACACGGCTTCGAACTGATTTGGTTTTCGTCGAATATAAATTGGACACCAACAATATGTTTTTAAATCGTTGTTTTGTTTGTCATTCCAAAATGGTCTATTGTATTGTGTGAAAAATTGTTTTTAAATGTCATTTGTTTAAGAATATCTAACCAAATAGGTTGAACATTACTTTAGCGGACACTTTGCTAACATATGGTGATGCCTTCGCAGCAGATTCAATTCTTTCATCGTCATCAAAATTGGGTAAACTACTGTCCTTCTCAATTTCTAACCAGAATGTTTGACAGTTAAATTTTACCCATTTTAATTTTTTTTTCGTTCCCTTCCTCAGGGTCTATTATGACATTAAAGTTAGTTTGGATTTCAGAATATTATGGGCCAGTGTTGTGATTTTGGTTTGAAATACATCATAAAGTGGTCATAGTATTTTTGTTGTCACCAAATCTAAACAATGATCATGCTGCATTATAGCATTCTTTTTTTTAAATAGCTGAGTCATTTTGTTTTGAAAATCGACTGTATCAACATTTTCCAACCGGCTATTCATTTACTATTCAAATAATACACTGATATTGTGAATTAATTGTTGTGGTTATCATTTTAACATTTTTCTCGCAATCAATCAAGGTCTTTAATATTGTGAATTAATTATCTTTTACTTAATTATTAATAAAGTCTATAAGACTCTAATAACAATATTTGTCTTAATTGCAAATGTATATGAAAAACAATTACAATAGGGTGAATAGGGGGCCAATAGGGCCTCTTCTAACAATTAATCCAACAATTAATAGCAATATATAGTTCAAAGACAAATAGAAATAATAATTACAACATTAACGTTTGGTTTCTATTGAATACGGTCAGGACTAACTTTTGTTGATACACTTAATACAATAGTTATATACACTTTTAAAGAAAATTATACTAAAATTTTACTTATAAATAAACAAAATATTATATAATTTATAAGTAAAGACTGTATATGCTGATATAAACAAAAGTCACTCCATATACTGAATAAATATGGAACCATAAAAAAATCTTCAAATTAGAAATTGTAGGAACATAGTGGTCCCTTAGTTGATTTTAAGGAAGCCTACGAATCTCATTAACATTAAATTCCTAGCTTTCGCAGACAATATAACTATCCTTACTGACAACAGATAAGAAGCCAACAAAAAACTGAAAGATGTGCATAGAAACCTGATATTCATTTATTATATAAAAAAACAGAGTATATAAAGTATAGAGCGGATATCGTCAAACAATCTCCTTATTGAAAACATGACACGTGAAAATACCACGATTTCTCTACTATAAATATGAGGAGGAAATCATCTAGTCGTCAGGACTGAACTTGGTAGCAAACCGAACACGAATCACAAAACTGCATAAAGCTTATAGAACCATGGAACCACCACAATAACAAACCAATATATTTAAATGGAAAATTATACATTTTAACACTGTTGTACTTCTCAAAGCATTACATGAATAAGAAAACCTCCTGTTGGCGGGTTTCAGTTCCATTGATGTGTTTTTTTCTACAGTCAGTTTATCTCAATTTTTTGTTCGTCTAATCATATTTACTTTAATAGCCAACCAATATGTTTTCTAAAACACGTCTAATAAATTAATTAGTAATTTATTTTAGTCACCCACCACCTTCATTACTGCTTGGATATGAAAGCCAAATATTTCTTAAATTTTCGATGATATGAATTTTCAATATCATACACATTTCTTTTCTTTTACAGATATTTAGTCAATCTCTGTAGTTTTACTCAATGCTTACTGTAGATTAAAATTGGACAAATATCTGTATTTAATCATTTTGACTGCATTTCATTTTCATTTCTCCATCTTTATTTTATGAAAGTTAGCAATATATTTGTTTTCTTTCAAGGGATCATCCCCTAGACCCCAACCCCTATGTAATTTCACACATGGCCTGCCTTCCTTTATGTCTTAAGATTTAGTATATGAATATCACGCCCCACCATTTCCTGATTTGCGAACAGCCGCGAGGTGTGAAAAGATACAATGACTTAAAGTGTTATCCATGTTTGGAGTTTTTTTTATAAGGCACATGTTACAAGAACTCTTATTTTGTATTGTTCACAACAGTCTTACGCAGTTTAAGCCTTCACCCATACAGCTGACAGGCTAAATTACATGAAATCCAGGAAAAAAATATTTAAATAAGGAATAATAAAACAACCCCATGCTTAACCCGGTCGACTTCCTTCATCATCGAGGGAAAAAATAAATAAGTGAGATAGTTAGTTGTAACTAATAGTCACTTTAAAAAAAGTTGAGAGGGTCAATTTTTAATTTGGGGTTAACATGAAATAAGTAATTTTAATTATAGCTATAATAACATTTTTAAAATGTCACTTAATCACTTAAATTTATTTATTGTTAAATCAGGCTTTAAACTACTTGAATGCAGTACTTAAAAATCATGAAACATAATAATTATTATTAATATTAAAATACTATTCCACAAACTGCCAATAAATCAATGCCGAATAATTATAATTTCAGAATTTTCCTATTTACTATTTAATAGGCCTATATATTTCCTGAAAAAAACCTCCAGTATATTGATATGTTGTTTGTAATTATAATTTCTCGCTGATCTTTGATACTGGAGGTATCAATCACTCGAGTTGTCGGGTTAGTGATAATGTTGTCAATCAGTGTCTCGGAGTTAATAATTATAAGAATAATAATTTACTAAGGACATTGTATAAGACTTAGGAATGCATCCAATTTGGACAGATTTTGAAATAAACAGTCACAAAAACTATTTCCATACTGAACTATTTTTGTAAATTCTTTAACATGCAATTTTTTTTCATCTTGTTTCCGTCATCAAACAAGTGCGATCTGAGTTCTAGATTCTGTTACAAGGCTTCCTTAGTCCGTTGTGACTGAGGAACAGGACGTTCTGTCAAGACAAACTCTCTTGTCTACTAGTTTATTTTAAGATTCTAATGCAGTTGGTCCTTGGAATGGATAAGATATTATTGTTTTTAAATATTTCTTTGGTTTCTAAAATATTTGTTTGTTGTTTTGTAATTACGTAAGAAACTAGACTCATTTGTTTATTCCTATTTATTGTTATTATTATAATTTGCGTTGAAGCCGACTAAGGACTACGTATAATCATTCAACAATGCGTTCACTTTTTCTTCCATTTTTCACCTGCTTGTCTCTTTTGTTCCTACCGCAACTTCATTTGGTCATTGAATTTTCGTTTTCTTTCTTCTGTCCATAAGGCACCTGTTTTCTTTTTTAGCGCTCCTTCAGCAAATTTTGCTTCATGTATAATCTTTCTGTATTGTTTTCATAATTTGTTTTCTGGTTTATTGTCATCCAGTCTTTGTATGTGTCCATAGAATTTTAGTTTTATCTTTTTCATTGTTGTTGTGATTTTTTCTATGTGTTTGTACAGCTCTTTGTTTCTTCTAATTCTGTATTTAGATTCATTCTCGCCTTTTTGTGGTCCTAATATATTATATATTATTCTTCTTTCCATTTTCGCTAAGTTTTCCATGTCTGATTTCCTCACTAGTTCCAGTATTTCTGAGGCGTATAAGGCTACTGGTTTTATGGCTATATTGTAATGGTAGAGCTTGGCATTTATGGATATGGATTTTTTGTTGTATCTGTTTTGTGTTATAAAATGTAGTTCTTGGAGTTTGTTGTGTCTTTCCTTGTTACTCTCAATTTCTCCCCCATTCTGTTGGATGATTTCTCATTAATATTTGAATTTTGTAACTCTGTTGATTTTCCCATATTTCGTTGAGTTTTGTGGTTGTGTTGCTTCGGTCGAAGTATTCTGTTTTGGTGTATGGGATCTTGAGTCTAGCTTTTTGCGCTTTTTCATCTAGTTTTTCCAGGATAGTTCTTGCATGGTTTATGTTTTCCGCTAGCAATGCGATGTCATCTACGAACGCTAGATATCTTACTGCATTCTTATTTCTTCCTAGCTAGATACCTGGTATGTTGTGTGTTCTTAGTTCTGTCGTCACTTCTTTGATCATTTTTTCTAGTACTAGGTTGAAGAGAAGTGGAGAGAGTCCACTTATTTTATTTCTGTTTAATTAAGATAATTTTCTTTATGGTGTAAGACACTAGAAAGCACAGTTCACTAACACACGTAGGGGTTATATTAAATAATCTACTTTTATTAAGGTAATGCTCGCAAATATTTAAACGGTTGACAAATATTTTCGATTACATAACATTCTATTTTTAGTATAAGAAACATTTTGTTATTTGTATTAACCTTAAGTGTGTTTATATTAATTATTCAGGATTTATAAAAATAAGAGTAAGGTTGTTTGACGTTTCAGTTAAAAGATAATTGAAATTGACATTGCTAAAAG
Source organism: Stictocephala bisonia (assembly GCA_035578905.1). Lineage (NCBI taxonomy): Eukaryota > Metazoa > Arthropoda > Insecta > Hemiptera > Membracidae > Stictocephala > Stictocephala bisonia. The sequence goes on along the minus strand of JAQJVL010000254.1, from coordinate 1,168,613 downwards.
ATGAAGGTTCAGTGACATCATAAAACTTATCTTATTATAAAGTTTACTTTTTTAATAACGAGCTATTTTAGTTGAGAGTATATATGGATTTTCATTTTATATTACGTTATTTTCTTTTGATATTTTAACATTCACTTTACACTATATATTTAAATCTAACATTTTTAAAAAATCAGGTGATAGAATAAAATGTATTACAATATAAGCACATAATGCACAAATATTATGGTGATTGATTTCGGTGAACCACGCTCACCTTCCTCAGACCTGAGGGATTCACAAAAGAATGGAAAATGGTGTTCAACAGCTCAATTTATAGGCCTATGATCACGTGACTCCATTGGTTGGAATCGTCAAAATAGCGGCTGCTGTGATATTATTGGTTAATCCCAATTGGTTGTTACTTCTGTTCGTTTAGTCACTGAAAATACATTCTTAAAAACTATTTCGGAATCAAAATTCATTCATTTATCACTATTCTTACATTTTTCATTAAAAAGAAATAACTCTTCCCAAGCATTCATAATACGACCCTCTCACAAACTTTTAGAATATCTACATTTTCATCTATTTTGTTCAAACTGTGGGTGCAATACAGAAGGTGTTAGGCAATATTAGATCTTTCTGGTCTCTTATTTTTTAAAGCAGATACATGGTGTTTATATATTTTGTTAAAATTTACAGGCTGACCAATGTAAATCATATTACAATCATTACAGTTAATCTTATATATTCCTGAATTATTATATTTATCTTCACTTTCAATATTCGGGTGTAAAATGTTATACATAGTATTACAAGTCTTAAAAGCTACTGATAAATGGAATTACTTAAATCTGTTACCAACTCTTTGTGTAAACGGTCCATTTTAATGGAGGGATACATACTTCTTTTGTTCTTTATCGGATTTTTCTTTTTTAAGCGCTGTTCGTTTATCGTCTCGAATTTTATTATCTATTTTCTTTTTTATTCTACTTCCAATTTCATCAATGATTGGTGCCTTGTATCCATTTGCAGTAGCTATTGATTTTATTACATTTATTTCCTATTTTCTATCTGTAACACTTAATGGTATTGAATACGGCCATTATAACATACTTCTGAAGCTATCTGTTTTGTGAGACAAGGGATGGACAGAACTGTTATTTATTGTACAATTGGTTTGAGTAGGATTCCTGAAAATTCTATATGAAAGTTTGTTGTGATCACGAGTTATTTTTAGACCCAAAAAGTTAATTTCATTCATAGATTCAAGTTCACTGGTAAAACTAAGCTGGTGGTGACAAGTATATTTAACATATTATCTAAATCATTACAGGATTTCTTGTTAAATAAAACCAGACTATCATCGCCATAACGGGTGTAAAATATGATATCATGTTCCTTTTTGAATTCATCTAAAATGGAGTCTTCATGATGATGTAAATAAACTTCTGACAAAATGGCTGACAGTGGACTACCCATAGCTAAACCATCGTTTTGTAAGTAGAATGTATTATTGAAACGGAAGTAATTTTGTTTCAAGATAGTTTTGAGCAACTTTAAAATTTGATTTACATACATTTTTTTCAAATTGTTGTTTTACAAGGTTTTTCTTAACTAATTTAATCACTTCATCAACTGGAATATTAGTATGCAGATTACATATGTCAAATGAGGCTAACCTAGTCTTATTACACAAATTTACATGATTGATCTAATCGAAAAATTCAATACTGTTCTTAACGGTATATTTATTTTACAAGGTTCAAAGCAGAAGTAAAAATATTGGACAATATCTTTGATACATTGTAAGTAGGCGCAGATTTGAAATTTACCAGGGGCCTAATAGGTACATTAGGTCTGTGAATTTTCGGAATGCCATTCATTGTGGGTGCCTTAGGATTATTCATAACAACCCTAAAACGAACATTACCAGTAATAACTTTTGTACAAGATTTTACAAATTTATTGATTTCATCCTGATATTTATTTGTAGGATCACCTTTTAGTTCTTGAAACTTATTTTCCTTGATAAAATCTTCGGTTTTAGTAATATAATGTTCTTTTTTCAGAATTACAATTGCGTTGCTCTTATCCGCTTTAACTGCGACTAGATTTTCGTCCTGTAATTTCTGTTTTACATCTAAACAAACTTAATCTAAAAGTTTCAAATTATTAGTTTGGACCTTCATTGTTTTACATATTTTACTCACATCATATCTAATTTCGTTTCTATTACAATATTTTAACTGAGATTAATTGCATTCAATGTCAGTGGCCAAAATATCAGCTTGTTTGTTTTGATTTTTTATGAAATTATATTTGGGTCCATAACACAATACATCATTTTCAGACTTGCTAAATTGAACAATATCCATATAAATACCTTTTATAAAAAAACCTGACTTATATTATTACCTAATGGGTAGTTCAAATCAAATAAAAATTCATTTCACTGAAAGGCGGTACATAATTTAACAAAATACAAATATTTTTTATATATTAAGCACAGGGGCTCGTGACCTGTGTGTGCCTACGAGTTCTATCCTAAATATTAACTATAAATATAGAATTACCAGCCGATAAAATTAGAAATTTGGAATAAATAAAATTTTAAGATATAAATGAACATTCCACTAAAAAACAAACAAATACTAACATAACAAAATAAATTAAATTTGATACACAACATAGCTAGACACTAATTTGCGTTTAGACATTATAAAATAAGAAAATCATATGGGGCAGTTTAAATAAAAATCATAAAGGAAATAATATACCAAATATCAATATACGGCAGGACATAAAATATTATTATATCGTGTATAGAGTTCAAGAAAGAGTTACAAGTTTAGTCACAGTAAATGAGTGTAAGGAGTGACTCAGCGCAGTCGGAGCCGACCATTCGTAGCCAAGTTGTAACCAGTCGCTTGAATACTCTAACCGGTTCGTCCTGCAGGTCCCTTATCATTGGAGGTAAATGCCTGTAAACAGTATTGGCGATATAATATGCACTGGTCAAGTTGATCGCCCTTAATTATGTTGTCATTATTACTTACATTCATTAAATTTTGCAATTTCTTATTAAGCTTATTATATTTCGATTCCATTATACGTGTATAAAATTAAAAAAAAAACGCATTAACTCAGCAAAAGGATTTTATTATTATTATTATTATATTTTTATGGGTGTAACTTTAAAGGAGTGTTTCAAATAGTAAGTATCGAAAAATGATAATTATTTAAAGAAGATTTAGTGTTAATTTGTTGAAGGATGGATTGTTTGTCGCTTGGTAACTAGTTGTTAATATATGATTTTTAATACATTTCACTTTTGTAAATTTTATACATTAAGTCCATATTATTAATTGTGAAATTCATTACATTTTGGAAGCGTCTTCATTATAAATGTTAAATACTCCTATATCTGGCCATTTTAACCAAATTTAATGTGGTTTGTAGGAAAATATATTATTATTTTTGAAATAACGGAGGAAGTATGAACATACAATAAAATACATGTAAATGATAATTCTTATACATGTACAGATAAATAGTTTTTCACTAGTTTCTTTTTAAACTTTACGAAATAAACGATACCCCATATCAATTATCGTAGGAAAACGAGGAGGAAAATTTAAAAATTGTTTTATGTCTTAACAAACAAAATAAAACAGTTGGCAAGAGATTTGTTTTCCTTCAAGGGATCATCCCCTAGATCCCAACCCCTATGTAATTTCACACTTGGCCTGTCTTCCTTTATGTTTTAAGATTTAGTATATGAATATCACGCCCCACCATTTCCTGTTTTGCGAACCACCTCACTAATATGACACGACAGCCACGAGGTGTGAAAAGATACAATGCCTGGAAGTGTTATCCATGTTTTAAGTTTGTTTATGAGGCACATCTTAGAGGAACTCTTATTGTGTTCTGTTGATAACTAGATAGCTGATTGGCCATATGATATAGGGAATCCATTAAAAAAGCATTTTAATAAGGAATAATGAAAAAACACGCTTTACCATATCACAACATTCAATTTTCTTCAAATTATTAGCTTTAACTAATACATCACTTTAAAACATGTTTAGAGAGGTCCAATTGTTATTTGATAATAACATCAAAAAACGTAATTAATAACATGCGATAAAAATACTTTTCGAATGGTTAGATATCATTTTAACTAAAGTTATAATAAAATTGTTAAAATGTTTATTGTTTTATTATTTTATGTTAAATTGTTAAATTTATTTATTGTAATTCAGTATTAAAACTATTTTAATGAGGTACTTAACAATCATAAAACATATTTATTTTCATCAAGATAACTGTATTACTCAATATACTTCCAATAAATCGCATTTTTAAACTTAATATGCCTAATTCCAGAATGTCACTACTCATTATTTAATATGTTTAAAGAATATTTTGTCCAACAATAATAGAATTTATTTATGCAGTTATAAGTCATTGTATAGGTTCAGAAACATAGAAGCCAATTTCATGATTATTGAGCCAATTGTTCAGTAATAAAGGCTGGAGGGATTCTTTCATTTAACAAATCCGTCAGTTGAGTGACAGGGCTGAAGTCCCATTCTGTATTTCCCACGAAGGGGTAAATTCTTCATATAAATGTAAATGTCTGCCACGCGAGTGCAGCAGCTGTCGCGCTTGACTCACTCCTGTATGATCCCACTGCAAGCTAGGCATAGTACGGAACTATACATTTCCAGTTACAAGGTGTAATACGAGTATTAAGTTTCTTGTACTATCTACTGGTACACTATTTGAGTTTTCACTGTTGTATGACACTAAAGAAAGTTAAACAAACATTATAAAACTACTGAATTTAATTCAGTGAAGTTAAAACGGACTTTTATTAAATTTTTAACATCAATACATATTTAATACATTACTTGGAGTAAAGTTATTCAATTGAATTGAAATCCTGTAGTAATACTGAATTAATCAACTACATAAACTACAAATAAACATTAAAATTGCTGGTACTAGGCAGCCAGAGCTTGTCTGTTTGTGACAAGGTCAAGACACTCGGTCTGGTCTTGGACAGTGGTCTTACCTTCTCGGACCACGTCAATCATTCCATCCAGCGTGCCGTAGGCAGACTGAGGGCTCTGTACAGATTCAAGAACATGTTGCCGGAGTATGCAAAACTTCAACTCATGCAGTCGTTGATCTTGTCAGCGTTCTACTATTGCTATCCTGTTTATGGCAATAGCATCTCTAAGGGTGACACTGAAAGAATTCAAAAGTTGCAGAACGCCGCAGTTCGATACTTTTTCGATCTGAGAAAATTCGATCATGTGTCAGCCCACCGAGATGCTCTGAACATGCTGCCGATGGAAGCAATGTGTGAATTGCTGACTGGCTGCATGATCCACAAGGTTCTGACCATCAAAGAACCTCAATACTTAAGCGACAGGCTCATACTTCGAGAGGAGGTCTCTCAACGAGCAAGCCGCCACGGTGAGATGCTCCACTTCCCAAGGGTGGAGCGAGAATTAGGGAGGGGAAGTTTCTCATACTTCGGGCCGACGTTGTACAACGGCCTCCCTGGTACCCTAAAAGTAAACTTGTCTCTACCTTGTTTTAAGTCAAAGTTGAGATGTTGTTTGAAGAATAGGTTTAATTAATATTAGTGTTGTATGTAGTTATGTATTTATTCTCAAATTAGTGTTTTTTTTTTTTTTTTTTTTTTTTTTTTTTTTTTGTATTGTGTTGGTTATTTATTGTATATTATTGTTAGATCTTAAGACCAACATTGTATATTATTGTATGACTTGAGTTGATTTGAAAAACAGTTTTAACTGAAATACGCTCCAAAATAAAGGCATTTTTATTTATTTATTTTATTTATTTAAAAATATAATAAACTAAGAAACAAACAAAATTATTATTTTAAGAAATCAAACAAAAACACATAATAATAGACTAGCTCAGTTACGAGTCATTCTTCTCGTATGTCATTCTTCAGTTTTTAATACATAACTGTTTGGTAAAACGATATTGTTTTTATATAACTTTGAAATAATCAATTACTCCTCTTATTTTAGGAAATCAGTATTCAAAATTGATTGATGATTTCAAACAGAAAATTAATTGTTTCATACAAGACATTTTATTTTTGGATTTGGCAATTTATTTTTTTTTTTATGAATTTATGTTTAATAAATACATTACACCTCGTGTTCTCAACATTATTAGATCATTAAATTAATATATTAGTTTATAAATATTTCCCAGAACATTTCATGACACTTTTTGTAACACAATTATTATCAAGTTCCTCACTATATCTCCTTGGGGAAATATGTCATGAATTTTGTATTTAATTTGAAGACATTTTTTAAGACAATAAACGACCATTAATTTGTCAAATCAATATTAACAATTATAATTTTAAAATGTACGACATAATAAATAAATAAATAATAAATAAATTCATAATTTATTTATTATTTATTAATAAATAAATCTTCTCTCTAATAAGATTTAGAATCAGCAAACTGTAACTAATGTATTTTAAGTTCATAAGACATATAAATGCAAATAGTACTGTTATCTAAAATATAATGTTTGATACAGTTAAATTACTACGCCAAATAAAAACAGTGCTACAGACCCACCCGCCCTAACAGACACGTACAGTGCTACTAATAAATAACTTTGCTAACCTAACCTAACTTAACACACCCGCTCACCCATTATACACGTACAGTGATATTGCCCCACCCACTCACCCATACACGTACGGTGGTATTGAAAATACACGTACCGAGATATTGTCTGCTTCACGACAACGCTCGGCCTCACGTTGCGACAAGGACAAAGACGCAATTGGACAAGTTTCGTTGGGAAATACTGGATCATCCAACATACAGTCCTGATTTAGCACCATCGAATTTTCATATTTTTCCAAAACTTAAGGAATTTTTTGGTGGAAAGCGCTTGGAAAATGATGACATGTTAAAAGAAACAGTTACGAAGTGGTTTAACAGTCAGGCGGGACAGTTCTTTGATGATGGGATCCAAAAGCTGGTACCACGACTTCAAAAATGTGTTGATGTTAATGGTAACTACATAGAAAAGTGAAAAAATGTTCATATTTTAGTTTGTGATATCATTTATATCCATAAATAAAGTTTCTTTTACGCTATTTGAAAACGGTTTTTACTTTAAAAATTACCCTTGTATTTACTTATTTGATCTTGATAACGGTATTTCGTATTAAAAAATCGATTACAACTTGTTACTATCCTAAATGCAGCTAAAAGCATTTGAATATCTACTTGTTACGAATTGGACAAAAATAAGTACATTTAATTATTTATCATCAATAATATTTTTATTAATACGTTTTCTGTAGACATTTAAGTCAGCTTACAAATTCTTAAAAGAACATTCAATATTTTATACTATAAGTTTATCAATAAATGCGTCTCATAATATTGGTATATTTTAATTGCTTTAAATTTATTGAATGAAAATATAATATTATTTATATGTGTGAGAAATGTTGTCTTACATGTATATTTTTGGTCACCTATTGTATTAATGATATACAAAAAATTTTTCATTTTACAGTATATTGATTTAAATAATTAATTAGGGCCTACTATTGAAATTATTAAATATAAAAAATAATAATGTTATCTTAGGCTGTTTCTATGATTATGACTAGATTGATCTCCCCAATAAGAAATCCCAAAAAAGGAAAAACTAATAACATTTTTGTAATGAAGGCGTTTTTTTTAGAATAGTTCATTAATCTATATTACTGATGAAGGCGTATGTCAGTGTGAGTGCTCTTGTCATGATGGGTTATAGTGAGATGAGGAATGAGGAGTTCAATTAAAAAATTCTTAAAAGCAATAACATTACAGCTTCTTCGATTTGATAAATGAAAACGTATAACAGCTGATTGATAATTAAATTGTATCAAACTAAATAAATACTACATTATGCTAGTTTTATTTTTTTTAACAAAGTTATAATACAACGTTTAATTAGTAAAGCTTTAAAAATAGTTTTGAGCATCATAAGTTTTTTTTATATGGAAGTGTGTTTACCTTTACGGTTTGTTGTTATTTGTTATACGAGGAAAAATATCAGAAGAAAAAAAATTTGGAATTAAAACTAACAATTCTATTATTTTAAAATGATATTTCATCAATTTTATCACGAAAAAATCATCATTAAGATATTTATTAATGTACCCAATTTCCATCAAACTTTTCAGTAGTTAGTCCACTGATTTAAACCATAATATTTATGCAATATTTCGTTATGTAACAATCTTTATATTTTATTCAAAAGTTAAAAAAGGTACTCTAGTATTTCATGATATTTTCATATACAACAAAAAAATTAAGTGTTGTTCAGTACGGACCTTTTGTGTAACAAATATTTGTTTAAATTGTTTAATTTAAAGTAGTAATATTTGTATTATTATGATAAATATTTCGATTTCCCAAATACCATCGGTATTCAGTTATATTTATACTTAGTGGGACAGTCTTAGTACAACATCAACAAACAACAATCAAGAGTACATTACACACCTCCATTTATACAGATTCTACAACGATCGTATATTATGCACTATGTTTATATTCTGCTCAAGGTTAGTATGGCTAGACAGTCCACAGTCTAACATAGCGTTACATTCAATGTCAGTGTTAAAAAAAACGTTCAATATTCTCCCAAGCGCTCTAATGTTAACCCTTCACGTCAATGCTCTTACATTGAGTTTATTAAATGTCTGTTTTGTAAGGAACCCCATTCCAAGACCCTCAGGCACCCCTCCCCCGCCCTCCACTTGTCTTGACGACTGTTTTCAATCTGCTAATCCAACCGTGACTCGACACACAATGTCTTGTTTGATCTCAGTTGTATTAAAATCCTAAATTAACAACTGACTCCCTACTGGGACTGGGTTTAGCAAAGGAACAAGATTTGAGATGGAGTCAATGTTATTGTGAATAGTGTTATTTATATTGCTAAAGTAAACTTAGCGATTTCTACGTTCTTTACAATATTTAAACTATGATATTGACATTTTTGTTTCACTGAATGGTTTTATAGTTATTACCAAAGATATTATCTGTAATCGAAAGTGATCCATGATAATTTAGTAATTCGAGAGTGAAATACAAATTTATAATACGAGTAAATATCAGCGCATAAATTTACAAAAATCAAGTTAAAAGCTAATAATAACATACTGCAAGTAAGTGACAATAATTAACTCATAAGTTTACAGTCATATTTTACAGCCTTACTAAAAATAACGTGAGAAAATGTTTTTCTTACTCTGATTATTTAAAAAAGAAAAGAAAATACAAAATAATAAAAATTTACAGGTGGTCTTCATTTACTAGGCAACGTCAGGTAATCACGTTGGCCTACTAGAAGTACAATCTTCATATAACAGGTCATACGTTACAGACGTCATAAGGTTGGTAATACTCCTGTGTAGGAGTGGTTAGGTAATCATGTTGGCCTACTGAAAGTACAATCTTCATATAACAGGTCATACGTTACAGACGTCATAAGGTTGGTAATACTCCTGTGTAGGAGTGGTTAGGTAATCATGTTGGCCTACTAGAAGTACAATCTTCATGTAACAGGTCATACGTTACAGACGTCATAAGGTTGGTAATACTGCTGTGTAGGAGTGGTTAGGTAATCACGTTGGCCTACTGAAAGTACAATCTTCATGTAACAGGTCATACGTTACAGACGTCATAAGGTTGGTAATACTCCTGTGTAGGAGTGGTTAGGTAATCATGTTGGCCTACTGAAAGTACAATCTTCATGTAACAGGTCATACGTTACAGACGTCATAAGGTTGGTAATACTCCTGTGTAGGAGTGGTTAGGTAATCATGTTGGCCTACTGAAAGTACAATCTTCATGTAACAGGTCATACGTTACAGACGTCATAAGGTTGGTAATACTCCTGTGTAGGAGTGGTTAGGTAATCATGTTGGCCTACTAGAAGTACAATCTTCATGTAACAGGTCATACGTTACAGACGTCATAAGGTTGGTAATACTCCTGTGTAGGAGTGGTTGGGTAATCATGTTGGCCTACTGAAAGTACAATCTTCATGTAACAGGTCATACGTTACAGACGTCATAAGGTTGGTAATACTCCTGTGTAGGAGTGGTTAGGTAATCATGTTGGCCTACTAGAAGTACAATCTTCATGTAACAGGTCATACGTTACAGACGTCATAAGGTTGGTAATACTCCTGTGTAGGAGTGGTTGGGTAATCATGTAGGCCTACTGAAAGTACAATCTTCATGTAACAGGTCATACGTTACAGACGTCATAAGGTTGGTAATACTCCTGTGTAGGAGTGGTTAGGTAATCATGTTGGCCTACTGAAAGTACAATCTTCATGTAACAGGTCATACGTTACAGACGTCATAAGGTTGGTAATACTCCTGTGTAGGAGTGGTTAGGTAATAATGTTGGCCTACTGAAAGTACAATCTTCATGTAACAGGTCATACGTTACAGACGTCATAAGGTTGGTAATACTCCTGTGTAGGAGTGGTTAGGTAATAATGTTGGCCTACTGAAAGTACAATCTTCATGTAACAGGTCATACGTTACAGACGTCATAAGGTTGGTAATACTCCTGTGTAGGAGTGGTTAGGTAATAATGTTGGCCTACTGAAAGTACAATCTTCATGTAACAGGTCATACGTTACAAACGTCATAAGGTTGGTAATACTCCTGTGTAGGAGTGGTTAGATAATCATGTTGGCCTACTGAAAGTACAATCTTCATATAACAGGTCATACGTTACAGACGTCATAAGGTTGGTAATACTCCTGTGTAGGAGTGGTTAGGTAATCACGTTGGCCTACTAGAAGTACAATCTTCATATAACAGGTCATACGTTACAGACGTCATAAGGTTGGTAATACTCCTGTGTAGGAGTGGTTAGGTAATCACGTTGGCCTACTAGAAGTACAATCTTCATATAACAGGTCATACGTTACAGACGTCATAAGGTTGGTAATACTCCTGTGTACGAGTGGTTAGGTAATCATGTTGGCCTACTAGAAGTACAATCTTCATATAACAGGTCATACGTTACAGACGTCATAAGGTTGGTAATACTCCTGTGTACGAGTGGTTAGGTAATCATGTTGGCCTACTAGAAGTACAATCTTCATATAACAGGTCATACGTTACAGACGTCATAAGGTTGGTAATACTCCTGTGTACGAGTGGTTAGGTAATCATGTTGGCCTACTAGAAGTACAATCTTCATATAACAGGTCATACGTTACAGACGTCATAAGGTTGGTAATACTCTTGTGTAGGAGTGGTTAGGTAATCACATTGGCCTACTAGAAATACAATCTTCATATAACAGGTCATACGTTACAGACGTCATAAGGTTGGTAATACTCCTGTGTAGGAGTGGTTGGGTAATCATGTTGGCCTACTGAAAGTACAATCTTCATGTAACAGGTCATACGTTACAGACGTCATAAGGTTGGTAATACTCTTGTGTAGGAGTGGTTGGGTAATCATGTTGGCCTACTAGAAATACAATCTTCATGTAACAGGTCATACGTTACAGACGTCATAAGGTTGGTAATACTCCTGTGTAGGAGTGGTTGGGTAATCATGTTGGCCTACTAGAAGTACAATCTTCATGTAACAGGTCATACGTTACAGACGTCATAAGGTTGGTAATACTCCTGTGTACGAGTGGTTAGGTAATCACATTGGCCTACTAGAAATACAATCTTCATGTAACAGGTCATACGTTACAGACGTCATAAGGTTGGTAATACTCCTGTGTAGGAGTGGTTGGGTAATCATGTTGGCCTACTAGAAGTACAATCTTCATATAACAGGTCATACGTTACAGACGCCATAAGGTTGGTAATACTCCTGTATAGGAGTGGTTAGGTAATCACGTTGGCCTACTAGAAATACAATCTTCATATAACAGGTCATACGTTACAGACGTCATAAGGTTGGTAATACTCCTGTGTAGGAGTGGTTAGGTAATCACGTTGGCCTACTGAAAGTACAATCTTCATATAACAGGTCATACGTTACAGACGTCATAAGGTTGGTAATACTCCTGTGTAGGAGTGGCTAGGTAATCATGTTGGCCTACTAGAAGTACAATCTTCATGTAACAGGTCATACGTTACAGACGTCATAAGGTTGGTAATACTGCTGTGTAGGAGTGGTTAGGTAATCACGTTGGCCTACTGAAAGTACAATCTTCATGTAACAGGTCATACGTTACAGACGTCATAAGGTTAGTAATACTCTTGTGTAGGAGTGGTTAGGTAATCATGTTGGCCTACTGAAAGTACAATCTTCATATAACAGGTCATACGTTACAGACGTCATAAGGTTGGTAATACTCCTGTGTAGGAGTGCTTAGGTAATCATGTTGGCCTACTGAAAGTACAATCTTCATGTAACAGGTCATACGTTACAAACGGCATAAGGTTGGTAATACTCCTGTGTAGGAGTGGTTAGGTAATCACGTTGGCCTACTGAAAGTACAATCTTCATGTAACAGGTCATACGTTACAGACGTCATAAGGTTGGTAATACTGCTGTGTAGGAGTGGTTAAGTAATAATGTTGCCCTACTGAAAGTACAATCTTCATGTAACAGGTCATACGTTACAGACGTCATAAGGTTGGTAATACTGCTGTGTAGGAGTGGTTAAGTAATAATGTTGCCCTACTGAAAGTACAATCTTTATGTAACAGGCTGCAGACGTCATAAGGTTGGTAACACATCTGTGTAGGAGTGGTTATTTAATCATGTTGGCCTACTAGAAGCGCACTCTTTATGTAGCAGGCTGCAGACGTCATAAGGTTGGTAACACATCTGTGTAGGAGTGGTTATTTAATCATGTTGGCCTACTAGAAGCGCACTCTTTATGTAGCAGGCTGCAGATGTCATAAGGTTGGTAACACATCTGTGTAGGAGTGGTTATTTAATCATTTTTGCCTACTAGAAGCGCACTCTTTATGTAGCAGACTTGAGTGGTCATAAAGCCGGTGCACCGAAGTCTAGTAGTCGTTAAGTATTTATGTACTGGACAATTAAACAGCATGGCTATAAAAGTCATTAATGTGTCCTGTAACGAACACATGGGTTTCCGACTGGCCGTTTACTGGGACTGGATCTGGCAACCACACCTTCGACCTTTTAGTTGTATCCACAACGGAGCTTAGTAGCTCTCTAGAATGAAAAAGACCAGGTTTAAAATATATATTCCATATACAGTATTATTCGAAGAGTAAGAAAACTATACCGAACATGGGAAATACATAAACTATTTCAAAAAAGGACTTAAAATATCAAGTCTTTGAGACATTTTTTTTTTTTTAATGGGACGAAGTTTACTTCTTAAAAGACTAGTTAGCCACTAAAAGAACTACCAAGCATATTTACATTTTACTCCTTATTTAAAGTTTAGTCATCAATATCAGATGTCATATAGGTAACAAACATCTTTATATACCTTCATATCAATCATAATAATTCATAGTCAATTTACTATGTTTTCTAGTAATTTTTGTTAATTTATATTAACATGCTTTTGTTATAAAACACATTTTTATCTACTATTTAAGTTTATCAAACTTAACTTGTAATATCTTAATCTATTCAAACACGTTTGCTTTGAAGTTAAATTACGTTTGAATACATACTTCATTTCGTGTACATAGCTAATATTTTTTTATTTAAATTTTATCCTTAAAGATAGCTAATATTTTTTAAACCTTAAAGTATTAAGCAAACTATGATGATTAATCTATAATAAGCTCAACTAGCAATCACATTTTTATATAGTCTTGTATATTAATGAAAAAGTAAGCTGTTGTTGGAATAACAACTCTAATAACACGTTTAGTACTTTTTTTTAAAGAGGATACATTAAATTTCCAAAATAAAAATTAATAAAAACGCTGTTTTTTTAGTTTCTTTGTTGAAGATTTTGAAAGAATGATACTTTACTGCTTCTTTGAATTAATTCGTAATTTTGTAAAGATTAATAACTTCACCATATTTATGTTGAAATTCATTTATTAGTATTATTAACAAGAAAAGAGATTAGTACAAAATCTATACTTAAGATAGGGCATATTGCCTTTTCTACATATTCAAGAGACAATTCTAATTGTATAACACTGCTAAAAAATTCCAACCCCATGACTTTGCATATCCACGTTATTTCAAGAGCTAAGAATAAACATAGACCTGAAACATAAAACTCCCAACGTAAAACAACGAAAAACGTCAGTTTTAATTAAGCAGTAGCTCGACGTGCGTCTCGAACTGGAGCAAAAAAGGGGAAACAGCACCTACAGTTAGTTACAGTACAGAGACAAAGCATGGCCGGTTTCCGCACACAAATCTGTTGGTCACCGGTAGGAGTTGGCACTCGCTCAACGGTGGAGGCCTTTCAAGTGCCCCGTCACTGCATAAAACGGACACCTCCCGACTACTGAATATCGTTGACTGTTCGGAGGTGGCGAGACACTTGCACTGAATGTTACATTAGATATAAAAAACCCTGAATAATGCTGAACATTGTAGTATATATTGTTATAACAACAAATTAAAACTGAAGTATCATTAATTATTGTTTTTTCATGTAGAAATAAATAATTGTTGTATTTAGTTCGTATTTTAAGTCGATATTATTTTGGTTCCAATTAAAATAGAAACCAATGTCATTCAAATGACAATGTAATTGTTATAAAACAATTGTTTTGAAAAAAAGGCAACTGGTTGGTTGGTTGCGTTAAGGAACAGTAGTGCACTTAAGTTGATCGAACCATACATCCATCAAACGAATACAGAATATTGTAGTTAACTATGGTAGTTCATGAAATGGAAATGGTTGAAGTTATTAAATAATGTACAATTTTAGACAATTCATTGCTATATATATCGTATGGTTTTTTTTTCAGCTACCATTTATTAATTTGAAATTAAATAAAAACTGTGTTGTATACTTAGAAAAAACTCCACAAGTCATTAGACATTAATAAAAAAAGTAATAATAAACAATTAAAAATATATAGTGATCTCCTGTCCCAAAGCTATATTGAATCCATCAAGCAATTAAACTCCCGTACGGTTAACTGATTCTAGTTATGCTTGAAATCACTCCTTAACAGCGCAAGGAGCACTCTGTAACTATGTGATCCAATGTTTGGATGGACGTCTCGCAATCATATGACTGATCTGGAGTAAGTTTACATTTATAATTCTAATAGTTACATCTGCCCACTCCAGTTCGGAACCGATTGAACAGTGTCAATTCCCTACGAGGGAGGTTCATCCTACATGTATTGACGGATCGTTAATAATCAACTTATTACGTCCATCGAAACTGTTCTATGTTATAGATCAGTTAGTATTGGGCGAGCTATTTGAACTGCTCAACTTGAGAGTAGTGCGTAGAGGTGGGTTTCCATATTTTAAGTGGGGGGTTAAGTTGTTCGCTTCCACAGCAAATCTTTAAAGCTGTACGTATCCCCTGGGCAGTTCTAAACGAGCATCAAACCAGCATGTACCATACACAATAATCCTAGCTAGAAAACTCGTAATCTACCCTTTACTTACGTGGAACAAATTTGTCCAGTAAGGTATAAAATAACTAAACTATAGAAATATATTAAACATGTTTCAACATGTTATGTCTGATTTCAGAACATTTTACTACTTAACTTTGAACAACTTCCTTCCACGAACTCATATTATAATACTACGCATTCAAAACTCTTCAATTTTTTATTTTAATATTTTATCCTTCTTTAAAACAATGTAGGCGTATATTGTGATAACATACTACACATAAAAAGAGTAATTTTTCTTAAGGTAACATAAATATAAATTGTTTAGAAGCTTTAATATACAGGGTGGAAATAAAATATAGAAACACTTTCACAACTTTTGTATGACTTCACTTGTAAAAGTAAAATCTTGTACATGGTAATGTTTACAAAGAACATACTTTTTGACGCTATTAGAGAAATTTCATCTATTCAGTGTGACGGCTCACGAGGAGTTGAACGAAAATCTTCAACGTAAGCCTAAGTCGAGTTTTGTATCAAACGAAAGGTCTGTAATTTAAGAGAAATTAATTGCCGCAAACCGAACTTCGAAAGGTTTATCCTTTCCAGAGTAGTGGTCATTTGAATTTCAAAGTATCTAATTTAAACAATAGTATATCTCCGGTATTTAACGGTTTTGAGTAAATTATTCTGATCAAAGATTATACTTTATGGAACACAATTATTTTTAAAAACAATTGTCAAATTATCTATTGAAAAATATGTTATTGCAAAAGCGTTTCCGTATTTAAAAAAAATATATATACTTTATGGAACACAATTATTAAACAAAGTTATCATATTAATTATCTATGGAAAAAAACTTTGTTGTTACAGCTTTTTCATATATTTGTCCAATTTGTATATTTAGTGCACGAGATTTAAAAATAAAATTTTGTTTTACTTCAGATTTTGAGTCCTTAGTCAGTTATTTGCTCCATATATTCTGTAAATTATAATCAGTAAAAAATAATTAATTGGAAATGAACTAAACTGTATTTGTTTATGTTTAGTTATAAAGCACGATTATTATTAGTCTATCAAATATATTTGCTTAATATCACATATTTTCATACAAACATTTCATGTTATAAGATGTGATTAGGTTTATTATGAATGTGGACTATAAGTAACAACTGGAAACGATAAAGGACATATTGATGAATGTCCACAAATAATTGGGTACATATCTCGTTTAACTTCAGTATGTAACAAAGTGGCTGACAATAAACTCCTTCCTGGCCTAGAGAGTATTCTTCTCTAAGACATAATCACAAAATGGATGATAACATACCAAGCCAATTGATAACATCCAGTAGTTTCGATTAATACTGAGTTTTTGAGTTTTTATTTATAGGTTTTATATATTTTCAGATTATGGTGAAGAATATCTGTACACCTGAAATCTTCTTATAATAATTACAGAGTATAATATAATACCATTATATTATAGTAGCACTCTTATAATAAGTACTCTTATAATAAGATATTGCAATACTCTTTGCTGTATAAAACTGGTTGTTTAGCTTACAAAACAGAGTACTGGTCCTTTTTTATCTAAATATATTACATCAAGTCCTAGTTCGCTGTGTAAACAGCATAAGATAATAAAAGCAAAATTCCAAGATGATTTGCGCATTTATAGTGTTTTGTAACAACGCCCATATGTGTGAAGTTTTGCTCGTTCAAAACAGAATTAAAGGTCCATTGAGAAATAAAGTAAACAATGTATGAGCAGGAGAGTCAAATTCGGTTTATTCTGTAAGAAATGTATGCTATCGAATTCTTTAAAACATGGCTATAAAGTCTGAAAGAGAACATTATAAATTCATGGGACAGTTATCACCAAAGGAACTCTGTGTTAAGTATAATGCGTAAATATTTTGGAGAGAGTGAGTACAAAAATATAGCAGAAACTGTGAAACAAGAAAAGTAATTAAATATGGTACTCCAACTCCCCATACATCCTTTGGAAAAGGATTACCTAATTATGTTGTTTCTTACCTATTAAACCAATTACTGGATTAACTGGAAGGAACTTATAGTTTTATTAAATGTAAGAATAACATAAATTAATTGTTATCTCGGTATGTGCCAACATAATGATAAAATGTAAGAAATCTATTAATTTTGTAATACATGTAGTTAATATCATGATTAGGCCTAAATAAAAGGCCTTGAACAAATCTGGGTTCAATGTCTTAGCTCTCACTAACTGTTTGCAGTTAAACACAATGACTTCCACATAAATGACTATTTAACATATTTACTATTTCTTTTTATTTATTCAGGATAGTTATTAAAACGGTTACATGAAAGTATAATCCCATACAACTAATTTCTTATTGTAATATTTCCATATACTAACAGAAAACACAGTAGCTTAGATGTTGTAGAACTGGACCAAGATTAATATCAGTCACAAACACAAAAAACCTGCACCAGACGAACTAACACTTTTACAAATAACTTAAACTTTTGCAAGCTAAACTACTTGCAAACTCTACACTAAAATGTTCAACTTTTCACTGATGTACAAAGGCTTTTTGAAGGGAAATAAATAACTCAACAAAACCTAGTCTACTTTCAATAAGAGTTGTTTACTGCAGACAGAAGTCGTTCTCTTACTTCTCTTTCATTGGGAATCACTTATTTATTACAGTAAAATTTACCTTTAAAATGGTATGTTTAACTTAATTAAACATATATACTTTTTTTACTCATATAGTTGATAGGTTATATTTACATTTAAGATTATGTTACAATGGATCTATACTTGGTTGATCCGCCCTCCCATTTTTAATGGTAAGAGGAGCCAACATAGAGTATGGAAAACTGCAGTTGAAAGTGATAGTGTATTATTATTAGCTTTTTGCTATTGTTATTATTGTTTTTTATTATTAGTATTTATTGTTGTAACTACCTGTTTATTTTGTTGTTTTTTTTAATGTTATATTACATTAATGAATCGCTGCCATATTTTTATAATAATTGTCTTTTACATGTTAAGGATTATCTCACTAAAGCTAAACGATTTTTTTTTAAATCAGTTGGAAAAATTAATTATTTACACTATGTAGCAATTATCTTAAAATTATTATTATTCAGGTGCCTGCCCTAAACCACCACTAAACTTTAGGAAAAAAAGGAAAATTTGTTGGACCCCGTCGACAGGTTCTGCGTAGCTTGGTGGGGCCACGCTGTTGTTCATTTTTGTATTCTTTAAAATAAATAATTAAATTAGATATTAATGTAATAAATTATATATTATTACGAATAGGTTGAAATAATTGTATTATTACATTTTATATCATTATTTAATATATTTGATATTGTGGTTAAGTTTATTACACAAACATAACACAGCGGTAATTTGCTTATTAATTTGCATGGCTTGAACATTTAAGTATTAGCATATTTTAAGTAAATCGTCATTGTGGAGTTATTAATAATTAAAGTTATAAATTTACTTGTACATTTATGTACTTACTGAGGTACTAAATTATTGAATTAAAATAATAACACCTAACAGTCCCAGTAGTAAAGTTGTGATTGAATTAACTTAAATATGAAAGTGTTAGTTTTGTTAAATGTTTCAGACAGATGTTGATCTATCAATCTTTGTTCATCTACATTCTCTTATAAATAATAACATAAAAATTTAGTTGTTGGTTGTAATTAGTGACAGGTGACAGTTATTTGGTTACTGACAAAAGTTGAACTAGTTTTCGGTGACAGTTTGTTTGAAGTAGTTATAGAAAACAGTTGGCTACTGTCACATCTCAGTTTTAATAACAATCTCAAAGCACTTTACATTTATGTCATAATCATGGACTGAGAGTTATACTATGTTTATTTGTAAATTATCTATTATAGTTGTTAAATTTGCAAACCTTTTATCTAACTCATTTACATATTTACACATTTTAAATAAGACCTAAATTTTAATATCTGAAACCATCCGACTCAAATCATGAAATTAATTAGGGATAATTGCATATGGTATATTTTATAAAATCATGATATAATAATTTTGTATTATAATAATCGTAAATGATATTGCTTGGCATGGAAACAATTTTCATATAATTATAACATCAATAACTTATTAAACATACCTTCTATACTTTTAGTGTGGTATGGTTTAGTAATCAAATACCTATTTCATAGAAATGTGACCTTCCCCGTTAAATTTAATTTAGAGTTGGCTACAATTGGATAATGTACTCAGCCGTGTTACTAACTAGCTCATCTGAGTAACGTAACATGTTACATTTGATGGGAATACATTAACATAATGTCAGTTAACGTAGGTCCTAGTTATGTAGGCTTTTAGTTATTTATATGACTATAAAACATTTACAACAATTTATAAATGCAAACACAACCACCAAGTTTCAAGTGTATTGAAAACTTAGTGAATATTTCATCTACAAATCACACACCATCCCAATAAGTCTGTCTACAAAGCCATAATTGAGCTTATTTACATATTCCTTATATATATTGTCACACATAATGGCAATTACCATCATCGCCAGCCAGATAATTGCAACCCCTCCCCTGCACGGATAAATGTGCACTTCTTCCATTTTGCTAGGCCAATCTAGTTTCTCTGTTAAGTTTTTAGAATGACAGTTAATTTTCCTTTATATGGAGCCAGAACTTTCCCGAAATGGCACCCATATATATAAAAGGTCATCACATATACATAAAAAGGCTATTTACAAAACTTATTTTTTACCTAGCCGTATTTTAATTTATAATATTTTTATTGTTATTTTTATATAACAGTCCAAAAAGACTTGTCTGTTTAAAATATAGATTAGTAAATAATTTTGGGCTAAAATCATGGTTTCTACTAATAGTTGGGTTAATACGGCTATTAATCGTCATTATTGATCACTGCCTATTTATAAGTAAAAAAGATAAATGAAGTAAATTAAAATAAATCTGTATTATTCTTATTAAAAAAAACCCAAGAGAACTTTTCGTTCAAAATATTAACTTATCCAGCTATAATTTGTTTTAACTCTAAGGCTTTAAAACTAACCTTATACCTTTCATTTGATTTCTTGCCCTAACATTGAAACAGTGTGTAAGATAATTGTTTACAGATCGTGTGACTCATTCAAACCACGTGGCAAAGAACATCTAGATAACCAGTCACAAACAGTTATGTGTACGAGGCCAATTATAATCAGTAGTAAACAGGCTGGTGAGGCCTACAACTTTCATACATGCAAACTGTGGTAAATACCAACAATTTTCTGTATTTTGCTGTTTACTATCTTTTTCTGACAGTTCCGTTGTACTGTGTACATAATGGTACAATCTTTAGGCTTTTAAAGTAAAGGGGCTGCTTACAAGCTGTCGTAACTTCCAGCTACCTTTCTGTATTTTGCTGTTTACTCTCTTTGCCTGAGAGACCTCTTGTACTGTGTACGAGATGGTACCTATCAGGCTGTCACAGAAAAGGGGCTAATTACAAGCTTCGTAACTTCCAGCTACCCTTCTGTATTTTGCTGTTTACTCTCTTTGCCTGAGAGTCCCCTTGTACTGTGTACGTGGTGGTACCTATCAGCCTGTCACAGTAAAGGGGCTACTTACAAGCTTTCGTAACGTCCAGCTACCTTTCTGTATTTTGCTGTTTACTCTCTTTGCCTGAGAGGCCCCTTGTCCTGTGTACGTGGTGATACCTATCAGGCAGTCACAGTAAATGGTCTGCTTACAAGCTGTCGTAACTTCCAGCTACCTTCCTGTATTTTGCTGTTTACTCTCTTTGCCTGAGAAGCCCCTTGTCCTGTGTACGTGGTGGTACCTATCAGGCTGTCACAGTAAATGGTCTGCTTACAAGCTGTCGTAGTTTCCAGCTACATTTCAGTATTTTGCTGTTTACTCTCTTTGCCTGAGAGTCCCCTTGTACTGTGTACGTGGTGGTACCTATCAGGCTGTCACAGTAAATGGTCTGCTTACAAGCTTTCGTAACTTCCAGCTACCTTTCTGTATTTTGCTGTTTACTCTCTTTGCCTGAGAGGCCCCTTGTCCTGTGTACGTGGTGATACCTATCAGGCAGTCACAGTAAATGGTCTGCTTACAAGCTTTCGTAACTTCCAGCTACCTTCCTGTATTTTGCTGTTTACTCTCTTTGCCTGAGAGGCCCCTTGTCCTGTGTACGTGGTGGTACCTATCAGGCTGTCACAGTAAATGGTCTGCTTACAAGCTGTCGTAACTTCCAGCTACCTTCCTGTATTTTTCTGTTTACTCTCTTTGCCTGAGAGTCCCCTTATACAGTGTACGTGGTGGTACCTATCAGGCTGTCACAGTAAAAGGGTCTGCTTACAAGCTGTCGTAACTTCCAGCTACCTTTCTGTATTTTGCTGTTTACTCTCTTTGCCTGAGAGGCCCCTTGTCCTGTGTACGTGGTGATACCTATCAGGCAGTCACAGTAAATGGTCTGCTTACAAGCTGTCGTAACTTCCAGCTACCTTCCTGTATTTTGCTGTTTACTCTCTTTGCCTGAGAAGCCCCTTGTCCTGTGTACGTGGTGGTACCTATCAGGCTGTCACAGTAAATGGTCTGCTTACAAGCTTTCGTAACGTCCAGCTACCTTTCTGTATTTTGCTGTTTACTCTCTTTGGCTGAGAGGCCCCTTGTCCTGTGTACGTGGTGATACCTATGAGGCAGTCACAGTAAATGGTCTGCTTACAAGCTGTCGTAACTTCCAGCTACCTTCCTGTATTTTGCTGTTTACTCTCTTTGCCTGAGAAGCCCCTTGTCCTGTGTACGTGGTGGTACCTATCAGGCTGTCACAGTAAATGGTCTGCTTACAAGCTTTCGTAACTTCCAGCTACCTTTCTGTATTTTGCTGTTTACTCTCTTTGCCTGAGAGGCCCCTTGTCCTGTGTACGTGGTGATACCTATCAGGCAGTCACAGTAAATGGTCTGCTTACAAGCTGTCGTAACTTCCAGCTACCTTTCTGTATTTTACTGTCTACTCTCTTTGCCTGAGAGTCCTCTTGTACTGTGTACGAGATGGTACCTATCAGGCTGTCACAGTAAAGGGGCTACTTACAAGCTTTCTTAACTTCCAGCTACCTTTCTGTATTTTGCTGTTTACTCTCTTTGCCTGAGAGGCCCCTTGTACTGTGTACGTGGTGGTACCTATCAGGCTGTCACAGTAAAGGGGCTACTTACAAGCTTTCGTAACGTCCAGCTACCTTTCTGTATTTTGCTGTTTACTCTCTTTGCCTGAGAGTCCCCTTGTACTGTGTTCGTGGTGGTACCTATCAGGCTGTCACAGTAAAAGGGCTACTTACAAGCTTTCGTAACTTCCAGCTACATTTCTTTATTTTGCTGTTTACTCTCTTTGCCTGAGAAGCCCCTTGTCCTGAGTACTTGGTGGTACCTATCAGGCTGTCACAGTGAAGGAATTGCTTCATATGTTCAAACCGTTGGAAGAACCCAATTTCATTCTGTATTGTTTATGTTTTCTATCATTTCCTGGCAGCCCCTTAAATAACAAGTAATATGAAACATTTTTGAAAAACACTGATTTAAAAAATTTCTTTTTTACCTATTAAATAAAAAACTAGTTTTTTCAAATTTTCAGTACAAATCATTTTTTGTACGGCTGAAATCAACCTCCTCAAAATATTTAAACTCATATTTAATCGCTTTCTTAACAAGAAATTGCATTTTCAGAAGCGTGAAGAAATAGCATAGTTACCAAATGTGTTTGTAAACTAACAGCAATTTTCTTCATATGTATAGTAAATAAAAATTTGCTCTTATACACAAGGTTTGAAACTAATTTGAATTTATATGACAAACGTTTTTTATATAGTTTCGTTTTTCTCTAAATTATAAAAAGAATTCAAATAATATAGATAACATTAACATTAATAATTTAATTACTTTTGTACTTGTACCATCTCAGCTGATGGTTCCTGTTATTTTATTACTTACTATCAGTAAAAGTATTTTTATATAACATGAACATTTCAAAGAAACGAAAGTGAATTTGATGCAAGGATGAATTTATTTCACTTTTATGCCGATTTTAAATAGGAAGACAACGTTTGAAATCCACATTTTAATTGGCTATTTAATATCATATGCTAATAAATAAAGATAATTATGGAATATTTAGACCACAAACTAAAATGTTTTCATCACATTTGAAGCGTTTGACATGTAATATATCTTATATTAGTGCTTAATCTAACAATGCAGCTTCTGGAAACCTACCCTAGAGATGACGTAAACCATGGGCTGTCAGAATGATATACAATTATGCTGGAAAGCTATAGGGATGAAGAATGCAGCTTGGCATAGTTATATTGAACATTTTATGATTTGTACTGGTATTATAAACATATATTTGGTTACAGTTTATACAAAATATGGGTTGATTATTTTACACATGATATTGGAAGCTGGACTGATCAAATATCTTCATATGTAAAGATCTAATTAACGATGAACAATAAATTGTAATAATTTCCAATTTGATGGTATCGTCATATTACCATGTGTATTGCTTTAGGTTTTGGATACATTATTCGGTTCAACCAACCCTCGAGCATATGAACAACACTCGTTTATTTGCCATGTCAATAAAAGTAAATTTTAGCTTATAATTTAGTATTGGCCAGACTAGTAAAAATACTATAGGGTTGCAAATTATGAATTACTTGTCATCATAGATATATTCCTCATAAGGATATTATATGTTATCATAGAAATATTCCTCATAAAGATATTACTTGTCATCACAGACATATTCCTCATAAGAAGTTTACTTGTCATCACAGACATATTCCTCATAAGAAGTTTACTTGTCATCACAGACATATTCCTCATTAGGATGTAAATTTGTGAAGTATTTCGAGCATTTACTAAAATAATTCCTATAGAATCGTTTCACAAAGGTGAATCGTACCTGAAAACATTGTATATATCCAATTTTAATGTTTTATTCTTAAACATGTGTTAGTTTTAATGTTCCGAATTTTTTAGACACAGTGATAAAGATTGACTCTAAAAACATGCTTTCCAGTTACTTGATTTTGTCCAAAAATCGCGACCTGTTTGCACTTGTACTGGGCTGCTCAGTGCTTGTCCATCCCACGTAGAAACCACACACTCAATCACGGCTTTACGCGTGCAAATTGAATCAACGAGGTCATAAAGTGCCCTTGAACTGTAAAGTCAACTTACATACAGAACTTGGCCATCTGTATCTTGTAATGGATTAAACTAGATAAATACTAAATATAGATTCTCATTTAACAGTGTGTTTAATAAAAGGTAGTAGTGTCTCTGAACTGTATACGTCACCACCTATTTTCACATAGCTAATTAAACTTTATTTACACAAAATGGTCAAATATATCTTATCGATACCCATTCGAATGTTACGTTGTCGAATAAAGTAGTATTATTATAAAAAGAGAATAAAATGGGATCTCAACTTCCATGCAAATTATCATCAATTATGTAATTTACAGGTAAATGATCTATCACTGATGAGAGTGTTAGGATGAAGACAACTCAAATCAACTATTATCAACTTATTTATTAAGTAATTAATCACTTGTTGTAATTAGATCAACCCTCTAACACTAAAGCTATCACTTGTGTATTGTCCTGTAATCCATCTAAAGTGGAGTATAGTACGCGCGCTGAAGGTCCGGCCTCCTGGCTGGCCTACTAGTCATATAAAAACATCGACACTGAGAGAGGCGTTTACTGACATATTGATTACGGAGTTATTGATTACGCGTTTACGGAGTATTTTTAATTTAAAATTAACGCATCTTATTTTAGAACAAGCATGGAAAAGACTCCTTGCATGGGAAAGTCTGGCTGTAGCCAATGTTTCCAAGACTGCAGGCATATCGGGCCTTCCACCCGTCCCCTGCCTATCATGGCTGGACGAGCTCGAGGCCGGACTTTCACCGCGCGGTCTGTAAAGTGTTGTGGAAAATGTTGGTTTTAGGCTATGGTGTCAGCCCCTTAATATCCAGGGGAACAAAAGGGCCAACATATTATAGTGGATTTGAACCTCGTTGGTTTGATTTTGACCAACTGATAAGCTTGATTATAAATTATCTTTCCTAGATCACACCGAACCTTAGCTACCTTAGTGGTGGCCCATACTTCACCATTCGGCGGATAAGATTGTTTTAATAATTTGCCCTATCTAAAGAGAAGTGAATCACAAATAATACCACCAGTCATCAAATTTCCTCTCACTTATATAAAACCCAAATTCACTGATATCTATAAGTTTGGTATCTTAATTATAAATATATATCTATCCTGTATTTGTAATCTTGTGTGCAAAGGATCCTAATAACTTATCTACCAGCCAGGGTAATGGCGTATTTAGCTAATATTTTATTTAATATTAGCATATTAAAAACTTATGAATATTATGCGTTTTTGAAGTTATACTTCTTTGCGCCCGTTAGACACTTTGGGATGGGATGTTGGTCGAGAAACCGCGTCACGCTGAAAAGTAAGAACAAATTTTTAAGAACTATCGATTAATCGATTGTTAATCGAAGAAATTTAATCGAAGAAATTACTGATAATGATAATATAGGTGTATAATATAATAATGAAGTCACGTATAATATATTGAAGATAAATATATTGAATAATATTGAAAAATGTCTTATATTTCATTTATATATCCTGTCTGTTTGTGTGCGTGAGTGGGTGTATGAGAATGGCCAAAGAAGTATAACTTCCACCGTGTGGTCCGACGCACACCCAATTGTTTTTTTTATAATAAGTGAATGTGATATATGAGAGCGTAACAAAATGAATTAAAAAACATGAATCGTACAATCATTATTGATATTAATCCTTAATATACATTTTTAACGTTAAAAGAAACTAAACCATCCGTTTTCCTTTATATGGCCAGTAGTTCAGTAATTTACTGAAATACGAAACTTTAAGTGACAGCTGTCCATGTAGTAGATTTTCTATATATTTTTCATTATTTGAACTTTTAACATTATGTATGGAACAGAGAAGTCCAAGAACTACTAGCCTAAAAATGGCCCAAAATAAAATAACGAATAAGATTTAAAATAATAACTTATTTTATAAGTTGTAAAATAAACCAAGAATTAGGATAGAACACAATTGAATCTCCTGATTCTTTGGTAGGCTAATTTAGTTTAGCAATAAGACACATTTGAAATCAAAAAGGCCCACATTTGTACTTTCTATTGAATAATATTAAATACGTTAAACACATTTTCTTATACAGACTAACCGTATAATAATATGAACACAATAATTCTAAGTATTCTGCAAATATAACGCTGAAAGATATTAAAGAATCTTTCAGAATGTAATATTTATTTCCTTGGCTTCGTCTTAATAAAATACATAGTTTCACGAACTCTGTAACTTTAATAAAATGAATGTGTATGACTACATTAAAGTATATATTAAGTTTCTCTCAGAGAAACCACTGAGGATGCAACATCACACTATGGGCGAAACGTCTGGTTATCTTGTAAGTATTGTAAACAGTACCTTGACGCAGTTGTCATGGAAAAATGTAGATTCTAGTTACCGGGTATGTAGACTACATTAAATATATTAAGAGAACAGAACATTTCACAAAATATCTTGAGATACATATGCGTTCATAATGGGGAAAATTCTAGACAAATCTAATTGACATTATCATAAAACGTTTTGACAGAGATAATATGGTCTGTCCATTATTTTAATGTTATAAATAAGTTGTTATTTTGTTTCAACCAATCGCTCCACTGCGTGATATAATGATACGAACAATTTGCAACAAGTTGGTGTTTTATTATACATCTTGTCCTCAATAATCACTATCCTCTATTTACAAAATATTTTCAGAATCCCATAATTTAAGAAAACACAATATTTTACTCATTTACCATTCGTACAGTGTAGGAAAGAATGTCAGAGCTAGACTTAATTGTCTCTCTGGATGGCAACTCTATGGTCCTAAAACCCAGCGTGGGTGAAAAAATTATACGAGAGGGTTTCCAGAATGCATTTATTTCTGTTATTTATTGTTTAAAAAATTAGTTACAGTTTATAAATATGTTTAATAAGGAACATATTGCAATTATTGTAAACATTTGAAAGTATGGTGTTAGCTTTCCCAAATATGGAGTCCATCCAAATACAATACTATTTTCACTACAATACTATGAGTTTAGCTGTTTTCGTTATGTGTTTACAGCCTGCGAAACATCATATTTTCAACAGCTGTCTATTGTTTACTACCGAAAGTAACATTGTTTACAACCAAAAATTTTCCACAGTCAACAACACCTGTTTTTATTCCGTAGTATAGTGAAAAGTATCGTTCAAAACTCGAGTGAAAGTGTTTAGTATGTTCTCGACCATTCGAAGTGCTCGACAAGTCTCGCACTTCAAACATATGGTCTCGAACATGCAAAACCCCACTTTCCACTCTTGTTATGAAATATACTATTACAGTATCCAGTGGGTTTAATAAAAGTGACTATTCAATAGTAAAGTAGTGATAACATTATTAAACTTAATTCTCATAACAGAAGATATTTATACTATCATTCAGTTAAGTACTATAATGGAGGTGATTAAAACCATCTATAAACTGATATTAAGTGTTAAACCCTTAACTAAGAACTTAACCTGAGTTATATTACAACGTTTGAAAAAAAATGTGTAATCCCGAGATAATTAAACTCACAAGAGTTGACTTTTATATTTGCGATAAATTGCAGTTTTCAAGCCCGTTAAATAATCTACACGTAAACAGCGTTTAACAGCTTACGACTATGAACGCTGTTAGTAATCAAATTATTTGTTTTATGCCTTACTGCTCAATTATGTAATAATAGCACACTTAGTGTAATAAAACCTGGCCTGTAGTAATTTATTGTAAACAATTCGCTGTTACCTTTCATAACACAATTGAATTTCTACAGTTTCTCTTATCCAATCACTAATGGCGCCCTTACACTCTTTCACGTTTATGTTTTTTCATATTTACTATTTAAGGCGTACAATTAAATCAATTATTTTTTTCAGAGAATATTTTTTCAATGGACGAGAATAAAAACCCCGTACTGTGGTAAATACACCTCTTGTGTTTCTATATTTAGCTGCCTTGGAAGTCACCGTATTGTGTACAGTGTACGTGATGTTTTCGTCTTGGCTGACACAGTTGTAGGCTGCTTACAGCCTTCAGACATGCGAACTGAGCGAGAACCGAGTATACTTCAACGTCTCACAATCACGTATTGTTTGTTTGTTTGTTGTAAAGATTTTTGATCTTGTCATAAACGTAAAAGTCATAAATAACAGTTGTTTATAATAGAACAACAAGGCTATTGAGTCTAATTATATGTTATCAAAGCATTTTTAACAATTAAAGTAACATATTTGTTTGTACGCATCTTCATTTGCCTACAAGTTTGATAATAATATCCATTATCAATATGAAAATATTATTACAATTCAAAGAATATTATCTCTAAACCTATGACAAAACTTACGTAAATGATTTAAACATTCATAGACTCGTGTCATGTTACTTTGTTGACGAATTAAAGAGTTGACAACATTTGATACAAATCTATTAACCAGTTTTTTTACCTCTGTATTTCAACCACAAATTAGTGCATATAAGCAATATTACAATAAACCTTTTTCGGGTTTATAAGGATGCTAAGCCGAGTTTAACCATTGAATGTGATTAAAATCACACTTTATTATTTTAGCTCAATTTATTATGTGTTGCATGTTTTATTTTGTATATCTAATTTAAATTAACTTTTGATTTAAGTTCATTTCATTTACATTTTTGTCTTCATTAATTATTGACGATCTTTATGTCACTTTTATTTTAAATTTACTATCTATTTTTTTATTTTCTCACATAGATATTACAAGTTATGTACCACTGTAATTTTTTAATTAAAATTAAGTTAATTTATTTATATATATGTTATTATTTTATTTTTAAATGTTTAACTTCTATGTTTTCCTCCTGTAATAGATAGTTATTTTGAACTGACCATTATTTTAAGCCAGTACTTATATTAAAGATAATGTAAATAAATCAAATCTTGGATACTGACTAGACTCTCTGACCAACTCATTTAATATTTAGGTCGTTAAAAATTAAATATCGTCTTATTTTACCAGATGAAGTTAGGGCTAAGTAGCCCTCTCTAACACTTAACCTGGAGATTCTGTATTACATTAAGTAGACAGTCAAGCATTATCCAATATCCAAGGACAAGGAATAAAATAGTACACTAGAACTCAATATAAATTAAACAAAATTAGATGCCTGGTACTTAGTTAACCCTAACAAACACACGGTTGTGCTGTATATTTGTTTTCGGTGATATAAAACTCCCGTTGTCGAGGTATCTTTATTCTGAATGTGGTTTATGAGCCCATTAAACTGGTGTAAATGTGGACAATGTGTGAGCAAAAGCAGGATATTATGAATATGGTCCGTAGTGAAATTACGTCCTTCATGACTGGTGACCAATAACAACGACGATAATAACATCTGGCTGCTGTTGTAATATATTATTAAGTAAATATATGTCTTCTAAATAAGGAGCGGTCAGTGCCATACCATTGTTGAGTGTACTCTAATTTTGTCCAATATTGTAATAAGATTATACTTATTTATATCTATTTTATGCATATCTTTAATAGTATCATATTTTTTAATTTAATAAAAATGTACAACTTAACTATTCATTTAACTTTACTCTCATTAAGTAATTTAATTATTTTTATTAATTAATCAGTTCGTAAGATTGAAACGACTCGAAGAAAACATGATTTTAAGAACCAACCTGTAGAGCAGCAATTTAAAATTTTTAACGATTATCTAACCTTTTCTATCAGTACCTGCTGCCCTACAAAAACAGTCAATATTGGAATAAAATATGAAAAAATAATTGGATCACGAAGGGCATTCGGATCTCGAGAGAGAAACTTAAGTTCTCTGAAATCAACAAAAACACAAAAAATTAAGAATTTAACATATATTTTAGAAATTACAAAAGAACCTACAGAAAGGTGATCCAAGCAGCAAAGGTATATAATGTCTCAAAATCAGTTCTTATATCGAAAAATATTTCAAAAACTGTCTGGCGCATCATTAACAATAAAACTACAGAACACAGACAAATAAAATTTGATATTGGGGAATACCCTACTCAGTGATGCTTCCTTCACTACTAAAAGGAAATCCCAAGCGCAAGCAGAGACCAACACACACTCTTTCCTTTAGTTGAGGAAGAGCTGGAATGAATTATTAAACAATTTCTTAGTAAAAAAATCAAACAATATTAATTTGGTATCTATGT
Organism: Stictocephala bisonia; assembly: GCA_035578905.1. Taxonomy (NCBI): domain Eukaryota; kingdom Metazoa; phylum Arthropoda; class Insecta; order Hemiptera; family Membracidae; genus Stictocephala; species Stictocephala bisonia. The sequence continues at coordinate 1,137,579 of JAQJVL010000254.1, read as the reverse complement.
GGCTTAAAAAAGTGCTCAAAGTATATTGTGAGACCACTAACCCATTTAGTCAATTTGTCTCTTCAAACAGGAGTTTTCCCTCTCTTCTGAAAACTGCTAAAGTGCATCCAATATTTAAAAAAGATAATCCTCACTCAATAAATAATTATAGGCCTGTCTCAATCTTACCAGCTCTGAGCAAGATATTTGAAAAACTGTTTTCTTTCTAGAATGCTTTATTAAAAAAATATACAATCAGCTCTCTGAAAACCAATTTGGGTTCATAAAGTGCAAATCAACGATCGACGCTGTTGTAAGTCTAGTTGATTCGATTGTAGAGGGGATAGAAGTCATAATCATACTTTAAGTGTGTTTATTGACCTTTCTAAATCATTCAACTGCGTTGAACACGAAATACTGCTTGACAAATTAGAATTCAATGGATTCGAGGCGTGCCATTTTTATGGCTTTTATCAATCACAGTCTGTGATTTTGCTGTTACACAGTCCGAATCACAGACTTTCATATATTATATTTTTATGAACAAACAGTGTTATTTATTTATTTTATTAAAGCATCTGGACTATATTTCAATTACTTATTTAATTTTATTCACAAATGGAATATAAATGGAAAAAAATACAGGTGGGGGTGCCTCAAGGATCTATTCTGGGCCCCTTATTATTTATTTTGTACATAAATGACTTACCAATTAATATTTCTCATAGCTTAATATTGTACGCCGATGACACTACGGCAATTATATTTCAAAAAGGCTTAATTCGTCTTGTTTCCAGATGAGGGTCCTCAAAGATGTAGTCGATTTGAAAACGAAGATGATGGTTTACTATGCCTATTTTTTCCCTATAGTTTTTTATGTAATCGAGTTTTGGGGTTGTACTTGTCAATCTGAAATTATATTTAAAATACAAAAGAGGCTCTTAAGGATCATGACAAACTCGTCTTGGAGAGCACCTTGCAAGCAAATTTTCAAGGACTTAAATATTTTGACAATACCTAGTTTATATATTTACAAAGTTCTTATGTTAGTGCACACCAATTTTGACCTAATATCAGACCAGCAGTTTCATCACAAATACAACACTCGATTCAAAAATTATCTTCAATATCCTATCCACAGATTGTCGTTAACTGAAAGATCACCATTATATATGGGGAAAAGAGCATTTAATAAGTTGCCTTCAAACATAAAATGCCTTGTAAGAGACAAGTCCTTCAAATGTGCAGTTTCCAATTTCCTGTTGGAAAAAAATTGCTATAGGTTAGATGAATTTTTTTAAGCTAATTTGTATTACTAATGATTAAAAACCTATTTTTATTGTATTTTGTTGAGAGCTTTTTGTGATGGTGTGTGATAGTTAAGAAAATTTTATTATTTATATCATAGCATAAGTATTATTTAATGTATGACAAAAAGTACATATTTCATATGAACTATACTCTTGTAAATATACTGACAATGTCACCTGTTTTTTTAGCAATGCTATAATGTAAACGTTATTTATGTGACAATAAAGAATGATTATGATTATGATTATGATTAAATGAACTACAATGAAAATATAGGCAAATTGTTTATAGGTAAACTTAAAATAGTGTACTTGAAAGGTCTCCCTTTCATAAGTAAGGTAATGGCAAATTATACTATCCGTGAAATAATCCCATAATATGCTTTAAGATTAAACCAATTTGTTTATAATGTGGAAGCGCATTTAAAACCTGATTTAAAAAGCATAGTATCAAATGAAAACTGACAATGAAAGGACATAACACGTAATAATATCAATCTTCAAAGCTAACCCTTAAAGTGTAACATGATCCAATAATGTTTTGAATATGTATTTATTATTTAAAATGTGTTCTTATTGTAATCCTAACCTTAAAACATCAACATAGTCCCAAAATTGGGATGTAGGTGACCACGACCAAAGCTTTGGGACTCGAGGTATTGTAATTCTCACTGAGTTTTACGAGCCCGTTAAATAATGTAAATTTCAACAATGTGGAGGTAACAGCAGGAAACTAAGTACATAGTCAGTGATAAAATTACCTGTTTTATGTCTGACTATTAAATGATGGAAACAATAACGCTCACAAGAGCCAAGGCTGACGCTGTAAATAATTTAGCATCTCTCATCCAAACAATAACTGTAACTTTCTTTACTTTTTATCTCTGTGTACATCAATTCAGTAGTCTTAGACTTTGACATTATTGTTTGTCTCCTACTGTGATCATATTATTTTACACGTATTACAAAATAAAATCATTTGTAACTAATTCTAATGATAGAACTAATAGTAAAATAACTTGATGTGACTAACACCATGGCTCTGTGACATAACTTAAATATTCGTCAAAAAATAAATTATGTTAATGACCCTATACATAATTTAATAGATCTAATTTATTTTTTCTAAATATTTTGCTTCCTGTATTAAATAAAGAGCTTAATAGCCTACATCGAATCTACTTTAGATACTCTAATAAGCATTGAATCTAAATTTGTTTGAACTAAAAACTGAAAAAAGGAAAAAAACACTATCCATAAGTGTTATAGGCACTAACAAGTTTATAAACTGAGCAATACTTCTAATTAAGTAACCTTTTTAAATGTTTTACAGAAATAACTCACCAGTTTCAGCTCTCATAAAATGTAATCTAATTATGAATAATTATAAAATAAAACTATTTTATAATAAAAAAAACTGGCATAACTTTTAATTGACGTTTCAAAGAACATATGCAAGTCTTTATAAAAATAACAGAACATTAAAGACCTCAAATGTTGCTGAAAATAATCTCCAATCAGACCAAAGTTGCAAAAATATCGATGCAATCGTTTCTATTTTAGATCTCGTAAAGAAAAGAGAAAACATTTATTCAACAGAGTATTTACACATAAAGCATAAACAATTATATGATAACAGAACATATTAGTAAAAATAGAGCTTTTGATAGAATAAATAAATCTGTTATTTGTACATTTTATACCAACAATACATAAAAAATGGGTGAACCACTGAAAAATAGAAAATTAATTAAATTATTCTTTCCGTGTTCTAGAGTGTTGTATTATACTAATACCACAAAGTGAATTTTAAATCAATTGTTTAAAAAAGCCATTCACCACTCATCGCTATTTCTCCAAAACTATACGTCCAATAGGCTTGACCATTTGTACATAGGTTTATCTTGGCCCTAGATACTCACTAAGCAAGGATTTTTTCTCCGACCCCAGGACTCCGTCTCACTGGCTTCCAAAATTCCCATGATATTCTTATGGAGTTATATCAATTAACTAGGGGACACTCGCTTCCTCAATTTTTAACATTTTCTTTAAAAAAATACTATTAGATATAATATTAAATATATATATATATATTAATACCTTCCCCACACTTTCATGACAACATATATATCTAATTGAATATAATTACTTCAATAAATTATAATGGTTTATTTAAAAAAACAATATTATATGCATATTTTAATAAACTAGCAATAAATTTAAATTTAATGTAAGTTGGAAATTAGTTAATCACTTTTACGAACCAAATTATGCATTTATTTACTATAACAATCCTCTAAATTGACCCAAATTTTTTTTTTTTCTTATATTCACCACAATTAATTATATGTACTGGCTATCAAGTGTAAACATATGTTTTATAAGTGATTGTTGCAATGACCTTTTCTCTCCATTCTTCAACAGGACCTGGCAGTGAAAACATCTCAATTTTTAGAGCAGCCAAAATTATTTAAATTTAATTAAATTTTCAGTGAATTAAACTGTGTTATTATAAAAAATTCCTTTTTTTATCTTCAATATTTAAAATATTTCTACAAATGTTATTGTTTTCTAAATTAAATTAACACTTTTATATATTTTATTCACTCAAAATCAATTAACCTACTTGAACCATCAATCAAGTGAAGCCAGCACAATACACTACCCAGAGATGTTGTATCTACAAATTTAGAATAAATTATCTCATAGCCTAATTTGAGCAAGCCATGGCACACATATAAAAAATTGTAATTTAAAATTAAATTTTTATATACTGATTATTATTGTAAAATTTGTGACACAACCATTTTGATTACTAAATAAAATACTTTCATGTTGTTGAACAGCTATTTTTATATTTATTCATAGCCTTAAGTAAAAAGTAATATTTATTTTAATATAGAAACATATCAACATAGTAATATTTTTATCTAATCATATTTGTAAATTAAACAAAGGACATTGCAAAAAAGGATCGAAAATATGTAAAGTTTAAATTAGTTTAAGGAGACTATTTAAATTAAATGACAAACAATAACAATAGCAAATTGCATGTAATTAATAAATCAACTTTCCTTTGTTCATTAGAGAAAGTTTTCTGTGTATTATACATAGTATACGTCATTGATATACACGCAATTAATTCATAAGCATTACGAACCAGGGGGCTATGATGTTACCCCTTCCTCCGACCTCTCCAGCCCTAAGGCCTTCCTAGCTGTAAACATGTTTGTGTGAGGTACTCTGTATGCACAGCATCCCTCTTGTCGCCAAGCATGAAAGTGTACTTAACATACGGTCTGCAAGGCCAAGACGATAACATATAAACTTGTTCTATCTTTATTGATTTGTAATATTTCATATTACATTTCTGTCAAGTCTTAAAAAATAACTATAACTGAGTACACCATTGTAATCAAAATAGAGGAGGAAAATTCCTTGGTTACGGTTTATATGAAAAAATTAACAATCAATACATACTTGCAGATTTAGGAAATATTTTGTATTAAATATGAACTATTGTTTTGGCCCTTAATGTAACTTCAGCAGATGATTAAATTAAAGGTCTACCATCATATTATTTTAATTTGTATATAATGTTTTATACCATCACGAAATAATGTTTTAATTTTTGTAAATAAACTAACTACATTCGCCTTGTTGTTTATTGTGAAACGTACGTAGCCTCGTCCAATTGTATTATTTAGACCCAAGTTATTATCTTTTACTTTGATAAAAATAACCATAGTTGTATTCTATTTTTGTAAAATAAATTTATAATAAGAGGGTGGTATCGTAAAAATGAATACAACCTAAACGTCCACACCAAATTAATTAATAAGTCAAATTTACTAAGCAAAATAAACTAAGGACTGAGGCGAAATAAAATAAGCTTTTACAATAATGCGTTGCTATATTTTAGGAAATAATTCCATGGGCCAAAATAAAGAAAAATATACCTTCTAAAGGTATGCGATAACATTCTTCTGTTCCCAGATATCTGCAGTTTTTAATTTTTTACTAAATAGTTCATACCTGTAGAACGAATTGACCGATTGAGTTGAAAATGTGTACATTACTCCTCCATTTAAAGATTAATTTCAAAAATATAATCCACTCATAGAGTTACTCATAAATCCACTCATAGTTTACTCATAAAAATCAAATGATTCCTCTTCGCTTTAAATTTTGTAGGTTTATTATGCTTAATATCATGGAGTAATATTTTAGTAATAAAATGCATGGATTATGCAAGGCCTTAAAGACTGCTTTTTAAAATTTCTGTTATGAGTAAATTAAAGACAAAAAAATATAAAATAAAAAATTATAAAATCGAAAGGATTATAAAACATTTTTTGACAACATTCATAAAAAATAGTTTTGAGTTATTTCACTAGAAAAAATTAATATGTCCGTTATTTTGAAAGAGAATACAATAACGAGAGGAATGTTATTGTGAAATTAATCTTTATATAGATGAGTACCGTAATTTGATACATTTCAACTCAATCGTTTGAGTTGCTCTATAGTTAAAGATTATTTAGAAATAATGAAATATGGCGGATATCTGATAACAGAAGAGTTTTGGACTTACTTTATGGGACAGTTTGTCTGTTTTAGTCCCTAAATTTAGTTCCTGAAATTTGATTGGGCATTACAGTATACCCTGTATATTGACCAATTCATTTTAGAAATGACATTGAAAAAATAATACAATTATTAAGAGAGGAACAACATTCAAATTATGACTTATTTATATACTTACAAAATATATTTAATTTTATCTCTCTGGTATAAAAGATACTTTTTCATATAAAACAGTGTTAAAGTACACACCACAATACAACATTTGTTCTAATACTATTCGACGGGAGCTAGTAAATAAAGTTGGTCAAGTTAGTTAGTCATCTGCTGATGGCACTTGCCACATCAACAGTCAGTACTTCCATCCGCTATGGCTGAGTGCACTTTATTGTCCTCGTAGGTTTCATTTGTGCTCGTATATGTGTGACTGACCGTGACCAGTTATGTGGCATGGTTACACACACTGAATAACTTCACTTTAATTCATCGTAGTTTTCATTTCTGCACGTAAATATGTGACTGAGCGTGACCAGTTATGTGGCATGGTTACACACACTGAATAATTTCACTTTAATGTCATCGTAGTTTTCATTTATGCTCGTAAATGTGTCACTGACTGTGATCAGTCATGTGGTATAGTCAAACAAACTGAATAACTACAATTTAATGTCCTCGTAGGTTTCATTTGTGCTCATTAATGTGTCACTGACCATGACCAGTCATGTGGCATAGTCAAAAAAACTGAATAACTGCACTTTAATGTCCTCGTAGGTTTCATTTATGCTCGTAAATGTGTCACTGACTGTGATCAGTCATGTGGTATACTCAAACAAACTGAATAACTACAATTTAATGTCCTCGTAGGCTTCATTTGTGCTCATAAATGTGTCACTGACCGTGACCAGTCATGTGGCATGGTTAAACAATCTGAATAACTGCACTTTAATGTCCTCGTAGGCTTCATTTATGCTCAGTAAATGTGTCACTGACCGTGACCAGTCATGTGGCATGGTTAAACAATCTGAATAACTGCACTTTAATGTCCTCGTAGGTTTCATTTATGCTCGTAAATGTGTCACTGACTGTGATCAGTCATGTGGTATAGTCAAACAAACTGAATAACTACAATTTAATGTCCTCGTAGGTTTCATTTATGCTCGTAAATGTGTCACTGACTGTGATCAGTCATGTGGTATAGTCAAACAAACTGAATAACTACAATTTAATGTCCTCGTAGGTTTCATTTATGCTCGTAAATGTGTCACTGACTGTGATCAGTCATGTGGTATAGTCAAACAAACTGAATAACTACAATTTAATGTCCTCGTAGGTTTCATTTATGCTCGTAAATGTGTCACTGACCATGACCAGTCATGTGGCATAGTCAAAAAAACTGAATAACTGCACTTTAATGTCCTCGTAGGTTTCATTTATGCTCGTAAATGTGTCACTGACTGTGATCAGTCATGTGGTTTAGTCAAACAAACTGAATAACTACAATTTAATGTCCTCGTAGGCTTCATTTGTGCTCATAAATGTGTCACTGACCGTGACCAGTCATGTGGCATGGTTAAACAATCTGAATAACTGCACTTTAATGTCCTCGTAGGTTTCATTTATGCTTGTAAATATGTGATCGGCCTTGACCAGTCATGGGGCATGGCTGAACAAATTGAACACAACACCAAACTGTGCTCAATAAATTTAAGGAATAAAACCGAATCTTTGTGTCCAATAAATAAGCAGTTAACAAGTATGAATCATCCTGTTTTTTAAGTAAGACTTGTACCGACAATTACCGATCTTGTCATTCATCAGCAGATATTTACATTGTCACTCTGTGTCGTGTTTAACTGACGTATTATTCAACAGTAGTCTCTTTGCTCATTTTTAACTACAGTATACAATAATGTTCTTTTTTATGATTTTATTATATTTGCTCAAACAGTTTTCCGTAATGATCAAAAATATCAACAGAATTTTCTGCACTAATAAAAAATAAATTTCCTGCTGCCTTCTGTGCTGTTTATTATTTACGAGATAATATAGAATAATAAACAAATAAGCATCTCAGTATTATTATTTAAAACATAAGATGAATAATGGTCCTTAGATTGTATTTATTGTGTAGAAAGACTAAAATAAAAAAAAAAAAATACTAAATAAAAATATAAGTCTTTATTTAAAAGTGAACTGATCATGTCATTACATATGATCCATTACCAAACTAATCTTGTTAGCAGTAATTAATACGGTAATGAATCGTCATCAACTGTAACAAGGCCCGCTGTTCCAATCGGATCATAACCAGCAGTTCTGTAGCACACTTTGCTGCTGTTCAGGCTACTAATAGTTTCAATAAATCACGATGTATAATACGTCATATCAAACATACAACCAATCTGGGCAATAAATCACGATGTATAATACGTCATATCAAACATACAACCAATCTGGGCAATAAATCACGATGTATAATACGTCATATCAAACATACAACCAATCTGGGCAATAAATCACGATGTATAATACGTCATATCAAACATACAACCAATCTGGGCAATAAACGTACGACGTAAATGTTTTATTCTAACATATTTTAATATAGAGTGGGGTTAAATTACCTTAAGTTGTATGTTTATGTAATTTAATCATTCAACATAACAAATAATATCTATGGACCATTTGTCGTATATTTTAAAAATAAACACTCACATGCTTGATTTTCAATGTATACCGTCTCATGAACAAACAGTACAAGGGTGACAGTAGGACAGTTATTTTTTATTAGGGTAGAAAGGTGTGTTGATATTTTTGATCGTGATGGAAAACTGTAAAATATAACATAATCATACTCGTATAGTAAAAGTAAAAAAAGAATATTATACAGCTGAATATGAGTATAAATATAGACTACCATAGAAAATATATCAATTAAAAAAGACACAATCTAACAATTACAATATTTCCGACAGTCGAAATATCTCCTGATAATGACAAGGATTCATAGATAAATGTCCATACAAGGTTTTCTTTTCAAAACATAATGATTCCTATTGGTTCACTACTCATTTTACTGAACAATATGATCGACTCCTTTCTTTAAATTGAGCCAAGTTTTATTTTGTGTTTCAGTTTGACCATAATGATCACAATCAATCACATATTTACGTGCACACATGAAACCTACGATGACATTAAGGAACTGTTTTAATCCAACAGGGTCCTTAACAAATAAGGCGATTCCACTTCTGGCTACTAATTGTTCCTTTTACTTACAAGTTCTAAATCACTAAATTACACACTATGAAATATTTACAATTTCTTAGACAGTAAATTAATCATTAATATTTACAACAATGTATATTACTTATCACTCTATTCGCCCAATGTCAGACACTGCTTGGTATTCTGTCACTGCACTGTCACTGTCACAACCACTGGGGCTGGCTCTGTCACTCACTGACTATTCACTGGCTGTCACTGACTCTTCACACACTGAAACCTAACTGACTGTCACAGACTGTCAGCTCGGCCGTCGAGCGCCTTAAATGACCCAGAGGTGGAAATCCAGAAGATTCTGGAACTTCCACGTGAATGGAAACTGGAGAAGAATCTAGAAGTTCTCGATTCAAAAGGAAAGGTCTCGATTTACTTACAGGCGAATGATCTGCCACACTAGTTCTTCCTGGAAGACCTGGATTGGCACCGCGGGTGGTTACCCGCGCAGGGATGGGAGGCGGTGTCAATGGTGGCTACGTGATCCGTAACAGAACTCTCAGTACTGACTGTTGATGTGGAAAGTGACATCAGCAGATGACTAACTTGACCACTTTTATTTCTTATTAGCTCCCGATGGATAATATTTAAAAAATCGTAAATCGTGACTGACCATGATTACACAAAATACAAACTGTGAAAAATTCACGGATTTTTACAATAATAATTATTGATTTAGTAATATTTTAACTTTAAACCTGTCAGACTTATAAAATAAGATTATTTTTACACTAAAGTAGTTTTTACTTATATTCCAGAATAAAATGGATTACTATTGGAATTGTATTTTAGCGATTGCATTTTGACAATTCTAATATTCTGTGGATCAGTATCAATGGAGAATTAAAATATAATTAATTGAATATTTATAATACTTTATACTATTATAAATAAAATATCGACCAGACCATTTGCTACGTCGTTATATATCAGGCAGGTTTAGAAACAAGCAATAAATATCACTCAATCAATAAGCATTATTTTAGAAAATCCGCGAAACAATGTATAATGTCTGTAAATCAAAACTATACATGATTAACATCAGAAACAGCGACAGTTCATTGTTTAGAAGAGGGATACTAAATAATTCACAGCATCAGCCCGGCTTTATTGTGTTTTGTGCGTTATTGTTTACATCGTTTATAGTCAGACATAAAACACGTAATTTTATCGCCGGCTGTGTTTGTACTTTCATCCTGTTACTCACACATTGTTCAAATTTACATCATTTTAACGGGCTCATAAACAACATTGAGAAAAACAACCTTAGAGCTCTGGGATTCAAATCTCAAGGTGCTATCAATATCTGAACGTTACTGAAGCTCCTCTTCTTTAATCTGACTGTTTTATGCGGTACACACAGACTTTTAATAATCTATATAAACCAATTTGTCTCAATTTAGTATAGTGTTAAATCATGGTGGTTGATTTTCGGATATATATCACTTGAACTACCTAAATATAATTTGTTTTAAGGTTTACTTCATGGAACTTCAGATGAAATATTTAATTTATAAATTTGTTTTTTAGGAGAGACGATCGCCTCTTTAACCTTACTTTACCCATTCCCCAGACTACGGATCTGTGCGGGGAACCTATCAGAAAGAGTAAGGAGTGAAACAGTACAGTACAAGGTAAAGCATTACTGATAAAAACTTCCAGTTAAGGTCAGGATTCGAACCTGCGCTCTCTGTAACTCACGATGGCGTAGATAACTCAGACACCAGTTCTCCGATTACTATTTACATGATTACCTCTTTATATCATGTAAAAAGGGTTTTCGGTGATGAAAGACGTAATCAATATCTACTGGTTAGGAATCAAGCGTTGGTATAAATTTCCATAAAATCCCCACTCTTAAAGTTTTTTATTTGTTTTTTTATATTTTATGGAACATAACAGTCCGCACTTTTAAGAATTGGGTTATCAATCAGTGTCTTACGGGGTTTCAGACCATACTGGAAAAACCGTAAATTAAATGCTACACACAGTTAATAAAATTATTAGCAGGGCTGTGGGTATGCATTACAATATTATGTGCCATTGAAAAAGTAATATTATATTGTTTAACTATCTACAGCTAAAGGCACAAGGCAAGTGAGATGAGTCTTAAGGTAAGGCTTTGTATTGTAGTATTCCAGCACAACGTAACCTTGCGCTTTGGCGCAAATTGTGAATATAAAACATGTATCATTAATATCATTAACTATACAATATCGTACCTAAATACTTACAAATGTGAAGTGGAAAGCTAAATGGTTTTTTTGTTTGTATGTGTAGGCCTTACTCCATGTTAAACCTCAAAATGTCTCTTTTATGACTACCTCGAAAAGACAATAAATCTACTTGGAATGAAAAGGAAAAGCAAAACTATTTCAATTTAAATTATTTATTGTTGATTAATCTACAATAATTCTCAAAAAGAGTTTACTAAATGATTTATGTAGTTTATTAACTCTGACCTTTTATTTAGGTTTTTTATCATCTATATCTATAAAAGGCAAAGCCCTCACTGACTGATTCACTCACTCATCACTAATTCTCCAACTTACCATGTAGGTAGAGAGCTGAAATGTTGTACATTGTTTCTTTAGGTTTTAAATATGATAACTAAAGTATTTTCATCTTGATAAAGTACTCCTATTGGGAAGAAACCACCTCTAAAAGATTGTTCCATAAGGACAACATTGGGTTGATTTTAGTAAATTAATAACATCTGTTTTGTAAATATATAACATTTTTATTTTGAATGTTCGTCATTATACTATTGATGTATTTTTAATACTATACTATGAGTTTCATCTTCAGCTATTAAACAAAAATTAAATCAAACCCAAGTGATACTTTTGGGTATTTATACTAATAAATATGTAGCAACATAAGTAGTGTGAGATACTGTAAATAAGTTTAATATTGTGATTTTACTTTATAGAGTTAATCGACTACTATTTGCTGTCGAAAGTCACATGCCGAGCCTTAGTGTATCGAGTGCAGAGAGCGTCGGGGTTCACACATCAAGTGCAGGGGTGTGCCCTCTACAAAAGGCAAAGCCCTGGAAGACTCACTCATCACTATAATTCTCCAACTTTCCATGTAGGTAGAGAGCTGACATTTTTTAGACTGTTTCATTAGTCTAAAATAGGACAACTAAGCAGTTTTCAAGTCGGTATCTCCATAAGGCTCCGTCCCACAGGCTTCAAAGTTAATACATTATGCTTATGGTAAAAAATTAATTGAAAGAATTAAATACAAAAATTTAAACAGTTAACAAAAAAGAATATTTCTATTAAAAGTAGGCAGTCTTATGAAATTTTCTAGTTTATTATTAAAGAAGATACTACTGTAACACCTGTTTTCAATGTTTACTAATGTTTATTAATGTTTTTAGTTATTCAGCATAATATTTAATAAACTACGTGTTTGTGTTTATACTAGCGGCTTGTTGGGGCAAAATCCCTTATAACTTATAAATATAATTAAAATGTTAATGTTAAATATTTAATGTGTATTACTTAATTATTTATAGTTTTGTAGAACTCATCATCATATTAACCTTATACAGTTAATAAGGTATTATTGTTGTGTTAAAATATCTCTGTAAAGTATATTTTTTTATAAGGATTGTATATTTCGTTGTTATGGTCCACTATATTTTCAATAAACTATTATTCAATACATTTTATTCCATATGGGGGATTTCACTCTCCTAATTGCAAAGTTACCCATGTCTAAACACTGGTTTGTTCAGATGAATACCCAAGGTTCCTAAAACCAGCTTCTTAAAGGTTTGACCTTGTACCTTGTTAATTAGGGTATAAAACATTAACAGCTGGTATATTTAATTTGTTTTATTGACAGCTGGACTGAATAAATTAAAAATAAAGTTAGAAACCCTCTTCACATAAGATTAATATGAGAACTTCGAAGGCCAACGGGGCGGAGCCCTAAAGGCTAATTGCACAACTTTTATTTTTCTCGGCATCTACAATATCAGAGCTTTAAAATGAGCCATTTCAGGAGGCCGTAATTGGAGTGTAGCGCTTGAAATGTTTACGCAACTAATTTGCCTTACGAAATTAAATATGTAGATTTATTTTAAATTGTGTTTCTTTGTCTGCTTATATTTATCTATATTTATCGATTTAGTTTTGTATTAGTTATTTATTTATCAATTTATTTATTTTTATATTAGTAATTTGAAATAGATATAGTATTGAGTAATCATTGACAATCAGAAACTGCCCTTCGTGTAGTTCTCATGCCTCCTGACGGTTTATGCCTGTTTCACGCAATTTATTATTTTGTTCATGAACCTAATTCGAGTGATAGTAGTTTTTATGTGAGAAAAAGAATGGTTTATTACGTTTTAGCTAACTGGGAAAGAGTTAAAGTGTGGACACAGGTGACAACGTTACATCTCCTGATTACTATTGTAGTGAGATGATGAAACCCTCTACGTATGGCTCATCATGTGAACTGATCGCCGCATCAGGAATGCTTAGTTGTGTTTTAAAGTAAACCGTGACTGACAATTAATTATTACTATATAAATCTGGTCAAGAAAGGGCCCCAGTTTACAATCTTAAGTTTACTGGCCACTTGAGTGGTGGGCATTTTGATGCTTATAAACCGGTAACTAACACCAAATATTCGCTTAAGATACATGCAAGTTTATTAGTATATTCGAAAAAAACGCTCATCTTTACAGCCAATGGAGGTTGGTAAAATCATTAAAACCTCCGAGAACAAAGGCCTCACTAAATATGTGACAAAAGCAAAGGGTAATCGAAGGACAATTTCACAGCCCATTGTAAGTAAAACTTCCAGTTTTGGTAGTCATATTCCTGAAAATAAACTTGAGCCGAAATTAAAATGGTCTAAGTGGATGACATCTTCACGAGACATTGATACTTCCAAAATTACTACCATTAAGCCTTAACGTGTTTCAGAAGCGCAAGGAGACCCTCAAGCAATACAAAATTAAAACAAAAACGCTTAACCTTAAGATAATAGCCTAAGTATTATTACGAGAAGGTATTTTGTTATTCAAGAGAAAAAGATAAAAAAAAGAGCTAAGCGCCGAGGAAGATTTAGTGATGCGCAACGTTTAAAACAACTGCGCGAGGCTTCATCAAAATACAAAAAATCGCACCCGGAAGTGAATAGAGCTGCGGTTGCAAAATACGCGCAGGAAAACCTCAAAGTAAACAGAGCATCTGTTGCAAAATAGACGCAGGAAAATGCCGAAATGAATAGAGCTGCTGTTGCAAAATACGCGCAGGAAAACCCCGAAGTGCATAGAGCTGCTGTGTCAAAGAATGATAAAACCCACCAAAAACGCTTTCAACGTAAAAGAAAAGTGTTGTCATTAAAAGAAAATTCTGGATACCAATATGATATGAATCAGACGAGAGTACTAAAATTGGACAAATGAATGTAGCCTGTAATTACTATAAGGCACTGAAATGGAAAGGAAAATCAAAAGGAATGTGTTGAGCAGTGGAAAGGTAGATATAAATTGCCTGGAAATACGACCTGAACCTCTCTATGGTCTTATTGTTATCGGACAGTCTTTGAAGCAAGTCGGAGTAAACCTAAAAGAAGACTGCTTCTCCCATGACCAATTCTACGTGGCCTGCTCCAGAGTGAGCTTTCTTCCAGACAGTCTGACCATTCTTCAGCCTGTTCACATTTGCTGTGTGACCAGTAATGTTCACACAGCAAATGCTGTAAGGAAGTGTTTCGGAAGTAAATCATTTAAACTTATTGTCAAGTCCAAAGGAGCTTCACACTTTTAATTTTAGAATTATTTTGAAAGTTTAGTTCTAACATTTCAAAATATATTGTTCTTTATTATTATTTGTTTTTATTTATGAAACCTTAGTTCAGCCCGTACGAAGAACGGGCAAAACAGCTAGTAAAATATAATTTACATGGTCATTTTCGATTTACGGAATGTTCACATATGGAATTTAGGTCGACATTTAACTTCTCAGGATAGTTTATAGGATTGTTATTTCAACTGGTTGTTTAGTAGTAATGATTTTTAAAAAGAATCATTACTTTCTAAAAACATTCCGTCAATAACAACATAAAAAATAAACTGGTCAATTTAAATAACAAGTTCCAACCTAGTTTTTTTTTTTTTTTTTTTTTTTTTTTTTTTTTTTTAGTTTACATAGCTTTAAAGATTTGTTGTGGACGCGAGCAATATCACTTCTTGGGAACTTCACTTCCTTGGCTCCCGGTGCTGTGTAATATAGTTCCTCTTGGGGTAAGACGTCAGGAGGCTTCTACAAAAAATTCATTAAGCTCTTGAATGTCCCACAATTCCCCATTACACCGGATGTCCCTCGTCAGAATGGTGGTTTACAATCTCGAAACCCATCTACGTACTGCTCTCCAGTTGAACAAATCAAATTTCTCGCCCAGCACTAGCTGCTGGACCATAGCGTGGAACAGTTTCAGTGGACGAAATAAGTTCCTTATTAACGAACGATCTGTCAATACCTGTAGGTGAGATGAACTTCCCTCGTGGGACATGGACACTGTTCAATCGGTTCCGAACTGAAGTGGGCAGATGGAACTACTGGAAGTACAAATGGGGATTGACAGTAGATCAGTCTTATGATTGTGGGGAGTACATTCAAACAATGGATCGCATAGTTGCAGAGTCCCTACCTACGCTCTATTACGGAGGGATTACCTAGTATAAATAGAATCAGTGAGGCAGGTCTTAAATTAATTGGCGTGTTTGCTTTAAGTTTGAGGCAGATGATCACTTTATATTTTTACTAATATAGTACAACTTTTGGATTTTTTTTCAAATATATTCCACAGCTTCTATATTTTTTTAAATTAATGTATTGTGGCTGAAAACAAACCATATGCTATATATAAATCTAAATCTGTTATTTAAGGTAATTAACAGGATATATAAATTTACAGACGTGTTTAAATATATAGTAATAAATTAATGTCCATACATTTAATTTATTTACAAGCTATAATAACAAGAAAATATCGTTAAGAAGCCTGGCACTACTTTTATATAAAAACAATATTGTTGTTCTTAATGCAACCCAGCCTATTTGTAGAACAAGCACAAGAAAAACGTTGTGAATGTGTGGTAAAGCCACAAGTTTCAATAAACCGTAAAAACGTTGTGAATGTGTTGTAAAGCCACAAGTTTCAATAAACCGTAAAAACGTTGTGGATGTGTGGTAAAGCCACAAGTTTCAATAAACCGTAAAAACGTTGTGAATGTGTGGTAAAGCCACAAGTTTCAATAAACCGTAAAAACGTTGTGGATGTGTGGTAAAGCCACAAGTTTCAATAAACCGTAAAAACGTTGTGAATGTGTGGTAAAGCCACAAGTTTCAATAAACCGTAAAAACGTTGTGGATGTGTGGTAAAGCCACAAGTTTCAATAAACCGTAAAAACGTTGTGAATGTGTGGTAAAGCCACAAGTTTCAATAAACCGTAAAAACGTTGTGAATGTGTGGTAAAGCCACAAGTTTCAATAAACCGTAAAAACGTTGTGGATGTGTGGTAAAGCCACAAGTTTCAATAAACCGTAAAAACGTTGTGAATGTGTGGTAAAGCCACAAGTTTCAATAAACCGTAAAAACGTTGTGGATGTGTGGTAAAGCCACAAGTTTCAATAAACCGTAAAAACGTTGTGGATGTGTGGTAAAGCCACAAGTTTCAATAAACCGTAAAAACGTTGTGAATGTGTGGTAAAGCCACAAGTTTCAATAAACCGTAAAAACGTTGTGAATGTGTGGTAAAGCCACAAGTTTCAATAAACCGTAAAAACGTTGTGGATGTGTGGTAAAGCCACAAGTTTCAATAAACCGTAAAAACGTTGTGAATGTGTGGTAAAGCCACAAGTTTCAATAAACCGTAAAAACGTTGTGAATGTGTGGTAAAGCCACAAGTTTCAATAAACCGTAAAAACGTTGTGAATGTGTGGTAAAGCCACAAGTTTCAATAAACCGTAAAAACGTTGTGAATGTGTGGTAAAGCCACAAGTTTCAATAAACCGTAAAAACGTTGTGAATGTGTGGTAAAGCCACAAGTTTCAATAAACCGTAAAAACGTTGTGAATGTGTGGTAAAGCCACAAGTTTCAATAAACCGTAAAAACGTTGTGGATGTGTGGTAAAGCCACAAGTTTCAAGAAACCGTAAAAAACTCACTTCGGTAAAACATTAAATTGGACGTAATAAATTAGCTACTTAATTATACTGTTCAGTTTACTATCCAGGCCTCATTGCTGTCTGGAATGGCTGTTTAGGAGACACTCACTACTCAGCCCTAAGACACTGATTACGGTGTTATTTACTTTTACTCTTTGTATTTTTGTAATATATTTTATGTACATATATACGCATCCATAATCGATTAAAATTTAGATTTATTATGATTACAGTTGAGACTCATGTGCGTGATTTTAATAACTTACTCTTTTTCATTGGCAAAACATTCAGACCAGATGTTACTTTAACTTTTTGAACATTAACTGTTTTTATAAAATACTTGTTAGTACTAGAGTATTATATTCTAAGTACCAACATCAGTCCTGCTCTCTCTAACTGTACATTTTTATAGAATGGTTATCAAACGAACCCCCAGTCCAGTTATCAACTGCTGTGTCCAGTATTACAGTAACAATAGTTGAATATTTAGCTTTTTTACTATACACTTATTTTATCGTATCGTATAAGGGAGTTAAACATCGAACATTATTTTTAGCATATTTCAATTTTACGGTAGAATGTTTTTTACAACGCAGTGATTACGTGTGGAAGAAATTGTATTTATTTACTTCGTTCAGTTGTTTAATTTGATAAATTTAGAAAAAATAATTTGTTTTTTGTCAAAGTTGTTAAGATCAACCTGTTCTTCAAGTAGCCCCAAATTATATTACTCGCTACAAAGTTCATTTGGCCCATTTACGCCAGTGGCATTTTTAACTTATTGTAGGCCTACAAACGTTTTTGGAATCAAGTACATTTTGAATCAATCAGAGTTCAGGCAGAATGTAGAAAGTTTTCCTGTCAGTAAAAGTATTAATTTAACTTGAATAAATATAGCCTTGTACGTGTCAACCTGTGTTGTCAACTGAGACTGTAATAAATACAAAAAATGATCGAGAGAAATATTTATATAATGTCAGTTGAAATAGAGAGATTTGGACAGTGTTTATGGAAAAAATAAAGGAGAAATATAAGTATAAATAATATGTTTTTGAAAAGAAAATTTGAAATTCCAAGCAGTAAATTGTTATGTTATGTTTTATTGATACTCCTAGCCCCAATTTATATTTGAATACTTATTAATAGTTTTGTTTATAGTTTATTTATTTATTATTTACAGTTTTAGATATATTTGTTTGATTTTGTTTATAAGTTTTCAATTATACTTACATTTTGATTTAGTATTAGTTTTAATGTCCCCATACGTTTTTCTATAACTTATGAGGCCAGTCTATTTAAAATGATCCTGAATAAATGAAATGAAAAGTATTTGTACATTATTTTAGTAACTGCAGATTGAAAATGTATTGATGAATCAATATGCTCTTTCAATGAATTGTCGACTGTTAAAGATTTTTGGACTGATGCTTCTTATTTTTGGGGATGACGCTGTTTTATTTGTCTTGTAAAATATGTTTACTTGATTGAACAGTTTTCATAATTGTTTTAACTAGACAATAACCAAGGGATCGAATAGATGACCTTGGTCTTTGTAGAAAAAGAGAAAATGTCATCATATAATCTGGAATTGATGTTGTAAGTGAATGAGTAGGAACTTATTTAGAATGTCCATTTAAATGGCTTGTCTCGTTTATATAAGGATTCTAATTTTGAAAGATATATTACTACGACTCTCTTAGTGCCAGGAAGCCTAGAGATGTTTCAATTTAAATAGACGACGTGAAAATTTCTTCAATTTCACATGTTGACCATAAATTTATTTAATTTCACTGAAGACCATAGATTTTAAAAACAGTTCTGTATATTTCTCTGATCTAGCTGGAAAACATGTGAATTCCTACAACTACTAAGATACACCTAAATTTCTACCATTCGTTGATAGATCTTTAGATTTTACTTATCTACCTGTAACACCTGTAAATTTCTACAATGTTAAAGATAGATCGTACATTCCTACCATTCGTTGACAGATATTTAGATTTCACTTATCTAACTATAACACCCGTAAATATCACCAATTTCCCAGGTAGTCCGCAAATTTGTACCATTCGTTGTGAAATCTGTAGGTATACGTGATCTAGCTTCGAAGCCTGTAAATTTCTCAAATTTCACAGATAGATGGTTGAACCATTTGCTGAAAGGTTTGTAGATTTATTTGATAGATCTGAAATACCTGTAAATTTCTTAAAATATCACTGTAAGACCGTAAATATCTTCAATTTCTCTGGGACACCAAAGATTTCTTCAAAAATACCAAATTACTTGACAATTAAATTACATTGTAAATAGTTCACTACAATCAGAATATAATTTTTAATGTCTTTGTATTTATGTTTTATGTCTATTACACATGTATTAAAAATGTTTATTCAAAAAAAATCATGTGAAAACTATCAATTAAACTCATTGGAAAACATATTCAAATTGTATGCATGAATAATTGATAATGATTAAAATAATGTACAACCTCTTTTATATAAAATACGTTTTAAGTCAATTAAAAAAATGTAAATTTGAAAGATGCGATGTTCACAAATCATCAATAAGCAGTGTGTGAGTCAATACACTCGCCTCACGATGGCTTCAAAGACCTTCTCCCGGAAGTTCATTCCTTCCACGTTGATTGGCTGCCAACAAGCGGCTGAGAGATTTGTGCTTGAATCCGTTTCGTTTGTGCTGACACTGAATACAGAATTACCCTGTACTGTACAGCTTTTTACCTCCCTTTCGTTTCTTAGTGATAAACGAACCTTGCTTCACTGTAATTATGTTAATACCTAGAGTTTCACGTTCCAGTTCACTTGCTGAGAATTACCGAGTACAACATTACTAAAAAAAAATACTCTAAGTGGATTACTTAGTCACATGTAACGTAAATGATTTATAGTGTATATTTTATTAGGTTTATCTTTAAAGGTTACTAAGTGTTAATCTAGCTGCAAAAAATATTCAACTGTCTAAAATAGAAATTTAAAAACATACACACATATATTTATATTTGAACCAATTGCTTCTCACGTCACACTTTCAAACGAAAATATATTTTCTTGCTTTTTTGACGAGAAATGTATAATGCACTGGATATTTAGCACATTCTTTTTTCACTCCAACACGTTTTTAATTCAGTTGTCAGTCAATAATATTGACTTTTGACTATTTTATGATGTGTTAACGCAATTAATGATATTTTACAAGCGATATAATTCCGTTGCTCATATCGTACAAGTTAAAATTAAATCAGAAATTTATTAAGATCTGTACTTAACAATACATAGATACAACCAACGTACATCCAATGATATGATATTTAGTAAGGAGTCATGCTATAGCATAGTTGACATTGTTCGGGAACTTCTGTCAAATATGTATTGACAACAACCCTTCCAATATACTATCTAAGATGTAAAAATACACGAATAAACCTTGGCACCTGACCTACTTTCCTCTTGCTCCTTTAACAAACATCTATTCTTCTCATACATATTCATTATAAGTTTAAAATAATAAACATACGTGTTGGTGACCGAAACTAGTAAACTGCTTTTTACATCATCAGACTATAAGGAAGTAAAGACCACTTTTGCTAAAAACTGACCATTTATACTGCAAAAGTGTAATACATCGTCTTAAGTTTGACCAGAGAAGAGGAAATAGTGTGGTTAATAACAACACACACTCACACTCTAGATAATAGTATGATATTCTATTATATACAGAAAAGCATTACACTGTAATACTTAATATCTAGGGTGTTTTTTGGTCTAACACTTGTTATATACTAGATGAGATTTGAGCCCTAACTAATTTGGTGATAATCGCTATCAACCCCCACCCCCACCCCCCACGAAGGCCTTTTTCGCTGTAAACATGTTTGTGTACTCTTGTATGCATAGCATAGCTCTTGTCACCAAGCAACCAAGTATATTTAGGCCTTGGTCCACCAGTTCGTGATAAAAAATGATTGCGCTAGAAGATCTTCATAGAAAACTTTTGTCATGTGCCATCAAGCACCTGTTGTTAAATGTGGAATACGTGTAAAAAAGTGATTTTAACAAGTACATTATCGTTCTTCGTGTGCTACAAAATGTACGATTTGAAGATTAAAATAAATTCGAATCATAATCAATCGTTGTCGCAAACTAATATTATTTACGTAAAACGGATATTTTTATTTTGAGAACATTTACATTACGAGTACAAATAAAATAGATTAAGGTTGTATCGAACATGTAAAATCGACATAACTTAGGTACATTTTTCTCAGGAACCCCTTGACATGTCAACATGATTATTTTTTTTTTATTTTGTAGAACAACTCATGAACTTTGTTTTCAGCAGAGGGTTTTTAAAAACATTGAATACTTCAGAAGAATTTTTTTAATTTCAAATAAAATAATTATGGTTTTTACTACTAAAGATTTTATAAATAATTAAATGTTCTTAAACCCTTTGTTTAAATTAAATAACTAAATGCAAAGAACAAAATAAAACAAATCAATTTGATAACTTTCCTAGATCCTGAGAAAAATGTACATACACTATTAAAAACTAAATTTTCGGAAAAAGTAAAAAAACAATAGCCTACTCATAACTTATTCGTGTAATCTCTATTTAGTACATCCCAGTGCCATCGAAATGTCTGTTTGAGGCCTTTTGTGCCTTATAGAGGTCTTATAATACATATATTTTATATGTATATTTTATCCAGAGTTTTTATTTTACGACACTTATTTTCTATTTCACTAATTGCTTTGTACGATTTTTTAATTCTTGGAATATCAACATTTTTCATAGCTTCAATACAGTTGTTACCTAGAGGTATACCTAGTTGTTACCTAGAGGTATACCTAGTTGTTACCTAGAGGTATACCTAGTTGTTACCTAGAGGTATACCTAGTTGTTACCTAGAGGTATACCTAGTTGTTACCTAGAGGTATACCTAGTTGTTACCTAGAGGTATACCTAGTTGTTACCTAGAGGTATACCTAGTTGTTACCTAGAGGTATACCTAGTTGTTACCTAGAGGTATACCTAGTTGTTACCTAGAGGTATACCTAGTTGTTACCTAGAGGTATACCTAGTTGTTACCTAGAGGTATACCTAGTTGTTACCTAGAGGTATACATAGTTGTTACCTAGAGGTATACCTAGTTGTTACCAGAGGTATTCCTAGTTGTTTCAAGACTAGATCAACATTACATGTAAAAAGCTGTTTATAAGACGTCCATAGAACACTCTCTTCCAGTAGACACTCTCACAGTAGACAATCTGGCCATTTCTGACCACTTATTTTGCAACAACACTAAAAACCACCATTTACTTACTTTTACTTTCCTTTTTACAATAAGTAAACAAACAAAACACTTTTATTTCAAAACAACAGATGACAGACCAAAACAATTAACAATTGATTTTGAGACAAGTCAAAATAACAACTGTAGCAAAGCCTTGTAAAATCATGATATCAAATATACTATAACAAATCTCATTATGTGTAGAATTGGATCTTTTCGAAAGGGTATGATTTATAGAAACTTACCCGTGAATTGTTTTACTATTTGTTACATCTTACATCCTCTTCTTCTCCGCAATCCTTGAGATTGGGGAAACGTCAAATTTCTTCCTTTCGGGGGAATGTGGTTGTAATAGTTTAGTTAGTGAGTTAAGTCAATGAGTTGTGTTCTTCTAAGAAGTCTGATAGTGAATAGTATGGGTTGAGTATTAGATAGTTTTTTAGTTTTTGCGGGAATAGTTTTGAGCTATTAATTGATGTATTTTTTTAGTTCTTGTGGGAGTAAGTTATATAGTTTAGATCCTACGTATGTTGGGGTTTTGCTTGTTTTTAATAGTCTATGTTGTGGTAAGTTGTAGTTCTTGCCTGCCCTGATGTTATAGTCATGGCATTGGTTTCGGGTTGGAGGCGGGTTCTTTATAGATAGGATTATTTTTTCATAAATATATGTGGATATTAGAGTTAAAATTTTATTTTCTATGAAATAGGGTTTGCAATGGTCGTTAAATGGTAATTTGTTTATTGTTCTGATGGTTTTTTTTCTAGATAATCAGTATTTTTTGAATTTCTTGTTCGCTAGCTGATCCCCATGCGACGATACCGTAACGCAAATGGGAAGCAAATAGTGCGTGGTAGGCTATGATGGCTGTTTTTTTATTTGTTAGCTGTCTGATTCGTTTTATTGCGTAAGAAGCGGTTGATAGTTTAGATTGTAGTTTATCTATGTGTTGTTGCCAATTTAGTGTGTTGTCTATTGTTATCCCTAGGAATTTAGTGCTTGGTGCTGTTGCTATGTGTGTTGTTGCGTTGTTTTTTGGGTTAGGTTCGGGGCCTGTGTTATTGTTGTTGTTTCTGAAGTTTATGTTTATTGTTTTTGACATGTTAATTTTGAGATTTAATTCTTTGCAGATGTTTATTGCTCTTTGAATTATGAGATTCGTTTTTCTTCTTTGTTGTCTTCATTGTTTGTTGAATATAATATTGTAGTGTCGTCGGCGAACATGATGCAGTTTTCGTTGTGTTCTAGGTGTTGGGGGAATGAGTTTATGTAAACTAGGAATAGTAGTGGTCCGAGAATTGATCCTTGGGGTACTCCATTATCTGACGGTCTTGTAGATGATCTGGTTTTCATTTCTATATTGTTCGTTATGTGTTGTATTTCGGTGTATTGTATCCTGTTTTTGAGGTAGTCTTCTAACCATTGTAGAGCTTTGTCTTCGATGCCAAGTTCTTTTAATTTTACTAGTAGTATGTCCCGGTCCATGCTGTCAAATGCCGTTTCTAAATCCAGGAATACTCCTGAGGCTTGCTTGCGGTCTTCCCAAAATGTTGTTATTGAGTTGTAGAGTTGGCTTACTGCTGTGTTGGTGGATTTGTTCTTCCTAAAACCGTGTTGTTCTCTAGTTAGGAGATTATTCTGTTCAAAATATTCTATGAGTTGGTTGTAAATTACTTTTTCGAGGTATTTAGATATTGTTGGGAGAATGGATATGGGTCGATAGTTCTGCGGTATATCTTTACTTCCTTTTTTGTATTTTGGATAGACTATGGCTATTTTCATCTTGTTTGGTATTTTAGATTGTACTATTGAAGAATTTATAACGTCCAGCATTGGCATGATGAGGGCTGATTTGCAGTACTTTATGACCTTGTTGGGGATTTCGTCTATTCCAGATGAGAATTTAGGTGGTAGGTTATTGAATATTTTGTCTAATTCATGTTTGGTTATTGTTCTGAACTCCCTAAGGTGGGGGTTGTTTAGGTCTGTTTCGGTTTGTTGGATTGTGTCTATTTGTGTGTGAGTAGTCTTGTTTGGGTTGTGTCCTATCTGTGAAAAGTATTTGTTGAAATAATTGCTGATGTGGTAGTGATCTTTGATTATGTTTCCCCCGATGTTTAGTGTAATGTTTTCTTTTGAGGGTGTAGAGGATTTCCTTTCTTGGTTTATGAGTTTCCAGATTTCTTTGCTTTGATTTGGAGCTTCCTGTATTTTTGTCGTGAGTGATTCTGATTTTTGTTTTCTTATTTCTGTGTCGTATTGTTTTTTAATATTTGAGTAAAATTGCATATCTTCTTGTTTCTTGGAGATGTTCCATTTATTATGTGCTTTGTGGAGATCTTGGCGCATTTCGGTAATTTTGTTGTTCCAAAAAATTTGTGGTTTAGTAGGCCTAATGGTTTTTGTGGTTGATGGTGCGATTTGGTTTATAGCTGTTTGTAGTGAGTTGATAAGGTTGTTGTATTTTTCCTCTACGGTTTTGGCTTCGTAGACAATTGTCCAGTCTTGCTGAGAAAGGTAGGTTTGGAGTTCATTCAATTTTTCTGTTGTTATGCTCCTAGTTTGTTTCTTCTTGGGTCCTGGATTTTGTGTACTGTTTCTAAGGAGGCATGCAACGCCGTGGTGGTCTGATATACCGGAGTAGTTCTTGTGCACGGTGAGTTCCAGTTGAGTTGTGTCGAGATTTGTGTAAAAGCAGTCGATACTTGATGATGTTGATTGAGTGACTCTGGTCTCTGGGAGGTTTATTATTTGTATGTTATGTTCTTCTAAAAGATGTTTAAGTTTTTTGTAATTTTGATCTTCTGTCTTTAGGATGTTAATGTTGGAGTCTCCCATGATAATTTGGTATTGCTTTTTTGCGAATTTTTCTGAGAGGAGGGAGTCCAATTTAAGGATGAAATCGTCTAGGTTGTAGTTAGGTGGTCTGTAAAATCCTATGATGGCAATTTTGCCCTGCTTTGTGTCTAATTCCATACAGGCGGACTCAAATATTAGTTCTGAGGAATATTTTGTGGTGTCTATTACTCTATGTTTTATGGGTAGGTCTTCTTTTGTGTAGATTGCTACTCCGCCCCATTTGTTGTTTTCTCTGCAGAAGCTGGTGGTTAAGTTGTATCCATTAAGGTTTGTGAGTTAAGTTTATTCTGTGGTAGGCCATGTTCTGTAATTATAGTTATGTCTGGGTTTATTTTTACTAATTCTATTTGAAGTCTGTCTAATTTATTTTGGAGTCCCCTACCGATGTTAAGGTGGAGGAGCTTTGTGTGTTTATGTTTGTTTTGTGGTGTAAGTTTTTTTGGATTGATGGGCTATGGGGGGGGGGTGGAGGTGTTGTTTGGATTTTGGTTTGGTTGAGTGGGATTTTTGGTTCCTGTGGGTGGTTGGCAGTTTCTGTCGAGTTGTGCCGAGGTAATGATAAGCTTTGCCAGGATGTTTGTTTGGGGGATGCCCCCATGTTTGTTTGGGTGAATTCCGTCTGGTCTGTAGGAGTTATCCTCCGTTGCTGCTGATGTGTCGATGTAATTGGCTTTTAATTGGTTGCACATAAATTCATAGGCTTTGTTAGTGTCGTTTACGTATTTGTCTCTTATGTCGGCCCTTGGTAGTATTCCATTTATATACCATTCAGTGTCTTTGTGCTTTTTCATGCTTGCTTCGATCAGATACCAAAGGGGTCTCATGGTGTGGTTTATGGTCTTTGCGGTGGCAATATTGTTTGAGCCTACGCTAATGATGACTTTTTTAGGTATGCGTTGTGTTTGACTTATATATTGGCTTACATATCTGATTGTTTCACCTGGTTTAATTTTTGTTTCTATTTTTCGCCCGAGGCTTTCTTCGATCATGCTAGCTGCAGCCCGAAGGGTGGAGTCCCCTATAAGTAGAGCTTCCGGATATTCAACTTGTTTCTCTTGTGGGGATTCGTTAGGTTGATGATCCGTTACTCGGCGCTTAGTTGTAGTTAGTTGTTTCAAAAGTTCTCTGGGATGTCTTAGTTTTGGTTTTTGTTTGTTTCGGAGATGGGTTTTCTCTAAAGAATTATTGAATGGTTTGTTCTAGTTTAAAGATAACTTCCATTTTTTTTACTATAATATCAGACAGTTCTGCGTTTTTGTGTTTTTCAGTTTCTAGTTGTGTTTTAAGCTGTTGTATGTCCTCCATGAAGGTTTCGACCAGTGCATCTACGTGAGCTGTTTCGTGTTCTGTCTTGTCTTGCAATTCAGTGTTGTTTGGTTGGGGGGACGTTGAGGATGTTTTGGCTTGGCTCATGTTGGAGGCTGGTTTTAGGTTGTGGCAGTCCCTGCATAGCCAGGTAAAGGTGAAGTTTTCGCTAATTAAATCCTTATATTGGGCCTTTGTGATTTTTACACATTTTATGTGGTACCATTTATCGCATTCGCACCCGACTGCCTCATCCGATTCATCGACATTTCCGTTGCACACCTGACAGGGATATTGGAGGGGTGGGGTTGTGGTTTGTTCACAGGATATATGTTTATCTGGTGTCTTCATGTTCCTGTTTTCGTGTGTGTCCCTTTTAGTGCTGGATTGTTTAGTTTTGTTTACTCGTTTCCATAGCTTGAGGTTTTTATTTATTTTTGTTTTTACTGTCCACTCCTAGTGGATCCTACTGTTTTCGTTGTCTAGGTCCTATTTTGAGGTTTAGTGCCTATGCAGAGTATCTAGTACCACTGTAATTTTCCTATAATGTCAATGTTTGTAATACCTATGTGTTTCCCTGATTATAAATTAATATTAAATGTGTCTAGTTTCTATTTTATTTCTTGTTCACTTAGATTTGTTTATTGTAATTTATTTTCCTTTTTTTCCTATTTTTTCCTATCTCCCTAAGGCTGGTGCCCCCTCAGTGTCCACAGTATCAAAAGTACTTGTCACTATTAAATAAAATGGGTATCAAATTAATTGTTAGGAATTGAGGAATACAACAAACTAAAAACCTAAACTTGTTTGACTTAATGAACCATCCGATTCCACTTATTTAAAAAGAAACTGTTTTAAAGATTTTTCACAAGCTTTTCAAAGGGTATATAGAAATAACTTTAGAATCAGAAAACCTATTTCATTTTTGTTAAATATTGATACAAAGCATATTTTTGGTGTAAAAATTATAGATCTCACAAAGGCAAATTTTTTCTAAAGGCGAGAATAAGTCGTAAAATTTCAAAGCACATTATGTGCATAGCAACTATAATACAAAACGTAATTAATAAATAAATAAGGAATCATACTAAAATAGTTATTTATTATTTAATTAACAATACACTGATCGATGCATATAATCTTTTTAGAGCTAAGAGATACATCTTTTTACCTTTTAATTATTAACATTTTCATTCAAACACACTGTTCTGATACTGTATGTCCCATTCAATAAATATATTTGTACGCCTTATTTATAGACAAACACACCCTCACACCACACAACATTGTCGGTGTGGACATCTTATTCATAATGTCATTTTTGTCTTTATGAATCATGACTTCATTGAATTGATTCATAGTTTAAACAAAGGGTTTTCCAGTGAAGGCCCTTCTTTTTTAAATAAAACATGTAATTATATAAATGTGGTAACAGCCTTGTATGCTTTCATTTTAATTGTGTTTTAGTCGAAAGTCTTGGGATAAAACACATTTATTTTATCCTACGATTATTGACTGTTATTTACTGAAAAGAAAAATAAACTACTAAACATATGTCAACACAGGTAAAAAGAAAGGACCTTAAAATAAATCCAATAAAATGTTTAGGAATTATCCTTGATCATAAGATATCTTGGAATAATCATGTTGATTATACAATAAAAAATCTGAACAAAGGTATCTACTGTTTAAAGTACAATGTGAGTGAATATATACTAATACAAATTTATTATGCACATATTCATTCCATATTGAGTTATGGAATAATATTATGGGGATAGTCTTCAAATTCAGTTAAATTATTTAAAATTCTAAAAGAGCAATTCGACTAATTTGTGGAGCACCTTTTAAAACTACATGCAGACCTCTATCCAAAAAAATAAAAATAATGACTCTTCCTTCACTATTCATTTACAAAAGCTTATTATACACCAAAAACAACTTAAATAAATTTCCTCAGAACAAAAATCTACATAAGTACGACACAAGAAATTCAAATCAACTGCAAATTAAACAATGTAAATACTCAACAATACAAAAAAACATGATTTTATGGCTATTAAATTTTATAATAAATTACCTTAAAAAGTAATAAATCTGGAAATGAAACAATTTAAAAAAATTACATGCAACTATTTATTAGAGAAGTGTTTATACAACATTGAAGATTTTTTTAAATTCAAATAATTTATATGTAGATTTAACTCAATTATTATTATATTTATTATATTATATAATGTAATACCTCATTTGAGGTTTGATGCAATAAACATTAGTATTATTATTATTAATAAATATAATTTATCATGAGTCGAAAATTAATTTGCAGACTTTTTGTATTTTTTAAAAGAAATCTCATGTGACGTTCCGAATTAGAAATAATGAAAATATTTTTCGAATATAAAATTAATATATTCCATACTGTTTATCTGTGACACTGGACCAATAATATATAAGGAAATGATAGTAACTTACAGACTTCACATAAAACTAACATCATGTTTGTTAACATACTTGGTTTAAACCAAGTAGCTAATGTGAAAATAATTTTGAATAAAATAGTGCTAGAGCTTAGTTTTATAGGAATATTTATAATGTTATGCCATCATGACGTCATGGAGATAGGGCACACTGTGCACACAACCCCCTCCCCCCTTCAACAACTAGGAGAGATAGGGCACGCTCGCTTACATACACGATTATATTCCAGCACCTACTAACTGCAGTTAATTTATTTGTATCAAGTCTTTCGTACATATATCTCTCACTTAAAACTAACATGTTTGGATGAGTTCAGTTATTTCAATTTAAAGGTGTCTTTAAGAGTGACTTAAAATAGTCTTATGTTGGTTTTAGTGAAAGTGCTGTGTAGATTATTTGGAAATTAACAACGTGATATTTCCATTAATATAATTAATTGTTTATTTAAAGTTTTAAATCTAATATATTGTAAATCATTTTGTTATGGTTAATAGTATGACAGATAAAGTCATTAAAAGTATTCAGATTTCCTGTATTCAATATAACAGCACAAACTCTATGTTTATTGTGATATTACAAGATAATGCAAATTTGATTGAACACAAAACAATATTTCAGATATTTGGCTACGACAGAAGTTTGGTTAAGTTTTGGTCTTTTGGGACTTACCGTAGCAGCCTTCAAACCTGCTTCTTACTGCGGACACCTTTCAGAATTATAAACACATGCTATAAGTGAAATGACCCTCAAAGTTGTTTAAATGTTTATTTTAAAAATAATATAAGCACTTGTACTTATTGCTCTAACAAAACCAGGCATGTTTGTGTACATGCGAGAAGCCCATGTATTAGGGTGGATTAAAAGGGTTGGTTTATGTTGGCCATCTCCCTGTATCTCTGTCAAGGAGCCCATGACCCTGGCCATGTGACTCTGTACACCCCTCTCGGAGCACCATGTTTACTGTGCCCTTAACTTATGACGTCATGCCTGTTCTACACTGACGCTAACCCTATTTGTTTACAAGCGGTCAATAAACTACTAACTGATATCTGTGTGCAAACTCCCACTCAAGTTTTATGTGAAAAACAGGAATATTCGAATATTGTTAATACTTGTGTAAAAATGTCCAGGTTATTGCAGTATTATTATTGAAACAAACTTTTAAATTACTATCAATTAATAAAAATTATTTCATTGGAGTCTATTTAATGTTATAGTAGAAACTAGAAATTGAAAATCTATTGATTCCTTTTTTAACTTACAACAGTACAGATATTAAATGTTACATTTTTATATACATTTAAATAGTACGGAAATAATTGTAATAAATTCGTTACACAATTTTTTAGATGTGTAAAATACTGACATCTGCGTCAATGTACAGTTATGAAGATAATGTTAAAGGATGTCTAATTAAGTAAAATTAAGTCTAATTAGTGCACTCTAACATTTAACCTGGAGACCAACGGCTTAATGATGATTTCTGAACCACCACCAGTGATCGGGCAGGTAGGCTGTAGTAATACTCATCGGTCACCCATCCAAGGAACAGCCACGCTCTCTTTCACTTGACGCCGCTGCTTGCGATAACATAGGAATCCTCCGGCCAACCACTTGACCATACATTTATTTCTTCTAATAAGTTTGTTGACCTGAGTAAAAATAAATGTAATACCTATTGATAAGTTTGCTTTCATTAAGTAGCACACTTTACATTTTATAAAATATACTTTTACACATACCGTAACATACAATCTGCTGTGAGTTGCTAGAGAGTAGAGACACTGAGGTACACCAGAATATCACATATTCTCAATGACAGCATCATTGTTGACCAAGCTGGATTCAGACCTGGCCGAAATTGTTGCAAATAAGTACTTTCTTTGACACCTTTGCTTTGAAAAGAAAAAGAAAATAACAGCAGCCTATGAGACAGCCTGTTGAAACGGCCTGTTACTTAAATGTTTAACTTAATTGCGTTGTGATTTCTGAATTCCACCCTCAGTAACAGATTATTGAAAATGAGCATCGGTCGCAGAGACAGTTCCTTTAGGCACCTGAGTGCTGTCACAAGCCTCTACTATTGCTCCTCTGTTAAAGTCAATGTATATATTGCCGGCATTCCCACCACAAAGTCCAGACAATTCATACAACTATTGAGATGATGTTGTTCTCGAAACCCAACACGCGGACATTTAAAAATATAGAGAATACTTGCACGATCTAGCACTCAACAATCAGTAGCTAGAACCTGGAAGCTTAAGCCCAATCACACATAGTCAGAAGTAACCTGCTTTCACCTGAGTAATAGACTAAGTAATCAAACATTTAACATATTTGTCTATGGTGATAGGCTGAAACACAATGAGCCAATGAGAATTGGGCCCTACTCTCTTCCTCATTTATGCAAATGATCTCCCTGAGGTCACTTCTATGGTTCTCTATTCTGACGACATCTCTTTCATTGTTGCACCCAAAAACAGAAACTTCCTTTCAAAACAACTATCGGAACAATTAATTATATTAAATAACTGGTTCAATGCAAATAGCCTTCATTTAAATCCAAACAAGTCACATTTTATAAACTTCCAAATCAACCGTATTAACTGTACTTTAAATAATACATCCTTTCTGTCACCGAATATCAACACTGTCACATCACCGAGATTTCTTGGTTTGGAAGTGGATTCTAGCCTAACTTGGCGTCAGCATATTAATCGATTGCTCCAAAAGCTTCGCTAAGCTTTTTACACTATTTTAACTCTCTCCACTATTGTAGATCTAAACACCCTAAAACAAGTTTATTTTGCGTATGTACATTCCCTGATTACATATATACTGTGTTATTTTGGGGAAGTTCTTCTGAATCAGCTAAGGTTTTTATAAAACAAAAGAAAATAATTAGACTCATGACAGGCTCTCTCCACAATGACTCTTGCAGGAAAAATTTTAAGATTCTTCCTCTGCCATCAACTTACTTGTTCCAGTCTTTACTTTTTTGTGAAGTCAAATTATGAGAGATTTTCTAACATGAATTACACACATTACTATAGCCTAATACTAGAAACATTTCCATTTTGCTGAGTTAAAAGGCCTGGATGTTAAGAAGAGACTCTTTAAATATCTAATCGCAAACTGTTTTTACAGTGTCTCGGACTACCTGGATTCCACGTCGGGACGGGTGGTTTACCCGTATCGAAAACTGCTTATTTGGTGTATATATTTTTAGCTGCTCATCTTTGTTAGTTATATATTTATTGTTGTTTAATATTGTTTTATATCACTGTTGTAACTTTACAAGTCATTTGCCTAGCTATATTTTAGCGGATAAGGTGTCTTTGACTATTATATATAAATTTTTAAAAAATAAAAAAAATTAGTATCCACAGTACTTGGGAGTCAGTTTAGATTGATCTCTCTGTATTAATAGTTACCTATAGTAACAGCCAAAGTGAGAACCAGAAGAAACATTGTGCAGCAACTTTCTGTGTCATCGTGGGGAGCCAACGACAAGTCCTGCCTACTACTGTCTTCTCTCTGGATTAATCCACTGTTGAGTGTGCTCCCGTGTGGCTTAACTGTACACATGTACGAAAGGTTGATATAACAACTAAATAGAGCGATGAGGACTGCCAGCGGTCCCCTCAATGCAACCCCTCTAGCATATCTTTCAATGCTGTGCAACATAACTCTTATTGATATAAAACGCAAAGAAGTAGTTCTCGGAGAGCTCAAAAAAGATCCTATCTACTTCGAACCACCTCCCCTTTTTTAGCACGATATTCCACAACGTGTAGGGTGACTTAAATCTGTAAAACCACCTCTTCGTCTAGCTTCACAATATTTAAACACTAAGATACACGTATTTTGTACTTTGTATTTTATTTATAAATTCTGTATTGGTATGTTTTATACGTTGTATTCTTGCTATTTTTAGTTGGGCAACTGGCTTCGAAAACCATACAACATATGTATACACATGTACAGTACATATTACATTAACTCCTATACATTGACAAGTAGTAGAACATTTTTATAGCCGAACGAGTACATACAGGTCTGACCCTAAGGGCTCAGAGGCAGTACTTCTGGGTGCCATTTCACTACTATAATCCCCCATGGCCAAGTAAAAACACGAACATCATCTCTCTCCCTACGTATTTAATATCGGACGCCCTTCCCTTTTAATTAAACACCTAAATATTTATACTCACGCAGAGCTGAGGGATCGATAACATTGTCGTTGAGTTTGGAGGGAGTTGCGTTCTCTGAGTCAGCAGCCATTTATCTTTCACTGACGTCAAATAGTCATGTCGGGATTCCATGTTAATCCTTTCTAATTAATTATTTGTTTTCGAGAGATATTTACGGCAAGTTATTTGGTGTGAGATACATATCAATACCAATTTTGACCGTTGGTTAGCATGGTTAATCATTAATTTTAGACCATTGTATTGGGCAATGTAATGGTAGGACCTATATAAAGAACTGTAATAGTAGAACCTACGTCCCGCAGTGTAATGGAGGGTTTGTATCCCATTGTCTATAGGTATGGTATTTATTCCTTAGAGTAATTGTGGAGCCTATATCACATAGGGTATTGGAAGAGCCTGTAACCCGTATTGTAATGGTAGGACCTATATAAAGAACTGTAATAGTAGAGCCTACGTCTCTCAGTGTAATGGAGGGTTTGTATCCCATTGTTTACAGGTATGGTCTTTATTCCTTAGAGTAATGGTCGAGCCTATATCACATAGGGTATTGGAAGAGCCTGTAACCCGTATTGCAATGGTAGGACCTATATAAAGAACTGTAACAGTAGAACCTACGTCCCTCAGTGTAATGAAGGGTTTGTATCCCATTGTCTACAGGTATGGTCTTTATTCCTTAGAGTAATGGTGGAGCCTATGTCACATAGGGTATTGGTAGAGCCTCTAACCCGTATTGCAATGGTAGGACCTATATTCGATAGTATAATGGTATAACGTATGTCCTACAAATGTTCGTTTGTCGTTGGAGAAGATAATCTAGACAACATTCAAGTGTGGCATTCTAAATAATAAAGCTCAATTGAAGAGTGATAGTAAAACAAGACAATCTGGGTAAAGCAATGCTGCAACATCCTTAATATTACACTCTACAGTTCGGCAGTTTATATTGCGACCTGATGAAAGTACTTGTGTGAAAAAGATAAAGTTAGTCGTGGAAGTGAGAGGAAAAATTACTATTCTTTTACCACTGGACCAACGTTCATCTGAATAAATTTAATATTTCATCGTCATATCTATGCAGTAGCAATCCCTGCCCATAACGTCATTGTGCTAGGTGACTATTGGTGGGCCAAGAGGTGGGGACTGAAATATAGCGCAGCTGGAACAAGGTTTAACGGGAAACACAGTAAAGGAGCTGTGACAGGAGTGAGGAATCAGCTGGTGTAGGGCGGTTTGTTGTCATTTCGAAGTTATATTGAGATTATATTACATTTTAATTTGCTATATCACTGTAGTTTTATTAAATTTTATTTAATATACTTATAATGTAACTAAAATGTTGAGTGATCTATCTTCAAACTGAAAAAAATATTTATACTTAAATTAAAGTTTAATTTACATACTATTGCTTATGTAATTTTAAAGAATGTTTCCACTGCTCCATTCCAAATATGGCTCCGCATAAAGAGATGTGGAGTTGTATAACTGTGCCGCTCCGCTGCTGTAAACTCTATATGCGCTAATACAACACGCAGGTAGTTTTCTATCCGGATCTTTAATAGGCTCATTTCATATTTTACAGCTTGAGTTCGAAAAACGTGTTTTTTTTTTTTTTTTTTTTTTTTTTTGTTAAACTAAAACATTAACTTTAAGGATGAATACACCTTTAGTTGTTTTTATTTATTTTTTAATATACTTGTTGTATAGTTACTATGATTGTTTGGTTTTATCTTATTGTAATTGTTGGGTGCCCTTGTTTACTTATTCCTTAAATAGTTTCATGCAGCCATAATATGTTACAACAATAAACAAGTTAACAACAAAGTACCTGCCAAATTGTAAGAAAATAAATATATAGGCCTATAATTTATAATAATCATTTCATAACATTTATATGTCTGCCCATCTATTTATGGGCAGACGTACATTGTAAATAACAATGTACGTGTGTGGGTGGGCGGGTGGGTTAATAACACTACGTGTGTGGGTGGGCGGGTGGGTTACACTAATAAGTGGTTACACTAATAAAACCTTAACAATATATTTATACAAATACTAATAACTAACTTCTTTTTTTTTCAAATAAAATTCCATAAGCCATACTAATTAATTTGTCTCGAACTAGCCTACTTAAAACTGACGTCTTAAAAAAAAGTCTAATTGAGAAAACGTTTAGATAATTTTCTGAAATGTTTTATAATGGATACATTTGCCAACCAGGCAAGCAGTGAAGACGATAAGGCGGGTCTGTTGGCCAGAAATACTCTCCCTCATCTGGAAACGATTCGCGTTCGCACTTCAAAGCCTTGCCCACAAAGTTGTGTTGTTTTATGGTCAAGTTGTTTGTCTAAAAATCTATAAAAGTGCCAATTAATCAAAGTTTATTTCACTTTGACTTCCGTTGGCCACAAAGACACTTGTAGAAGAGACACTATATGGATTTATTACTTCCGGAACATACCGGTATTTTTTATGTAGGTCAGTGTCCTCAGTTTGATCGGAACTGAACGATTAAGGCATTTTCCTAATTACTTTCTTGACCTTAAATCGATGTTACTGGCACATTCAATGCCATTACTAAGGTTACTATCAAGATTGTAAAAGTTTATATAGTCTTTTACCCATTATTGATAATGATGCTATTTAGAAACTAACTATTCAACTAATAATTAATGGATTGGCTATAGCAAATTAAATAACATAATTCATAATCTGGGAGAGTAGTTATGGACAACCAATAAACAAAGTATTTCATAAATAAAACCAAACTATCAAAATACTATCAAACATTAAAAGGAAAACATTATGATTCAAACACAGCAATAACTTAAAAATATGAGATGTACTTCTTTTCTACGCCTTTCTTTGCCATTGAAGTTTTTATTTGTGATTGTGGATACTGCTAGGAAAATATTTATATTTGTATGAAAAATCTACCAAAGTTTACACTATAACTAAGCAGATAGTTACAAATTTAATTCAATCATGATGTTTTGGTGTAAAATATAATAAATATTTTAAAGTCAGTCCTACATTATTCATCAATGATCATAAAGAAAGTGAAAGTAATTAGTATTTTATTTTGTCGATTGCTTTTTAATTCAAATCAAGATTTTTAACGAAGGAATATTTGGTATCCCAACAACTACACTTTATTTTCGTTTAAATAACTTTATCCCAAAACAAAGAAGAGGTATTATAACAATGTTGGACACAACACCTAATACGTTTTTCGTTTTCAAAAGCTCTACATGACATGTTGTCACCGACTACTAGTAATATAAAAAAGTGAGGTTTACTTACAAAATATTTTTAGAGTAAATGACAGAATTGCTAACCGTTCTTCATGACTAACTTTTCCATGTGTATTTATGCGACAGGCATAATGCATACAGCAGAATTTGTTCTTTGATTTATTAGTGGACTTGAAGTCTAGCTACTAATACAAATTTATATTTACTATTTTTTTTTACTATTTTTTACAAATTTATAAGACAATTACATTATTGTCTTACTACAGACAAACAAATAATTTTTACCTGGATCAACCAATTTAAGTGCTGTCTGTGGTATTCATATGTGCTAGGCAACCCCCTTAAAAATGAGAACGTTTTGACTTATGCTATTTTTAACACTTTTTGTCAAACACTTTGTGGACCATCACCCATTGAAAGCGAAGAGTCACTAACTAGCCTAAAAACTATTTTCTAAGTCTAGTAGACATTTACAAAATTTAGCATTCCCAACTTGAGCTAAGAAGAGATTAATAAACCGTCTAGAACAAGATCTTCATTGTAACTATTTGAAAGTCGAAAACCAGTGTCATTTTTTAAATAGTGACTCTTTTGAGGTCAGATTTGTGGCTCTGCTTCTTTAATTTTGATATACTACTATTACTACTCCACCTATGCTCTCATTTATGATTTTCTGCGGACTCCTTGTGGGCCATCCCCCTGATACGACACAAAAATAGCAGTTACTTCAAGAAGCAGATTATAGGTGCAGTATTGATGTGCCAAGTGTTATTGCTTTATCTGGAATCGTATATAAATGATTAACCTGTTCCGGGAATTTTCTTGCACACTGTATATTATAAACAACGTTATTAGAACAGAATGTGAAGTCCCACTGACCACTGTACTTTCCGTATAACAAAGTATCAGATAGCTAAGTGCAACCTGCCACTAAAACACTTTAAAACAAGATATACACCACTATAACTCTGCCGAATAAAAAGAATATGTAGTAAATTTAAATCAACTAATTCGGTGGGCGTTGGAAGTTATATTTAAAAATTAACGAAGCACGAAGCGTAATCCAGCCCGCGAGGCTCAAACCACGCCCTCTGGTAATAGGCAGGGAATTAAACCTGTGATTTATGTGGCAGTGGCAGCTGAGTCTGGCTCGGGCGTCAGGCGCCACTGCATCCTAGATCTTTCCCTGTCTCTAGAGTAAACAAGAATGTATGTACATTATTAACACCACATCCAATACCTCTCTACAACCTAACATCTTTTTGAAGTTACTAAATTATTACATGTGTAATATTATCTATGACTATATATTATGTTTTGTTAAATTGTAATGTACACTAATATATATATATATATATATATATATATATATATATATATATATATATATATATATATATATATATATATATACATTAGTAAATAATTTATATAAATTGGTTATTGTCGTTTTTCTTAAAACTTCTACTAGTTTTGATCACTACATTCAAGAAATAAGCAAAGTCTATGCCAGGTTTTAGTGGATATTCCAAATTGTTCATTTTTACTGTCTTAATTAATTGATTACATCACATAATGAAAAAGCAGGAAACATTGTAACTAATTATACGGTCGATTGTTACCTGTCAGTGCGATACAAAATGTCAAATATTAATAAATATATAATGAAGTGTAAATAACATTGTCAGATATGAGATATCTCTTAGTTAACAAATTAATTTTAATATTTAACAAAGTTTTAATAACTATATTTTTGTGAAAACTACGTCATTAAAGGATTATAACTTTTGGATTAAAATTTATTTGATAGTTCTATATATATTGACATACTTATGAATGCCTGTGTACTAAAATTTGGTACAGATTTTTGAAAATTAAAAACTCTGTGAAAATCTAACCGACAAGTCTGATACTCAATTTTCTATCTTGGACAACGTCCAACTACTGGACACCACCTAACACAGACACCGAAGATAGGCACTCCCTGGTACCCACACCAGTGGCAACTGTTGTTTTGATGTATTGGAACTCAGTACACACAATATATACCCACTAGTAGCTAGGCTACAGCACTACGCTGCAGTGTCAGCTTTAAAGTTTAAAACAAACTTTAATCTAGTAATATGAATATCATATTATCAGGGACAAAGCAATCACCATATTGTGGAATTAGGTTCCTAACCTCCAACTGACAGTTGACAAAACAATCGCCATATTGTGGAATTAGGTTCCTAACCTCCAACTGACAGTTGACAAAACAATCGCCATATTGTGGAATTAGGTACCTAACCTCCAACTGTCAGTTGAAAAAACAATAGCCATATTGTGGAATTAAGTACCTAACCTCCAACTGTCAGTTGAAAAAACAATAGCCATATTGTGGAATTAGGTACCTAACCTCCAACTGTCAGTTGACAAAACAATCGCCATATTGTGGAATTAGGTACCTAACCTCCCAACTGTCAGTTGACAAAACAATCGCCATATTGTGGAATTAGGTTCCTAACCTCCAACTGACAGTTGACAAAACAATCGCCATATTGTGGAATTAGGTACCTAACCTCCCAACTGACAGTTGACAAAACAATCGCCATATTGTGGAATTAGGTACCTAACCTCCCACTGACAGTTGACAAAACAATCGCCATATTGTGGAATTAGGTACCTAACCTCCCAACTGACAGTTGACAAAACAATCGCCATATTGTGGAATTAGGTACCTAACCTCCCAACTGTCAGTTGACAAAACAATCGCCATATTGTGGAATTAGGTACCTAACCTCCCAACTGACAGTTGACAAAACAATCGCCATATTGTGGAATTAGGTACCTAACCTCCAACTGACAGTTGACAAAACAATCGCCATATTGTGGAATTAGGTACCTAACCTCCCAACTGACAGTTGACAAAACAATCGCCATACTGTGGAATTAGGTACCTAACCTCCCAACTGTCAGTTGACAAAACAATCGCCATATTGTGGAATTAGGTACCTAACCTCCCAACTGACAGTTGACAAAACAATAGCCATATTGTGGAATTAGGTTCCTAACCTCCAACTGACAGTTGACAAAACAATCGCCATATTGTGGAATTAGGTTCCTAACCTCCAACTGACAGTTGACAAAACAATCGCCATATTGTGGAATTAGGTACCTAACCTCCCAACTGTCAGTTGAAAAAACAATCGCCATATTGTAGAATTAGATACCTAACCTTCCAACTGTCAGTTGACAAAACAATCGCCATATTGTGGAATTAGGTACCTAACCTCCCAACTGTCAGTTGACAAAACAATCGCCATATTGTGGAATTAGGTACCTAACCTCCCAAATGTCGGTTGACAAAAAAATAGCCATATTGTGGAATTAGGTACCTAACCTCCCAAATGTCAGTTGACAAAACAATCGCCATATTGTGGAATTAGGTACCTAACCTCCCAACTGTCAGTTGACAAAATGTAATTGTACACGTAATATACAAATGGGCGTCATTATGGTTAAGTAAACAACTAAAAGAAAGAGTGATAGAATTGTTTGGTTTTATTATTTTTATTTTTGGATTACCTTAAACAATTCTGAATAGTCTGTTGAAATAACCATTACTTTGAAAGCTGTTAAATTTGTGGTTTTACGAAAAATCACGAAAAAACATTCTAAATTTAAAGTCTCCATAATCTGACATTTTATGTTTCCACGATATATATCAATATTCCCGGTCGTGATTGTATCGTGGAACCAATAGGGAATGGCTGCAGTAAAAGATAGATCGATCTCTTTTTCAGTATATCAAGTGACATAATTGTTAATTTTGTGATTTGTAGAGTTTATTGTTTATATTGTAACTATATAATCAAAGGGGCCCCTATAATTCTACCCAACATTGTCCACAGAGTTTGATGCCGTTTTATTTCGGCTTTTGAAATCATGGCTTTCAAAACTGGAGAAACTGGAGTTGTAAGCGCAGTAGTCCTAAAAATAATGTTGTTTGGGTGTTGTTAATTAGTATTATTAGTTTTTTATATGATCAATAGCTCCACCTGAAACTGGCTGTGGTTTACTATTAGATCTTATAACTACACTATTTATTAAAAAAATAAATAAATAAAGAACATATTGAGCAGAGACCAATAAAAATTAGTACTGAGAATATTGGAACGGTTATTAGTAAGTAGTTAGTTACAGTTCAATATCAAATAGTTCACAAACTGATAAACATCAAACGTGTTCAATTTTTTTAACTGTGAAAACACTACACAACAGTCTTGGTACTGTAAAGAATAAAGAAAAAGGAATAGTTTTGTGGGTGATATTTTTTCCCATACCTATATAGTAAGAAATTTAAAATTGTGTAACCTAGCAAATAAAATTCAAGTAGAAAGTCTGTTTTTATAAATATGGTCATAGATAGGAACTACAAACGAAATTATGTGTATGTGAATTTCAGTAGCAAAGGAGCATTGTGTTTAGAACGATCACACTTTCTATCCTTAGATATACCTCCAAACTGGTTTGGGGCTATTCTCGTTGCCTCTGTTATACTAGTACAAGTAGTCTAGTGTACTGTAATAAAACCACCAAAACCAAAAGTTTTATAAAAACGGAAGTGAACAAATTAGGAAGTAGACTGGTTAGTAAAAAAGAAGCATCCTGGCCTTAGTTATAACATGGTTTTGAGTTGGGACTTAATTTCAAGAAAATAGGATAACTAGAAAATGTTCCTTTACAGCCCATCCATTTAAGTGTTTTAACCCACCCACCCCATTTACCTGTGGTAAAACGAATCTACCTTTGAACTTAAGGTTTATGTTCATCTTAAGGTTTATTTTTTAACTATGAGTACGTATTCTTAATGTAGTTGTATCAAAAGTATGGAATGTGAGAAAGATGATGATTCTGTTACTGTTATACAAAGCACTGAGGGAGTGAACTATTGCCTCGGCTAACATTGTGAGGATGAGTAGAGAACATCACAAAGCCGCTTTATATCTTCTGAATTAACTTTATAACAATATAGGAAATATGGTGATAAATGTATCTCTTAAATATAACGATGTCAATATAACTATGTAACTGAACTTCATGAGTTAAAAGAATATATAATAACAAATAATTTTGAATTTGTTTACTAAATATATTCTTCTCTGTTTAAATGTTAGTACAAAATTAAATATCTAAATTTGTTTTATTATATATTATAATGAAACAAAATTATATAATATTATATACAATAATATTTATTTATAAAATAACTTATATATAATAATACAAATGTTAGTACTGTACATATAATTTTATTTTATTTATTTATCACTGGAACTATTAAATTTTATAAGCTCTATGTCTACGGGTTTTCAAAGCTATTTTTAAAGTAACCCGCCCTAATACTGATTCATTTTGTTCAATTTCCTTGCAAGGAAGAGGGGAACTGAGGCGCTTTTATTTAAATGCAGCAAGATGGATCCTGTAACCCAAAACTCCCAGGGGAGCCCATGGCTGTACAAATTAGGATAAGATGACAACCCTCTCCCCCATCGATGGGGTGTGCTTCTCATAAAATTTGGGCTATTTTCATACATTTTTTACCCTTGAAACTAAAATAGGCTTATGTTAATTCACTAAATTGCTATCAATTATATAAAAAAAAAACATAAATAACCTCTCATAACAAATAATTATGCTTATTGCTTTTCCAAATTTATTTTTTTTTTTTTTAAATATTGATAACGTATAGTTAGAATTTCAGCATGAATTTAAAAGAAATGTGAATTAACACATGTTTGTAACAACTATTTGCACTTATGTGTAAACATTTGTAGCTACGTAATTATTTATCAACTTTACGTGGTTGATTTCCTTATACTCAATAAGTCCTCATTTAAAATGCATTATTTTAAATATTAAAATTAATACATCAATAATACAACTAGGGGACATTCCTGCACGTTTTACGTGTCAACTCCGTAAGTTGCTACGCTCGTGACACCTTTGGTCTCGGTCTGTGAGTACGTTAACTATACTGAAAGACTATATTAAAAGCAAATCAAAACATATTAGTATTGCTGTTGTTTATTAGCTGTGTTTATTTTTTATTTAACGTTGAACAATTGTTAATGCCGTTCAAAGTGCTCTTTGAAGGGCTACATTAAATGTAAGATAAAGTCGTTTCTTAGAGCACCTTTGATCCAAAATCTTCATTATCTCAACATTTTAATTATTCAATAAAAAATCATAGATTAAATATTAATTATTGTTTTTAAACAGCAGTTGTTTTTGTAATGTATCATACTGTTTAAAATGTCGGCTGAATTACTCAATATTTATCTCTGCATGAACACAAACAGCTGTTGGGGGGGAGGCAAATAAAATATTATTTTGAGCATTCATGATAGTTCTCCCACCATCCTAGGCTTCAAAATGAATCTAACCAAGATATTTACCTTCTTCCTAAATAAAAAAATTTCTTGGAGACTGATTGACTTACAGATTTAAATATGTACATAGTTTATTTTGTGTTAATATATGTTGTTTACTGTATTTATTAGTCCATATTATTGAAAAAATGTGGGTTAACAATCTATTGTAAGTCAATTTAAGTCTATATTGCCCTCGATTAATGCTTTATTGAGATAACTCTAAAGGATTGTCAATCTCATCTTTATTGCTAAAATGCAGTTTTTCTTAAGACGGATGGACATTTAAAACTGATAAATAATAAAACATATGGACCACTGATTTTTGTAGTTTCCTCGAGTGATTCACAGTAAGTAGAACGATTATTGTCGTACGTTTGAATCAAAAGACAACTTAAAAAAAAAAGAATGACATTTCTGGTAAATGTAAAATAAATGTAGAAAATCCTTAAAAACTCTTTTACAATATACAAAAATGAAACATGAATGAACTGAATACTATTCAAAACGTAAGCTACATTTGTTCGTAATTAATGCCATGATATGGAATGAACAAGGACCGGTAGGTGCTTACAGTACAATTACGAATGCTGTGTAGTAGTGGTGGAAACCACTGTTTCAAATATGTTTAACTTACGTAAATTATTCATTAGAATACTAAATAGTTAGAAAACAACAAGAACTAAATTTAAAAGTATGTAAAGTAATTATACATTCGTAAGACTACAAGTGGTTACACTCTATACTCTATTTCACGTTGAGAATGCAGTACGGTTCTTATGGATAAACACAGCGCTACTAGCTGGTGCAAAAATATGAGCACTATCTGTCTGCCCACTCTCATATAGCATCCTCACGGTTATTATATTACAGTATTTTTGTTTAAAACAAAATATATCTCAAATGTCTCATAAAATTTAATTAATATTAAGTAGTGTAGAAATCCATCGTTAGTTAAACATTTATTTAAAGAACAAACAAATTATGAACTATAAAAGTCTGCAGTTATTTTCGTATATATTTATTAATTTACAAGAAAAATGTAACCGTAAAAAAGAGAAATATAGTAACATATAAAATAAATTCTCAATTATAATGCTGTAAATTAATGTCTACTTGAAGTAATCAAGTTTTAATTAGCCAACTCCAAGACAAAAAATGAACGTTTATTATATTATTTTACTGTATCAAAGAGAAAGTAAAGTTACCATTTTGTGAGACGTGACGCATGTCTTAATATCACAGACACCAGATGTATTCTACGGTACCCCTCCCCCTCCCATCGATGTGATTGAATATGCCGTCACATTCAGTTGTAACTGTGTGGAGGTACACCCCAATAGAAGAGTTAATAAATTCATCATCGTAAGATATGAATTAGTAAATAAATTGATATATTTTCAAACGAGCACAATGTTGTCTTCAGTTATGTTACCCTAATAAATAAATATTGTAGCTCTTGAAGCCCTGGGTTTTCAACGAACTCCACAGTGAAATACGACGAGGTGTTGTTTTAGCTGCAGACTAAACAATTGCATTGAGAATATAGGTAGGTTACTTATGTTGGCGTGTGCAATGTGGCTGCGTGCGGAT
Source organism: Stictocephala bisonia (assembly GCA_035578905.1). Classification (NCBI taxonomy): domain Eukaryota; kingdom Metazoa; phylum Arthropoda; class Insecta; order Hemiptera; family Membracidae; genus Stictocephala; species Stictocephala bisonia. The sequence continues at coordinate 1,092,799 of JAQJVL010000254.1, read as the reverse complement.
GTGGGGAAATTATGTGGCAAGAAAGATTAGATCATACACAAAACGTGTTATTTGCTTGCAGTGTTGCGTACATAAGCCTTTCTGTTGTGGAAATAATTTATTTCTAAATTTTGAACAAACAAAATGTAATTCATGTGAGTCATTCAGTCAAATGCTTTGTCATAAAATGTGTGTTTTAAGCTTAGAATGTTATCTGTGGTACCAAGAAGTCAAGACGTACGCCGAGAATATAAATCACAACTTCGGATATGGTCTTGTTAATTGATTTTTTTCTATTTTATTTTAATGTCACAAAATATGATTTTTATGTGTTTTACTTATTTATTTCTCGAATGAATTATTAAAGAAACTGTTAAAACGATACAAACATTCTTTTGTGAAGGATATAAAACAAACTAAACACTACAAGTTTACTACTTTAAATTTGTTTTAAATTAAATTTAGGAGGAGCCGTAGCTAAGGGACTAAGGCAATGGTTTGCCAAGCAAGTGATCCGGGTTCGATTCTCCATATGACCTTAAATAGTTTTTACTCTGCCGTTCCCGTGGTTCGGAAGTCACGTTAAGCTGTTGGTCCCCAGGTTAAGTGTTAGAGAGGGCTTCTTAGCCCTAACTTCACCTGGTAAATTAAGACGAATTTTAACTGTTTAATTTTTTTTTAATAAAACTGTAAACATACAATGATAAGCTATTACTGTTAGATTTCCATTTTAAAGTAATTAGTAAACAGATTGGAACATCATGATAATTTTTGGAACCTAATTTTCTTTTAATATTGTGTTTATTTATAGGTTTATTAAAAAAAAAACTTAATTCTTTTAGTAAGATAAATGTATGGGATTCTATCAAAGCGTACGTCAGCTGAACGGGAGAAACTACGTATGTAGGAGGAATGAAGGGTCTAAAAGAATAACACTGTGTCACAGCAGCATAAATTAAATGTTTTTTAATTTGAAACGAATCTTGAATTTGACAATTAAATGTCATATAAAGCTGAAATATGATCTTTGTAAAAAAAAGACACGTGTTATTCAAGATGTTATTCAAATATAGTTAATGCACCACCCTGAGGGTTGTTGGAGGGAGTTCAAGATGAAACAAGAGTGGCCTCTAAGTGTAAGACTCGTGGTTGCTGGCATCTAATGTCCCCTCCGGCAACTCAACACTTCCCTTGAGAAATAGTGATGTTGGTTAGTGTTAAAGTATGAATTTCCTTTCTCAGTAAAATATATTGATTCCTAGACCTTAATTTGTTTAATTTTTTATTTTAAGAATATTTTTTAACACCAACTACAAACACTGGTAGTTTTCAGTGTTATACAAATTATTATTATTATTTTAACTCCACTCGCCAGTTCATATATGCCTGCAGGCCTGTGTGTCGACTTTATTCAGAGTGAAGTACCGACCGTTGGCTTAGTGGGGATACGAACCTTGGAACTTGCCGTCCGCAGTCCGAACGAAACCTTAACCACTAAGCTACCACGCTGGGTTGTTATATTTATTATGTTATTAATATTTATGCTATTATATTTTGGAAGTTAAAAGAGATTTTTGTATAACGAATTTTGCAAGTGTCAATTGGTGCAGAATATTTAGAGTCTTAGATAAATTTAAATTAATTATAATACTTATGAATCAATGACAATAACATACATAGCGTTTTCTTCAATAGTTATTAAATTTCAAGGGGTATATTTTTATCACCATAGGTCATCTCCAAAATAAAAATTAAATTAAACAGGAATGTGATAGTTTGAAATTAAAATACTTAAATGTTAATAAAGTACATATTTTAATTGTATTTGTAGATAAAATAGTCTCAATGTATATAATTTTAACTAAATGACAATTTTACCAAATCAGCTTCGAAAACCTTTTTAAATTGTAAGGTATTGCCATCAAAACTTAATCATGGGGCTAATAATTTTTCTAGCAGAATTATGTAAAACTTAAGCTGGAATGTTCGTAGTGTTTGTGAACAAGACATTATTTCTTGGCTCATTTTAACACACAGCCTTACCAATTAATTGGCTATTGAATAAAATATTGTTACTACAAGAAATAACGATTCCATTGCGCAATAATTTGAATTCGTTCCATTGATGGCGTTAGTTTTCTAAATTCATGTACTAAAGAGATAATGGGTTTTATTAATTAGTTTTTAAAATTTATTTTTATTAAATGTTAGGAGCACATTAATAACAGGCTATTGCAAGCATATAAAATAAATAAAGATTTATTGCATAATAATGAACATATTCATTATTAAAATTACCATTTAAACAACAACATGTACATTATTATTGCAATTACAGCAATAAATAGCTTCCCTTTATAGCTTTGTCGAAAAAGCGTTAAATTAAATACGTTCCAGAGTAAGTTGAACAGTTTAGTTTCTAGAAATATACATTTTCCAATAGTAAGTATGTCTGTGAGCAAGACTATATTCATGTGTATTTTGTGTAAAAAATTTGGCAAATGGTGCATATTATATTAATTTAGTTAAAGTCCACATCTCTTCAACAAAATTTTACTATAGATTAATGTACTTAAATGATTAAAAGTAGAGTTCATTTTAATAAAGTTAATTTTATAGTCACAGTTTAATGTAAAGATATAAAAAAGGTTCACTTTTAGTGTAATCAACATTTTATATTCAATAAACTTGTGCAAGTTTAAACACCACAAAGGTACTTCTCAAGGTGAGACAACGAAAACAGATTTTTATTTTAAGGAGTGCGAAATTATTGAGGAAAAGATAACCATGCAGCCCCAAAACCACGTCAAACACTCCACCGGGACGACGTGTCTGAGGAAACGATAACCGTGCAGACCCGAAACCACGTCAAACACTCCACCGGGACGACGTGTCTGAGGAAACGATAACCGTGCAGCCCAAAAACTACGTCAAACACTCCACCGGGATGACGTGTGTGAGGAAACGATAACCGTGCAGCCCCAAAACCACGTCAAAAACTCCACAGGGACGACGTGTCTGAGGAAACGATAACCGTGTAGCCCCAAAACCACGTCAAACACTCCACCGGGATGACGTGTCTGAGGAAACAGTAACCATGCAGCCCAAAAACCACGTCAAACACTCCACCGGGAAGACCTGTCTGAGGAAACGATAACCACGCAGCCCCAAAACCACGTCAAACACTCCACCGGGACGACCTGTCTGAGGAAACGATAACCATGCAGCCCAAAAACCACGTCAAACACTCTACCGGGAAGACCTGTCTGAGGAAACGATAACCGCGCAGCCCCAAAACCACGTCAAACACTCCACCGGGACGACCTGTCTGAGGAAACGATAACCGTGCAGCCCCAAAACCACGTCAAACACTCCACCGGGACGACCTATATGAGGAAACGATAACCGTGCAGCCCCAAAATCACGTCAAACACTCCACCGGGACGATGTGTCTGAGGAAACGATAACCATGCAGCCCCAAAACCACGTCAAACACTCCACCGGGAAGACCTGTCTGAGGAAACGATAACCGTGCAGCCCCAAAACCACGTCAAACACTCCACCGGGACGACCTATATGAGGAAACGATAACCGTGCAGCCCCAAAATCACGTCAAACACTCCACCGGGACGACGTGTCAGAGGAAACGATAACCGTGCAGCCCCAAAACCACGTCAAACACTCCACCGACACGACGTATTAGTCACGTGTCTTTACTGGTCCCGATCTTTGATAGGAACTAATTTGTTCCCGTCAGTCATGCTGGATAGTGTAATAAGTCCCCAGCGATGGATGAAATGCGAAACGCGCTCCTAGGGCTCCCCTAACCCACGATCCCAGAGGGGGCAGCCCCAGATGCACTATGTAAGTCTAGAGGGGGATGTTTACGTAGACATTACGTTACATTATGTTTTTTCACGTTTGCTGTTGTTTATATAGCTTTTTGGAATTTGTATTTGTAGTAACACAATTGTTGAGAGTATGGAATATTACTATACGTGCTATAGTTTTACAATGATTATATTAATAACATTTAAAACAAAGCCAATACTTAATTCGTCCTAGCATTAATTATCAATTCATATTTTGAAATCGATTTGCAGAATCTGTTGAAGGTAAAAGGCAGGCATATCTATATTCTTAAATATGACCTGCATCAGTTAATAACAACGAAACTCCCTCCGTTCCGATTTCATCCGGGCGTTATTCAATAAAATATTATTAATAATGGTTATGTTTTAAATTTAAAATAATTTTATAGATTTAACTATATGTACAAAAATGTCTCACAAACACAATGAGTATAAGGCAAAATCTTAAACGTTATAAATATTTACATTAGGGTGTATACTCTACCACAATTAAGAGGTACAATAGAGTTTTAAACGATAATTAACAAATTATAAAACAAGTAACCCTTAGTTTACATTAATTATTGTAAGACGAAGCAACTATTGTTAAAACACTACTAGGGTTAAAAGAAAAGGAAGTAAACGTGTGATTTAACAATGGAAATTATAAGGAAATCCGAAGGACGAGATTAGGAAAGTAAAGGAATAAAATGTCTTCTCTGCAGAGTCAAGCATAGTACATTAAGAAGTCCAATGCAGAAGTTACTAAGAAATCATATAACGGGGATGATTCGTACGGTTCATTGACTTTCCTTATAACTAATATGTTGTTTACAATGAAATATTTAGGAAACCATGTTTATTTTCACACGCCATTTTGATCTAAAATACTAAAAGAATGTAGTAATTTTGAAATAAAAAACATGAAAAGATTTTGTTATAAGCAGTCATGTTCCGATAAACAATCTAAATTACAATTTAAACAATTTAAAATTACCCTCCACAACATATATGAAACATTTCATAACATGCTTGTTTTTACAACAAAGTTCATACACCTTTTTGAAGAAAATACTTGGTTAATCCTCTGAGTAAAATTTACTATTCTAACACCCGTTTTGATCAATACATGTAAGCACAACTATGTATTACTTAAAAAAATGGAAATAATCTGGAAGGTTATAGGTCCAACTTCAGACTGTCCCTTCACCTAAGGTTTAATGTACAACCGGAGATTTCCACTGCAACACTATCTTAGGGCAGGCAACAAGAAAACTCAACTAGAATTCGCTAATCTACATTTACTTTAACTTAAAGGGTAGTGCGTATTATGTAATTGCAGAACTAAGACTATTTAACTTGGCCATTTTAATTATGTTAGTGATAAGAAACCAGTATTGAGTTTAAATATTCGATTTAGTTGTATGTAAAGTTATATTTATAAGGAAGATTGCTAGTATCTTTTTTCACTAAATTGCTATAGTACCTTGAAACACCAAGAGAGTAGTGTGCACACACTCCACATATAACGTATTCCTTGTAATAACCTACGTAGCCTTCGTTTAATGGGCAAAGTATTGAGCATGTGTGACGTCAGCCCTGACCCTCCCCATATTGGGCCACTAACCCCCCTCTACCCCCCACTGATAAGCCCTTCACCCTACCCACTGTAGCCGTGTAATACTGAGCAGATTAGGGAAATGTCTGTATCTGACTGAATGGAAGGGGGATGTTGTCCTCCCACTAATTTCCCTCCCTTTTCAATAAAAATACCTATTTATTCCTCCAGGGTTTTAGAGGGCCTTTATTTGTAATGATCTTGGATGATAATTGTGTATAAGAATGAAAGTTATGTTAAAAAAATAGGGAAATGTTGTATTATGTACATAATATAAAATTGACAGTTGATTTAAATTTATTTTGCTTTTATTTATAAAATGTATAAACTCTATATATAATTCCTCAATATAATTGATTGTAAAACTTGTGAAAATATTATGGAATAAATATTTCTATATAATATATATATATATATATATATATATATATATATATATATATATATATATATATATATATATATTTCCCCTTAAGTATTGCTCTCGTGTAACAAATAGCTGTTTGAGGGGAAAACTAAAACTCATATAATACATTTTCATCAGCGCACTGTGACGTACACTTTCAATATTTTAATTTCAATGTGGTGTTGTTTCTAACATGTGGTTATTCTAACATGATAAAAAATTCACCCAGAAAAATACACCTGTCCGCCCACACTTTAAGAACAACTACAGTAATCTATTAAAAAAAAAATAAAAATTAAATTAAATTAAAGTAATACTCAAAAAATTTAAAATTGGAGTTTCATTTAGATGCAATGTACAATAATCGTTTATTATAAGAGTTTTACAAATTAGGGGAACATGTTTTTCGCTTTCGTTTAGAGTTCGTTATGTTTCATAGAGTTAACAATTTAAAGGTTAATTTTAAATCATCATCTATCAGTTAACAATAAAACGTATATGAGCAAATATTGGAAATAGTATAAGATAATAACAATTCATAGATCGTAAATCCAATATAAAATTTATTTTTAATGTAACACAAACGTTTTCGAAAGCAAAGCTTCCATCTTCAGGTTATGTGTAAATAAAAAAATAAATAAATAAATAAAAAAAATTGTATTTACACATAACTTGAAGATGGAAGCTTTGCTTTCGAAAATGTTCGTGTTACATTAAAAATAAATTTTATATTGGATTTACGATCTATGAATTGTTATTATCTTATATCAGTTAACACTCTATATAACATATAACAAAATAATTACTGGTTAAATAAACGTCCCTCTTTTATGAACTCAAGTTGCGTTATGCTGCTTTAATTTAGACGAAATAATGATTAAGTTATAGTGTTATATTTTATGGTATAAAAGTTGTCATAATTTAGTCCATATTCTTAATATTGGAGAAATGGACTAGAATATCGCATGCGTTTCAAATTCCTCATAAAACTTCGTTTAAAAATTAAAATAGTGATCTATTATACTTCGTTCCTTTCTTTAATCACCCACTAAATATTTTTTTGTATAAAATAAACAATACTAAAAAAAGTTCCATTACTTAAACACTAAAACTAGTTTTATGTTTATAATAATCACTAGCATGATCAAATAATTTAAACTGTTATATTAATTACATATTATTAACTATAATACAGTAAACATTACTGGAATAACATAATTTTTTGAATAAACTGCCTTCAGACACTACAAAGCTGAGTAAGCAGGTGTCTCATGACTTGACATCCCCCATCCCCTTATACAACAGAATGTGTGCTCTATCGGCGTTAGATGCTAGTTTTGTGGGGTATTTGGCGAGTGGCGATTCTCATTCATTGGTGTTAAGTGCACAGCCTCTCTTGTAACCTAAACCTCTTGCATTCCCTATTATTGTGTCGAGGGTTCAGTACTATCATCTTTCTTCATATTTACGATTCTCCCGATCCAAAATGATATTATATTATGCAATAGACACTGTTCGTAATGTGAATTAGAGGTATGCACCGCGACTTTGTCTATGAATGTAAGATGTAGACTTTAGTGTTAACAGTCTGTCCGCTCATTTTTTACGCATAACCGCCTACTTTCCCGCTCAATCCTGGTTCACCCACCGATACCATTCATTAAACACCTCTTAAAAACACAGAGGCTACTCAATATTAATTATGTACTCTCTTACTACATACATCTTTCAGGACTGTACCCTTCCCAATACACACTATCAATTATTAAAAAAAACTGTCTCTCATTACACACATCTTTCAAGAATTCAGACCTTCTCAATACACATTCTCGATTGTAAATAAAACTGTCTCTCACTGCACATATATTTCAGGACTGTAATATCTCAATACACAATCTCAACTGTGAATAACTGTCCTTACTACACACATCTTTCAGGCCTGTAACTTCTCAATACACACTCTCAACTGTGAATAACTGTCCTTACTACACACATCTTTCAGGCCTGTAACTTCTCAATACACACTCTCAACTGTGAATAACTGTCCTTACTACACACATCTTTCAGGACAGTAACTTCTCAATACACACTCTCAACTGTGAATAACTGTCCTTACTACACACATATTTCAGGCCTGTAACTTCTCAATACACACTCTCAACTGTGAATAACTGTCCTTACTACACACATCTTTCAGGACAGTAACTTCTCAATACACACTCTCAACTGTGAATAACTGTCCTTACTACACACATCTTTCAGGACAGTAACTTCTCAATACACAATCTCAACTGTGAATAACTGTCCTTACTACACACATCTTTCAGGACAGTAACTTCTCAATACACACTGTCAACTGTGAATAACTGTCCTTACTACACACATCTTTCAGGCCTGTAACTTCTCAATACACACTCTCAACTGTGAATAACTGTCCTTACTACACACATCTTTCAGGCCTGTAACTTCTCAATACACACTCTCAACTGTGAATAACTGTCCTTACTACACACATCTTTCAGGACAGTAACTTCTCAATACACACTCTCAACTGTGAATAAATGTCCTTACTACACACATCTTTCAGGCCTGTAACTTCTCAATACACAATCTCAACTGTGAATAACTGTCCTTACTACACACATCTTTCAGGACAGTAACTTCTCAATACACACTGTCAACTGTGAATAACTGTCCTTACTACACACATCTTTCAGGCCTGTAACTTCTCAATACACACTCTCAACTGTGAATAACTGTCCTTACTACACACATCTTTCAGGCCTGTAACTTCTCAATACACACTCTCAACTGTGAATAACTGTCCTTACTACACACATCTTTCAGGACAGTAACTTCTCAATACACACTCTCAACTGTGAATAAATGTCCTTACTACACACATCTTTCAGGCCTGTAACTTCTCAATACACACTCTCAACTGTGAATAACTGTCCTTACTACACACATCTTTCAGGCCTGTAACTTCTCAATACACACTCTCAACTGTGAATAACTGTCCTTACTACACACATCTTTCAGGCCTGTAACTTCTCAATACACACTCTCAACTGTGAATAACTGTCCTTACTACACACATCTATCAGGACAGTAACTTCTCAATACACACTCTCAACTGTGAATAACTGTCCTTACTACACACATCTTTCAGGACTGTAATCTTCTGAAGACACACTCTCAACTGTGAATAACTGTCCTTACTACACACATCTTTCAGGCCTGTAACTTCTCAATACACACTCTCAACTGTGAATAACTGTCCTTACTACACACATCTTTCAGGACTGTAATCTTCTGAAGACACACTCTCAACTGTGGATAAAACTGTCCTTACCTCACTGTTAATTACCCCTTATACTGTCTTCTAAGAAAATATCATCATTTTAGAACACCCCAAGTTTATAGGGAGATGTTTAGATTTTGCGGACAAATAACCAATTTTGAAGTCCCCTACTACACACTTATTTCAGGTTTAAAAACCGTCTCATTACACACACTCCACTATGAATAAACCAATTCCCTAATAAATACAAGTTTCTGGTTTACAAACCATCCCATTACACACACTCCACTATGAATAAACCAGTCCCCTACTACACACATGTTTCAGGTCTACAAACCATCCCATTACACACACTCCACGTGAATAAACCAGTCCCCTACTACACACATGTTTCAGGTCTACAAACCATCCCATTACACACACTCCACGTGAATAAACCAGTCCCCTACTACACACATGTTTCAGGTCTACAAACCATCTCATTACACACACTCCACGTGAATAAACCAGTCCCCTACTACACACATGTTTCAGGTCTACAAACCATCCCATTACACACACTCCACGTGAATAAACCAGTCCCCTACTACACACATGTTTCAGGTCTACAAACCATCTCATTACACACACTCCACGTGAATAAACCAGTCCCCTACTACACACATGTTTCAGGTCTACAAACCATCTCATTACACACACTCCACGTGAATAAACCAGTCCCCTACTACACACATGTTTCAGGTCTACAAACCATCTCATTACACACACTCCACGTGAATAAACCAGTCCCCTACTACACACATGTTTCAGGTCTACAAACCATCTCATTACACACACTCCACGTGAATAAACCAGTCCCCTACTACACACATGTTTCAGGTCTACAAACCATCTCATTACACACACTCCACGTGAATAAACCAGTCCCCTACTACACACATGTTTCAGGTCTACAAACCATCTCATTACACACACTCCACTGTGAATAAACCAGTCCCCTACTACACACATGTTTCAGGTCTACAAACCATCTCATTACACACACTCCACGTGAATAAACCAGTCCCCTACTACACACATGTTTCAGGTCTACAAACCATCTCATTACAAACACTCCACTGTGAATGAACAGTTAGACCCTTACTACACATCTTTTAGGTCTGTAGCCAATTCTATCTTTAGAAGTTCATGTATAACTGTTGTACCAAAAGATACATGAAGTGCAGTTGATCTACTCTGCTATTGTTGGCATTGCTAGTGTTGTTGCTATAGTTCACAAATTAAAACCATTACGAAATATCTAGAGCTGTAGCACAGACCAAACATAATTTATTTATTTAAGTATAGTTTTTATTCAATATTTATATATGTATAAATAAGCAGGATATTTATGCTTAAGAGATTGTTTTACATGGTAATGTGATTCAAAATGTGGCAAATTATAATAAAATACATAGAAAATTTACGTATTGTAACCTCAGAATCTTATTATTCAACTATATTTACATAACCCGCGTGTGAAGAAACAAATTGGTTCTGTAAGCACGGGTTGTTTACAGTTCTTGCATTGGCTGACCCGAAAATACACACTCAAAATCTTTTATGCAAAATAAATATGTTCTAAATTAATTTGTAATAAAATGGAAATTAAAAAATATGTTGCTACTCATGTCAAATTAAAAATGAAGTAGTTGTTTACAGCAGAACTTAACAGAAATCACCTTAGAACTTTATTTTAATTTGTTATTATTAAAATAAAGCAACCCACACTTTATAACAAGTCTTTCCCCAATGGTGTAAACGTCTACTATCGGAAAGAATTAAACACGTTTAATTACAACATCTCAGAAATAGTAGATACACAATCTGTGTAACCTGACGTATGTCTTAATATCACAGGCACCAGATGTATTCTACGGTACCATTCCCCCTTCCTCCTCTCTGAACTGGCCTCTTATTCAATTACTTCAAGGAACGGACGTTAAATTTCTATCACGATACTTCTGCAGTGACTGGGTTATCGATCTGGCTTTACTCCTGATTGTAAAATGAGATTTTATAAGTTTATTATTTTACAGTAAGCAATAACAATAAATAATCAAGGGTGTGGTAAATATATGTTACTAGTTAATTATGTTAAATCGTTGTTTGCTAACTCTTACATTATAAAAAAACTGAATATAATTATTAACAAATACTGCCAATTATTAATAAATAACCACCCGCCCACCCATACACGTACAGTGGTGATGACCCGCCCGCCCAACCATACACGTACAGTGGTGATGACCCACTCGCCCACCCATACACGTGCAGTGGTGATGGTTTAGAATAAGATTTATTTAGAATAACTCTCTGGCGTATAATACTCACCAGACGCTCTCGCATTTTAAATGCGAGCTCATTTTTCAGTAATATAAAAACATAACTACTCTTGCCTTTTTGTGTGTAGTTGCTTATTGGAAGATAGACATAAGTGACAAATAGAAAGTGAATGTATCAGCAACTACAATGTTCAGGGATTAATTATTTTGGGGTTTTGGAAAAATTTTGTACCTTAGGTTAGAATAATTATGTAAAATTAATTTATTAAAATGTATATATATTGTATATATATATACATATCATGACGATGCAAACAAAATCATGTAATCAATACAAGGACCATGCCAATATTAAATGAGCACGTAATTTTATAATAAATTTATAGTTTAGCATGCGTATTTTACGGGACTTGACAGTGACAAGAGAGGTGTGTTGAAGCGGGACCCCTCGCTCAGTAGCGTGGAAGTGGCACGGTCGTGCCGTATCTCCCTGCAACACCACAGACGTGCCATATCTGCACGAGTACATGCCCTCTTCATAACCTCTAGAAATGAGCAGTCTATTTTCCTCCAGTGATACTCAAGTGTGATACTTTATACCTCTTTGCTTTCTTCTTTATTACCCTGTTGTTTGAGCGGACTGCTCAGTTTTGCAGCTTATCATAGTAAAAGGGTTCATAGTAATGTAAGAATAATTTTAAAATATGTATTTATGACAATATTAAATGCATATAGTTTTTTCAAGTAATAGATACATTAAAGTAATTTGTATAAATAAATGTATATTGTTATTTGTATATTTCTCGTATGGCATTCAAATGTATTTATAAGGGGTTTATATATTATAAATATAAGCGGTAGCTACCAAACTTATGAAATATTAAAAGTTATACTTATAAACCATTTCCAAACAAAATAAAATCTACAGTACAAAGTATCTCCCGTGATAGAGCTGAATCTAGATTTCTTAACCTATTGAATGAAGTCCAGCTAATTCCCTCCTGAAAAGAACGCAATGAGCAGTCAGTAACTTTGTTGTCCATAGTTTGAACTTCGGTTATGCAATCACACGACTGATCATTTGCCATTCCCTACTTATATTTCCAGTAGTTGCATCTTCCCACACGTGTGCGAAAGCGATTCAACATACTTCATTCCTTACGAGAAAATTTTATTTCACCGATGACGGCAATAGATCTGATACCAAAAACTTGTTTTGACCGTCAAACATATCCTAGGTTACGCCCAGTCGGTTTTTGGAAAATAATCGTATGAAAATAACTGGGAAGCTCGTCGGTCTCAACATTTATATTGCCCTGTACGTTGTGTAATATCTAGAAAATGGAAAGATTCTGAATGGATACATTATTTTTAAAGACTCTGAGAAGTGCCTCTTTGCGTCTAATATCCGGATGAGCTAATCTACACAGCACTAGAAGAGGTAGAGGATTGCAATGAGGGGACCGATGATAAGGGCTCTACTTAGTTGTATATCAATCTCTCGAACATGTGTTCTATTAACCCAGACGGGAGCACAATATTCAGCAGTGGAGTAAACCATGGACAAAGCAGTAGTAGGAAAGACAAGTTGATGCGCAACGTTACTTCTGGTTCTCACCTTAGCTGCTGTTTATAACAAATAATATATTGTATAGTATCTTCATTATTGTATAGGTAGATCTGTATTGATGAGTTTGATGAAAAGTGTTAGGCCCATTAGGGTAGCTCTAATTAGTTATATTCAACGGATTGTACTGTTGTGATTGCATTTGAAGAAAAAAAAGGTAAATGGAAAAGACCCCCCATCTCCAAGTCACAAAGCAACGTTCCTTACCAATTTTAAGGATGTAATATCAAAAGCAACATTAAAATAACCCAATTCTTTTCAATCATGAAAGGGTTTACTGTGACGATGGGTAATTGTTTAAGCTGTGATACTACAACTTCAAAATCATAATTGAGTAACACCGACACCGTGTACAGGAAGAAGGAGTGATCTGTCTCCCACTGTAGCCGCTCTCCCACTCTACTACTCTCCTTCGATTCCGTAATAAATTCTTGACAGGGTGCATTAGTACATTTGCATAAGCCTCTGTGGGGGGCTCTGGTTTCTTTGTCTTAATAATTCATGTTTTAAACACATTTTTCTTAATATTTGGTGGAAAACACTACCACTGGTGATCATAAGTTGTCTTGTTATTTGCCTTTGACCATTTAAAGAAAAACCAACTGATTTAAATTGATTTAAATTTGACATTTGTGTAACCAGTGAGAATCTTCTACTGATAATAGTAATTGGTTAAATTAGTTTAAATACCATCACTAGCTCATACTAGACTTACAAATATTAACTCCAGTATGAATGATGAACTCCAACATAACTCCGGTGGCCGAGTGGTATAAGGCGTCAGGACTTTGAAGCTGGGTTAAAGATAACGCTTGTTCGAATTCTGGCCTTGATTGTTAATTTTGATCAGTAATGACCACCTTCTATTTTACTGCTTCTCTCCCTTACTCTGTCTGATAAGTTCCCCGCACAGATCAATAGTCTATGGGCAGTGGGCATAGTAAGGTTGAAAAGGAAATCGGCCTCTCCTTTTAACTATAAAAAAAACTTCCTGCAATTTTAAAATCATTACTATTGAAAGATGTCAATGAAAAATTTGCCACTGTTATAACTCTTTTTATCATTATTATTTGACCAAAATATGCCTTGAGGTTTGATGGGTGTAACAATAAAAACTTTATACCAAAAATTTAGCAATTACATTATTGTACATTTTATTGACAAGGAATCTACTTTGAAGTCGTATGTGTTGTCAACATGTTGCAATGTGATAGAATAATGATCACTTAGCAGCTAGTCTCACTGTTATTACACGACCTATTGTATAATAATCGTGTGCTATTAGCTGTTGTAACAGTATTTTTGAGAATTAAACTGTATAAAAGTTATAAGACCATTTTAAAAAACATAATGTTATTTAAATCCATACAACAAGAGAAGATGGGGGTTTTACGAATATTTTTAGCTTTTGAAAAAGGTTTGATTTCAACCTTATTTTATCGTATAATGATAAAAACCATACATAATAGCAATCAAGGAGGTATTCAATTATTTATACTTATTTTATAGTTTTTATCTCATAATAAAACATATGCGGGGTACTTTGACTCTTCAGTATGGTATATTATTTCAAAGATTGGCTGATCTACTACATGAGAACAATAATTTTAAATAAATCTCACATAAAATTGTGTAAGATTTTTTTAAATATAAAATTTACATCAAATATAAAAAACACTAAAAATAGACTCACAACTAAAGAGAACATTGATAACTTTATTCTGCTGGATCTAATATATGAAAATACATTTAGGTGATTGGAGGATAACAACTAGATATTAAAATTATAAAATGAATAATATTGAGGAATAAAATGGCATAGGATTTAAAGGAGTTATCAAAAACAATCCAACTAGCACAACAATGCAGTAATAATTGATTTTTGAAACAAAATGTACATTTGTTGTGTTTACAAAAATGTGAATGTTATATAAATGAAAATTTTGATTTACGTTGTCATTTTTAATAAGAAAGAAAACTTTATTTTCCGTAATAGTCTTTACAGTTAACTCATTTAGATAATTAAATTTAACTATAGTGCAATTATAAATTTTAGTCATTCAAATATACAATAATTTAAATTAATAAAGAATATTTTTAAAAAGTTACGCTATGCGTGTCGCATTATAATAAGCAATATAGTTATAAATCATAACAAGAAAAGGCTGTAAAATTGCTCCTTTTTAAACGTTTTAAAATTCCAAGTATACCTGAAAAAATATAATTAAATAGTAAAAACAAATCCATGTTTCATGTTTTATAAACGATTTATTTGAAATTATAAATTAACTATAACAATCTTTAGTGATTGTTTAGCTTACTAACTAATCATTAATTGCATATTTTTTTAGGACACTTTTGAACATAAATGTTATTTCAACTCACATACTGGATTACAAATATAAGCATATTTGTTTGTATTCAGAAAAATGTGTACTTAAGTAAATGTGATGTGTATTAAAGAATACTTAACCTGTTACCAAAGTGCAATTATTTATATTATTTGTTTCAGCTATAAAGGATTATTTTAACAGCAATACGGAAACTATATACAGAAACCGTTCTGTGAGATGTGACGCATGTCTTAATATCACAGGCACCAGATGTATTCTACGTTACCATTCCCCTTCCTTCCACCCGACTGGATTGGCCGTTTATTCAATTACTTCAAGGGCCTTTCCATCACGATGTTGCTGCTTTGACTGGGCTTCGGGTTCACTTAGTTTCCATCACGATGTTGCTGCTTTGACTGGGCTTCGGGTTCACTTAGTTTCCATCACGATGTTGCTCCTTTGACTGGGCTTCGGGTTCACTTAGTTTCCATCACGATGTTGCTCCTTTGACTGGGCTTCGGGTTCACTTAGTTTCCATCACGATGTTGCTGCTTTGACTGGGCTTCGGGTTCACTTAGTTTCCATCACGATGTTGCTCCTTTGACTGGTCTTCGGGTTCACTTAGTTTCTTAGTATAACCATAGTTTTCAGATCTATAATAGACAATGAGCAATAACACCTCATCCTCTCAACCGTTGAAAAGGTCACACTCAAGTAACATAGCAATAACTTATCACCTGCTATGTTTATCATTGTTATATTATCAACTTATCAGTTCTGTATTGTTGTATTCCTGTAACAAGTAAATGCTGTTAACTAGTGCACTGTTGAGGCACATGCCTGAGGGCAGAACGCAGTTGTGTTGGTTGCAGACCCAACTCAGTAAGGATGTAGGTCAGTAAATTATTTTACTGTTGGCTGGTGCTGTGCTGGAGGGAAAATTGCATAGCAAAAGAAGATTATGTCACAACAAACAAATAGTTTGCTTATATTTCTGAATATTAAAACACCTCTATTGTTGAAACTAAATATATTTCATGTATCAGCATTTTGTTTTGTAAACTATTTTAATGCCTTGAGCTAAATGAGTTTGTTTGTTTTAAGTTAAATTTTCAAAGTTCATACTAAAAACAGTGAAGCCTCATGTATATTTTGTATGTATTACATAATATTATACCAAATTGTTTGTTTTCTAGATAACTACTAGTTTTCTCTTAATTGTTTTCTATTATATCCTTAAATAAATAAGTGGAGCCATTTTTTAACACGAATCCGCTTATTTTCTTGATAAATTTGAATGATTGAGGCGTCCAAAAATTTGAACCTATTCGTAGTTGTGAAATAACGTCTTCATTGTTCAAATGTTTTCCCTTAAATACATAGAAAGCCCTCAAAGTATGACGTGGAGAGAGATGTACAAACAAAATAATGATGTTATGAACTTTTAACAGCTGTTGGAATTTATATGATGATATTTATATTGAGCAGGTTTTTCTTAGTTTTAAAGGGAGTAAGTTTTATTGATTCAGTGACAGTTTTGTTTGATCTATAAATATAAAAAAGCGAACCATTGCAGACTGTTTAGTTGCATTGAGTTTCTATATTTAGTCTATTGATAGGTTTCTTCGTTTAGTTATTTGTTAGATAATTATTTAGAGTATAAATAATTTTAAAATTCTCAGATACTCCGATACAAAAATTAATTATTTTATATGATTATTTGAAAATTTCAAAATTATTTATACTGTCTTAATATGTTGCAAATCACATAAAGTGCACTTAGTAAGTTACAGTCAGTAAATTGACATATTACCTCTTGACTTAATACAGTTTAACCACTAATATTTGTAGTAAAAAATCACATGACAAGGCCAAAGGCTAAGGTGTCACGAGCGCAGCGTGCGATGAGATGGACACGCGAACCCTGCAAGGATGTCCTCAATTTGTATTGTTCATTAATATACTGTGTTGGACTTTTATAATCTAGCTCAGTTACTCATAATATGTCAATCAACTTCACGTTCATGCGTCTACGGTATGTCAAAAATAAAAAAATTAAACACAGAACTTTTTTTGAAACACATTTAACTTACGTTCCAGTGGTTTATGACGATAAGTAATCATAATATTAACCGTAGCTTCTTTGAACTTTTATTTACAATTAATAACGACTTGCTATTGTAGTTTTTAAGTGTTTTGCGAATACCCACTACATACATATACAGGGTGGGAAAAAAATATGGAAACGCTTTCACATCTTTTGTATGACTTCATTTTTAAAAGTGAAATCTCGTTCATGATCATGGTTACAAAGAACATACTTTTTAACGCCATTAGTGAAATTTCATCTTTTCAGGGGAACGGCCCACGATGAGTTGAACAGCCAGCACAGTATATTTTATGCTCGCCGGAGTTGCACGACAATCATCAACGTAATCCTAGGTCGAGTTTTGTATCAATTGAAAGTTATATTCAAGAGAAATTAATTGCCTCAAACCGGACTTAGAAAGTGTTATTCTTTCCAAAGTAGCGATCATTTGAATTTCAAAGTGATTCAACTAATATGAATAATACTATTTCTCAGCTATTTAACGGTTTTAAGTAAATTATTCTGATGTACCATTATACTTTATGGAAAACAATTAGTACAAAAAATTTAAATTATCTTGTAAGATTGTGCCATTGTATTATTAAAAATGGTTACAATGAATATTGCAGTAACAATGCTTACTATGACAAGGCGTATTTACGGGTAGCAGATATTTAGTACACTACTATTTTCGAGTAAAAAATTTGATCCACATTGAGACCCATTCCCCCCCCCCCCCACCACCAAAGCTGGAAAGCGTTCCAACTGGGGGATGGCTCAAAACCAGTCGAACGATGGGATCACGGGTGGCAGTTGGAGGGTTAAATTCAAACTCGGCAGCTGAGCAAAACTAATTTATTATCAAGAAAACAAACAAAACTGGCAGGCGGAAGGCCACAATATCAATTCGCCCTTAAATAAATAACAAGAAACACTAAAATTAACAAGATAATACACATTAATAACAAACGCTATAAATACCACAGTTAACAATTACATACTACATGGCCTATCTGCAGCCTAGCCTGAGACACCCAAAACGTAAGAAATGTATTAACAACTTAAGAGTGAACATTTAGAAACAATTTTGATAACCCCAAATTACCCGGCAATTTAGCCCACAACCCATGATTCCACCGAGGCCAGGGAGTAAGCCGGAATCCCTGGGCGGCTCCGAATAGGAAGTTAAGTAAAAGAACCATAATCCCCTTTTGGTGAGTTTAAAAATTAAACAATTTAAAACAAAATATAACACGGTACCGTTCGAGTAAAAATTCACTTCAAGACATACTACAACCAAAAAAAATAAATAAATAACCCTAATTAACGCCCTAGGCCTAAACATAACGATAAATAATAACATAATTTAACAGTAGGGACCTAACAAATATAAAATCTAAAAAAATATAACAACAAAATAAACCAATTAAACTAAATAACAATAAATATGAACATCAAAAGTTCTTTGTGTATTTAAAAAAAAATGTTTTTCTTAAATAAAAAAACATATAAGTCTCCATGGCTGTGTTGCATAAATCACTGTAAAGTTTTAGGCCTAGGCCACATTATATAGTTCCACAAATATTTTTTTTCTTCTTTTTTTTTTATTTCACTTAGTATCCACCCCCAGCTCAGCCGCCGGGAAAACAAGATGGAACGCACTGGCCTGAGGACAGAAGACTCCTACCCAAGGATGTAGGTGGGGCCGCAGGAGCGTAAATGGCCTCTATACATGGTCCTCAGGCCAGGCTGGCAGTGTAGAATAGTCGACCATCCCCGGACGGCAGGCTGAGGGAGAACGTCCCACTCAAGGACCCTGGAGTTTAAGGAGTCTCTAGCCGGGCATGTCTTGACGATCGGTCGCAGAGGAACCAGTGGAAAGACGGCCAACCTGACAGACCCGAGCTGGAACAAGGAACGAACGAGTCCGAGCCAACGGCCACCAAAGTAAGAAAATCGCCGGGCACGAGTGGTCTCAGGCAGCCCGGCAGACCACGACGAAAGTAACCAAAATGTACCGGTCAAACGACCCGGTACAACATACAGTATTGTAAAGATTGTAAGACCATTTTAATCTTATAACGGCATTAAAAACAAAGTGAAAATGACACACTTTGTTGAAGTTGACTGGATTATATTTTGATCAAGCTTTTTATTATCAACCCAAAAACTTGCATCTAACTTATTAATTCAATTTGGAGATTGGACCAACCTAGCATCCCTCCTACAATTAAACTAGAGTGATTAGAGGCTTACCAACTTATCCTACACTTCTGCGTCCTTTGGGATCTATTAATAAAAGTGTTGATGTGTTCAGACACGCGATTGCCATCTGTACAAAATATTTTATATAATAAACATAAGAAAAGGTAAACGTGTTACTACTTTATGCGGTATTTTACAATTCAAATAAGTGTGTTTTTTCCTTTTTTCTGAATTCTATCAAACAGTTAGATGAATTCAAATTATTCTTTTTATTATGAATGGAAGACACTAGCAATTAGAGATATGTTTTAAGATAGTGGCAATATGTTGAGACTATTCGAAAATGGTCGACAAGTAAAAAAGAAATGGAGAGAGATTTCGTAGTAACTGACGTCGTGCTTCCAACGGCTATACAGGCACGTACGAGGATCTCAGGAGTCATATATGACTCAGTGAAAAATAAAATATGGCAGATATCATTTACAGTGACATTCCGAGAACTGACATTCATACAAAAAGATAATAGGGAAAACTTCACTGTTATAACCTGATACGCCCAGGCTAAATAGCATATAAGTGTAATAAATATTATAGCATATGACTTCAATGTATGCGTTAACAATCTGCTGATTACGGCCCGTAGTTTGACTGTCTAGTATTAGTACGTAGTCATGTTTATGATTATTTGATAAAATTACAATTTTAGAATCAGGAAAGTTCAAGAAAATTAACATATATATGTTATAATGCACTTGAATTTTTTATAGGTACTACAAACTAAAAGTAAATGTATGTATTGATCCTTAACTCGTTTAAATTAATAAAATTAGTGCCCGTTAGGTTTACAATATGTAAAGATACTGTCTTTAGTTTAATATTGTGATAGTTATGACTTCACAGATATGCTTTTTGAGTTTTTTTATAACTTTAATGACAATATTTGACGTTTAATAAACAGCATAAAACTATGCCTGAATGTTTATGTATTTTTCTGTATTTAATTAACTTTACGATTAAGGCTACTTTCATGAACGGCAGAAATAGTTTGCTTCATAATCTAACTGATACATATTGAACACAAATTCCGTGAAATATATATATGAGACTTTAGAAGCACTTGCCATTATCACGGAAGTCATGTCAAATGTTCCACTGGAGCGTCGTATTAGTCATGTGTCTTTACCGGTCCTGTCTTCGTCAGTAATTTGTTCCCGTCAGTCATGATGGCTGACGTAATGAGTCTCAACGATTGATGTAACGCAATTCTATAAATCCCCAAACCAAGAGAGAATACTCGAGAGTTCTGCATTAGCGTTGAATAGGTTTAACGGTAGTCAAATAATATTTTAGAATAGTCTTGTTTATTTTTTATAGATTTGAACTAACTATTGAACAGTTTGATTATTCAATAATTACTACTACTAAAAATTATTTTTCTTCACTAAAGTTATTTCTGTTGGAACGGTAAATTAGTTTACTGGAATATATATATATATATATATATATATATATATATATATATATACACAGTTTTATTTTTTAGTGTAATGAATATGGGTTTTTATCATGTTTGAGTTTTCCGCCAACAAATATTTCAATAACCCAATTATCAACCAGATTGATAAAATGATATCTTCTTACAACCAAAATCAATTTAAAATGACATATAAAAGTTACTTTAATCAAAATTTTATACAGTGAAACTTTATTTAGAAAATGCACGTAACTGATGACATTGTCAACTGTCTGATAGATAAAATAAATGTCACTGTTAAATAAACGTACTTTTAACTATTATGATAAATACGAGAAATATTAAATATATAAACAGCCTAAATAAAAAAAAAATACCTATGTATATATATTATAATCAAGCAGTGCTAAAATCTATCACTACTAGATAGATTCTATCACAATAATATTGTTCCTCATTAAACATAATATTAGTAATATTTATAAGTATAATTTTTTATATATGCGATTACCAAAAAGAAGTAGAGTTCTAAAATAGATTTAATTATCTAACACTACTAAATAATTGTTTAACCTCTTGCATTTTTTCTGATTAAAACTTTAAAGTTTTCGGAAACTTAAATAACACACGTAACTCAGTAAAATAATGTCGATGTTCATAAGGAAAAATTAAGGAAATTAATCGATCTTCATAAGAGCTTGGAATATGACAACCAAGCTCAAAAACTGAGCCTGGTAAACGAGTCAAGTGAATAGTCTGTTAAATTTAGTAAAAAGGAGCAGTATCATCAACCTCAAAGGGTATTGTTGTAACGTATTCTTTAAAAATATCAAAATAGTTACGATTTTATATTTGTATATCTTTAATTTCTCAAACACGAGAGCAAATAATAGAAATGTTTCAAAATCTTTCTTGAGTAAAATTTAATTGAAAATAAAATAGATCTTGAACAAAATAAAAATGTTAACTTCTTGTCAAAATACTTTATTTAAAATTAAAAAACAAACTTAAAAACTTGTCTCAAATAATGGTATAAAACAAAATTAAACTGTTCAATATGTCAAATTCTTTTCTATAAATTCTTTAAGTATGTATCTTAAAATGAATGAATTATTGTATGATTCTGCCTCAGGAATGTTGCTCCTAGAGAACAGTCGAACTAAATGAAAGGTGCCGCCCGACACATCAACGTCCCACACAATCAAACAAGACTCTCACTGCGCAGCACAACAACTTCTCTAAGCTTCCCGAAGGAAAATTGCCGAACTCCTGAACGTAGCGGAAGAACGGTTCAAAATGTGGCGAACTTAATACCCCAAAACACGGTGGCGAAACAGGCCGAAAAGACCGTTCCTCGAAGTATTTACGTAGACTCCCCCACTACAAGCAAAAATCCTCGAACAGAAGGGATGAGAACCAATCAGGGAGCTTCGGGGAGGAAGTAAACGTAACAATGTCACCAAAACCTGTAAATTGCAGAAAACATGTCGATCAGACTCGACATGAAAAGATCTTGTTGTAACCAATAAAATATTGGTTATTTTATTTCTAAAGTGAAAAATTTACTTTTTTATTTGAGGAGCTAAGATTCTCAATTTTTATGAAAAACTGCAACATTTTGTTTTAAATTTTATATAGTTTGAATTAATGTTTTATTGCAAGTACTTTTTTAAATATTTAAATTTTTCTAAAATCAATATAACTAAAGATTGATACATTGTATGGTCTGTCTATGTAGTAACCGTCTTATGTCGTAATCAAAAGACACTTAGGGTCCCCGCGCAGTCAACTAACCGTGCATACTCCAGACTCAGTTGTTAATTTAAGCAACATCAGCAGAGTATATAATTTGCAATTACGGTTTACCACAGGCGTCGTTCATCATCAAGCTATATCAACGCACAATTCATAGGTACAGTACCTAGTTTTCTAGAATGTATAGCCAAATATGTACATGTTACTTTCTTAAAATACGTAATGAATAAATTTTACAAGCGTGGAGGCATCACGCCTAAGGAACGTATTGTTGATGTACTACAGACAGTTGGAAACAAGTGTTACCACCGATGCTTGAAGTTCGTGACAAAAAACATATAAATTGGTTCACTAAACACTACAATAAGTGATAACTAAAACGAAATGATAAGTATTTCGTATCTACTACCTACCATACCTTAAGTTTAAATCGTGCAGTAAAAGTCTATATTTCAAGACGAAACGTCATCCTGAAAAGTCTGGAAAATATTTCAATATGTTTCCTTCTAAGTATCTTATTTTCAACACATTTCCTTAAAATACGGGTCAAACAAGTTGAGCCATTTTGGTAAGTTTTGAAGATGTCTAAGTCTATGTATCCCTCACACTTTGGATGTATGCACCCTTATCACAACTCAGAATCTGTACAATAAGTTGATGGTTTTTAATGATATGTTTATGGTGACTTACGACATATGTAAGTACTGCCAATTTCATTATACCCAACATAAAGCATATCATGTTTTACGTATATATAAAATTAAATGTGTTTTTTTCTCTCTCACTAAAATATTATGTTCATAATAAAATTCTTTTTGTCTACTATAGTTCACTGGTAATTTACGATGAAATCCAACGTCGTTAATATGAGTGTGTCAGTTATAGGAAACAGGGTTATTTATGGCATGTGTTTGCCTCGCTGTAACCACCACGCGTACTCTGCTACAAGCACATCGTAGTTGCCTCATGAAATGACAATGAGGCAAGACACTTGTGATTGATGTGTTTGGTGATTGA
This sequence comes from Stictocephala bisonia, assembly GCA_035578905.1. Lineage (NCBI taxonomy): Eukaryota > Metazoa > Arthropoda > Insecta > Hemiptera > Membracidae > Stictocephala > Stictocephala bisonia. The sequence continues at coordinate 1,068,817 of JAQJVL010000254.1, read as the reverse complement.
CAGATGCTTCTGGCCACTGCTATGAAATTATTTACTAAAACCTTCCTCTTATATATTAAATTAGCTTTATTAATTTTTTTTTATAAAGCTTGTTTTTATATCTCATTTGAGTGGACTACATATTGGAGGCTAACCAGAAAACAAACAGATTTCAAAATTGATGTGCCTAAAAACCTTCGAAAAAATAATGTATAGGTCAAGAAAGAAAACGAATGATCTTGATTGAATTCCTTATAACATAACGTGTTTTTACTTATGTTTATTTTCTATTTAAAAAGATACAATTCTCACACGACACAACAAGCACATCAAGATATACCAAGTAACTATTTTTCTTCGCTGTCATGTGCCCTATCACCACTAGTGGTGCCCTTGAGGACAAAGGTTTGTGGACATTTTAGTTGATAGTTTCCATCTCAGTGACGTGGAAACTATTAGAGAATTCCGGGGTGTCCACGTTGGGTGGTAGTCAGTATCCGGATGTGTTATAGGGGAGAAAACTGAGTATCAGGCTTCTCATTCTGCCTGCTGATATAGGACTAGTTCTACGTTGATTCCCCATTCAGTATGTCCCTTAGTTGCCCTGGCTATTGGGCTATTAATAAATGACCTTTGTTGAGCAAAAGTTTCAACCTACACATTCATTTTTGCCTTAAAATATGCATAAAGTCGTTTCAGTGTCTCATATCTGAATAATCTTATTGAGAGTTATTTTAACAGCCTGTTCCAAAAAAACTAACAATAAACTATTCAATTCGTATATATTTCTAAAGTATAACGGTGCAGTACTTCATAGATTAGCAATTATTTATATTATATTTATAATTAATTAAATTAACGTATATGATTCTACATACTTTATATAGATGCTTCATGTAACCCAAAAGTTCCAGGCATTTTGTTTCATCAACCAACACTCTTTGTCTTGGTCTGAGGGCTCTCTCCGAGTTATGGGGTTTTCGCTTTTCTTGTGTTTCAAATGTTATGTTGTTTCTAGTTTTGTAAACGACCTTCAAATGAAGCTATACAATTATACGGCCTGGTTGAGGAGCACATTTTATTAGTCGATAACAGTTGTCTAGGCAACATTTCTGTAATACAGGCAATTTCAATTTCATAAAGTTACTCTTTTTCAGCTCGAAATGTATTTTTTAACGCGTATAGGAAATATACTTAGTATAACTGCAACAACGTTATTTAGCAAAGAAACTTCAAATAAAATGTATAGGAAAAGTAATTATACTCATACAAGAAGTTGTTTAAGTTCCTATTTTGTTAGATAGAATCTAACAAATTTAAAACTGAACAATATATTTTGTAATAAATTAAGCACATGCATTTGAAATAACAGCTGCGTTTTCTCAGTATACCTCTTACTTTTACTAAAACATTGTACCAGATAAGCTATAAAAAAGTAATCTCTTATATTTCTTTACTCTATTCTTAAGTGAAGTCACAATTCTTAAGTTTACTAAGATTATTATTATTCCTTTTTTTTAATTAACACATAAGATGAGACTCTAATGAAGAATCGATGTGTATGTTAGTAACTATACTGACTAGTATGAATAAACTTTTCCAGCTTTACTTTAAAGAGCAACATGTGTGCTCTGGGATAATTTTGTGTCAGTAAAACTGATTTGTATAATGTATATGTACGTTAATAGATAAATCATAGATAATTACAGAAAGTTTGTATTAAGGTGTATATAAATATGTATGCATATATATAAACGTATTTTATGATTTAAGAAAACACCAATCTGCATTTTATTTAGTGTTCCAATATGTACTAGCCCAAAAGAAAATGTTCTCCATATTTAGAATACATCTAAAATATAATATTATGTTTCACAGATTCATTCGTTCATATCTAAAAGGTTTTGTAAATGTTTGACATAGAATAAGTATATGAAGTAATGTCATAAAATCACCGTGCAATAAGAAATAGCTTCGGCAATATTGGCATTTATGTGATTTTTGGCTGTGTTTACATTTGTATTTTCTTTTTTAGTGTATTTTTACCAATAACTAAGTTTTTAGATGTGTGTATTATACGGGCAGATATAATTATTTACACAGACAAGAGATATAATTATTTTCACTATAATTGGACTCAAAATATTTTATTTGTTTATTAATTATTTTCTGCATATTTTTTTCCTGGCCGCCATTTATTGAAACTGTGGCCCGGTTTATTCTTGAGTTGTACTGTGACTGTGTATATGTTACACTCAAACTCCGAATTCGGACAATGTCCGAAATTTTTACTCACTTCGCGATGTGGACAACGTGAATTACCCACGTCGCGGAATGAGCATTTTATTCGGACATCGGCCGAAGCGAAATACCCAGAACGCGTTGTGGGTAAACGAAAATACTCAATTGCTGAAATAAACACGTTCATCAGAGATTGAGCAAAACCATAATACCCATAACCCGACGTGGGTAATCTATTTTACCCACGTCGGGTTGTGGGTATTTGTAATTTGCGCAAACGCCGAAATCCGTTTCTCACAGTCCAGACGTGCAGGTCGACATGTCACCCCCACTATCGTCACTGTTAGCAACGAATAGGCCTACTGTCTATTGAATAGGCCTACTGTCTATTTTCATTGACGTTAGTGCACTGTCGTTATACACAAGCAGTTAAGTTTTTCTTTGTTCTGTGCGTAAGTGGCGTGTGTTGACTTATTTTAAAGTGCTGTTGTGTTTTGTGATTTTGTTTGAAATGAAGGAATCATTTTACACCAAATTGGAAGACCTGATGTCCAAGAAGAATGGTCTCACAAGTCGAAATTTTATTATCGAGGAGCCACGCTATGAAGAAATTATCAGCGAAGTAAAGGAGGCAAAAGAGAAGAGGAAAAATGGTCAGTCCTTAATGTCTAAAGATTATCGCCGAATCAATCGGTTTGATGTCATAAACATTGGCGATAAAGAAATGTTAATTGAAAAAACAACTGTAGAAATGACATAATTAAATATTTCTGTCGCATTTATCAAATGTATGACAATTCATTCAGCTCACTTACGAGTTGGTCATAAAAAAGAAAAAGCTATGGAAGCCGAGCTAAAAAAGAAATTTTGCAACATTACCAGGGAGGTAATTAAAATATATTTGGATCTTTGCGAACCTTGCGCGCTTAGTAAAAAGTCAAAAAGTAAGGGGCAGGTTGTTAAACCCATCATTATGACAGCATTAAATTCACGCTGCCAGGTAAGATATCATAACATTTCTCTAAATAAGACAGTTTCTCCTTAAAAATAATTCTCTGCTTATAAAAATATCAAATAGTTCAACGTATATAGGTTATCTGATTTTGATTGCAAATTTTACCATTATTCTTTGGTACTAAATTGGAATTTGTTGCTCCATATCTTAATACAAGTATATTAAAATTAAAAAAACTGCAAGATAAAATGTCACATTTTAATCGGAAGCGGTTGAAGTTCAAACTTGAATGGGAATTAAAATTTAATTTTTGCATGCCTGATACCTGTTGTGTATCTACAGGGTGTTTTCGAACTCTCTGAAAAAAATTGAGGTATTGTTCCTGGGTCATGGGAGAATATTAATATCACATTTAAAGTGTCCAAAACTCCTTGGTTATCCTTTTAGCCGCCATTTTGTTTTGTTCACTAATAAATTTATATCTCAAGAACGGGATGTTGTACTGAGCTGAAATTTTGCATGGATGTTTATCTTATAGTTGCTTACTTTAAAAAGAAGAAATTCTCAAAAGCTTACATACGAAAAATCACTATTACTTTGAAATAGTAATTAATAGTAAAATCTGATTACCATTGTTGGTAAAAATTAAAAGAAGAACAGCTGATTATTTATTTTAAATTACAATTTAATAAAGTCAGCTGATTCCTTTACCCTTGGTACAAAGCATGGAGTTCTTGACAAACAGTTTTCTAGAAACCAGTTCCAGGTAGCTCCTAATAAATGTATTAATAACATCGATGTACCTGATGAACAGTTCAATGTCCGTAAAGAAGCAATGATGTCATCCGGGTCCAAACAAGGTTTCATCAGATGTGGATGCAAGAAGAAATGTTCGGGCAGATCTTGCAAATGTGTACAATCAAATTTAAAATGCAATTCTAAATGTCACGGTAGCGCTTCTTGTGCTTACAAGTAAAGTGAATACTTTCTGAAAAGAACTTTAATAAACATTGAAAGTGGTACATGTGTGAAAAAGACTCATATAAAAGACGTATTAGTATGAAAATATTTAATAACTTTTTTCTATTTTCAATAATAAGATACTTTAAAATAAATGGAATTTCAAGGACAATTTGATTTTATTTTACTAGTGATAATGGAATTAGTGTAGGGTATGGTTGTGTTTGGAGGCTTTTCAGCGTTTGCGTAAATTACAAATACCCACAACCCGACGTGGGTAAAATAGATTATCCACGTCGGGTTATGGGTATTATGGTTTTGCTCAATCTCCGATGAACGTGTTTATTTCGGCACTTGAGTACTTTCGCTTAACCAAAACGCGTTCTGGGTATTTCGCTTCGGCCAATGTCCGAATAAAATGCTCAATCTGCGACGTGGGTAATTCACGTTGTTCATATCGCGAAGTGAGTACATTTCCGACATTGTTCGAATTCGGAGTTTGAGTGTAACATATATTTCTTAAGAGTTTGAAGGAATAAATGATTATTATTAAATGCTAGCGTGTGTGAGAGAGAGAGGGAGAGAAAAGAGAGAGAGAGAAGAGAGAGAGAGAGAGAGAGAGAGAGAGAAGAGAGAAGAGAGAGAGAGAGAGAGAGAGAGAGAGGAGAGAGAGAGAGAAAAGAAGAGAGAGAGGAGAGAGAGAGAGAGAGAGAAGAGAGAAGAGAGAGAGAGAGAGAGAGAGAGAGAGAGAGAGAGAGAGAGAGAGAGAGAGAGAGAGAGAGAGAGAGAGAGAGAGAGAGAGAGAGAGAGAGAGAGAGACAATTTGACAATTTGACAATTATTTATTTTACCTGCCCTGATTTGGACCGAAGGTCCACTCTTCCACCAGGACAGGGCCAAAACAATTACAAACATATTACAATGGTGAGTTGTGACTTTTTAACAGTATTATTATTTAAATCTAATTCATATCTAATTTCTATATTATAACATATTAAATCAATTAAATCCTATTTATCTAATTTTAGTACTAATGTAATCCTAAACAAAGTTATTATGAAAATCTTAAACAAATACAATTTCTATATTATATCATGTAAATTAATCAAATAAACTTGTTATAATTTTTATATAAATTTTTTTTTTTTTTTTTACTAATTTAACTAATTTCTATTTTATACACGAATTGAAGGCTGTTTAGTATTTATTCAATAACATATCTTTTACTTTACTAATAAAAGTCTTATGTGCTTGTACATGTCTTAAATCATCATGAAGGGAATTTAACAATCGGATAGATTTTACATGGAAGGAGTTACTGTATATTGTTGTTTTAAAAATAGGAAACTGTAGTGTTTTATTTCCAAAACGGGTAGTTCTTAAGTGAACATTATACATTGTTTTATATTTTTCATATAAATAGTCTGGTTTCTTGTTATTCAAAATATTATGCGTTAATGACATTACACCACAATCTATCCTATCTCTAATTTTTAAACACCTTATTTGTTTATAAAAAGGAGTTACATGATCATAAATTTTCAAGTTAAAAATATAACGAATACACGCATTTTGAGCTTTTTGTAACTTATTACACAATGTATCATTCAAATCACAAAAAACAACATTAGCATAATCGAAATATGGAAATATCAGGGTATAAACTAACAACTTCTTAACATCTAATGTAGGCTTAAAACATAGCCTTCTCAATTGGTACAGACATTGATACACTTTTCTACAAATATGATTTACTTGCTCTGACCAGGATAAAGTATTAGTCATTCTAAGACCCAAATTAACAATGCTAACTTCATATTTTAACACTTGACCATCAATTGACACTGGTAATATATCATCAAAATTAATACTATTCATCAAACGAGAATGTGCAACTAACATAGGTTTACACTTTGCTACATTAAGCGTTAGACCATGATCATGACACCAACTGAAGATACTTGCCAAATCTGCATTGAGTTGTTGAATAGCTATGTTAATATCTTCTAAATTACAGTGAGTATACATTTGCATGTCATCTGCATATAACATATCTTTGCAAAACATTATGGAGTCACTAATTCTATTAATAAAAATAGTAAACAACATTGATGACAAAGTAGATCCCTGCGGAACACCAACACTATTCAGTTCCCAATCAGAAACATTACCTTTAAATGTTCTAACTCTTTGATACCTACAACATAAATATGATTTAAACCAACTAACAGCTTTATCACAAAAGTTATAAGACTCCAAGATTGCCAACAATAAACCATGATGAACAGTATCAAAAGCTCTTGTAAAGTCTAATAACATTAAAATAGTCACTTTCCTCTTATCCATCGCTTCCCTTATGTCATCGGTTACCTTCACAAGTGCTGTCTGAGTACTATACATTTTTCTATATCCTGATTGGTTTCTATACATAATATTATTAACATTTAGAAAACTAGTAACTTGTGAAAATACAATTTTATCTAATACCTTACCAAGAACACACAGTATATTTATAGGTCTATAATGCTTACACTCAGTAGGATTATTATTTTTAGGCAATGGTAGTATCAACGATTTCTTCCATTGTGATGGATACACAGAATTCATCAATGAAAAATAAAAATATGCACCAACACATCTTTAATTTCCTCAAATATCAGCTTAATAAATTTTAACTGTATCCCATCATTACCAACAGAATTTGACGACATATTACAAATTATCTTACGAACAATAATATCATTTACAATTACAAACTTAAACTTATCATGATAACAATTCTGGCGCATATTCTTATAATCATCTATTAAGTTATTATTTATTTGAGTTTCTACTCCACAGAAAAAACCATTAAGATTATTTAAACTTATATCAGGATCAGAAAGCTTTTTTTGTTCCTTTCCAGTTCCATGATTTTTTAATGTACTCCACAATTCTTTACCAGACTTATTACTATTTAAAAAGTTATGAAAATGTTGATTTCTTGCATCTCTTATTATTCGCTTCACTCTATTCCTAAGAATTTTATATTCCTCCCATACAGTGCGGTCTTTTATCTTAACATACCTTTTATATAACACATCTCTTTGTTTCATTATAGCTCTTATTTCATCATTTATCCAAGGACATGGAGTTCTTTTATTAGAAATACACTTTAATGGAACATATTTATTAAATAACAAAGATAAATATTTTTCAAGAATTTCTACCTTATCATCTATTATCTCACTATCATAAACATTTTGCTATTGTAAAGTTGTACATTCCTGTTTAAGTTTATTTTTGTCAATGGTTTTAAAATCTCTAATATTAATTTTATCCTTAATACTACACAATCTTGTCTTTAAATTTAACTCAACAAATATTAAATCATGATAGGAAATTCCTGACACTGCTTCCTGACCAAACCTAACTACTCTTTGAAAATCATTTACCATAATCAAGTCCAACCATGAATCAGAGTCAGGGAGGTGATAAGTTGGATTCAATGGCAGAATATTTAGATTTAAACATGATACTAAATTCAAGAGTTGACCTTTATCCGGAAAAATTCTATCAGTGCTTAAGTTAGTATTTAAATCTCCAATTAAAACAAAATTATCATAAACTGGAAGCAAATTTC
>JAQJVL010000254.1:883560-1056060 GCA_035578905.1 Stictocephala bisonia | reverse complement strand
GAGGGAGTCGAGGACGTGAGGGTGTGGTGCGAGTGCGTGGGAGGTGAGTTGGTGAGAGGTGTGAAGGATGTACAGAGTGTGAGAGGTGTGTAGTGAGATTTGTGCAGTGAGTCTGAGTGAGTGTGAGTCGTCGTGGGTGAGAGTCGACGTGACGTGGTGTGAGGATTGTGAGAGGAGTGTGGAGAGAGGGGGTAGGGAGAGGTAGTGGTGAGTGTGTGTAGGTTTGTGAGGAGTGGGAGTGGTGCGTGAGTGGTAGTGAGGGAGCGATGTGTTGTGATTGTGATCGGGAGGAGGGGAGGGATGAGGTGTGTGGAGTGGTGGTTAGTGTGGAAGTAGAGTTGTGAGTGTGTAGTGGTGGAGTGTGGGAGTGTAGTACGTTGTGAACTGTGAGTGTGGTGAGGTGGTTTAAGAGATGAGGGTGGTGTGAGAGAGATGGTGAGAGGTGAAGAGGTGAGGTGTGGGTGAGGGGGAGGAGTGATGAGTTCGGTGAGAGAACGTGGTGGATGTGTGGTTGAGTGAGAGAAGACGAGAGGAGTCGTGAGTGAGAGGTAGGTGTGAGGGTGAGAGGGGGGGGAGGAGTGGCTATGATGTGTGAGAGATGAGAGTGAAGAGGTAGGTAGAGTGAGGATGAGAGAGGAGAGGAGAGATGAGGGAGAGGAGAGACGGAGGAGAGAGAGAGAGAAGAGAGAGTGATGAGAGGAGAGAGTGAGGAGAGAAGATGAGTGTGATGGAGGACGAGGAGTGAGGGGAGAGGAGACTCTTGAGATGGAGAGAGCCGTCCGAGAGTTGGTGGAGACCGACGGACCCGGAGATGAAGCGAGAGCATACGGAGAGAGAGAGACGACGAGAGTAGAGGGCGACTCGGAGAGAGCCGAGACCCCGAGAGATGAGAGAGAGCCAGAGAGAGAGAGAGAGAGAGAGCCGAGCCACAGCATGAGCACGGACCCCCCTGTGAGCCCCGACGAGTGAGACGAGCGAGCAGATACGACGGAGGAGACCGACGTTGGCCACAGAGAGGAGAGAGAGCGAGAGTCCCCGAGAGATGAGGTGCATGTGAGAGATGAGAAGAGAGACGAGAGTTGAGAGACGAGAGAGTGGGAGAGGCCCTTCAGAGAGGAAGAGAGAGATCCCTGAGGAGAGAGACGAGAGGAGGGACAGAGTGAGAGCGAGGAGATGAGGATCGAGAGACCGAGACGAGAGATGTGAGAATGGATGGGATTGAGTGGTCGAGAGAGAGATATTTGAGAGGTGAGATATGAGGTGGAAGTGAAGAGAGATGAGAGGGTGACTGAGTATAGACGAGAGAGAGACGAGAGAGATGACTAGGAATGAGATGATGATGAGAGTGTGACGGAGAGATGGAGAGACCGATTGACCGCCTGGATGGTAGTCCAGTGTGGAGATGTGTTTCGTGCCCGGACTTGAGGAGAGGGAGAGACAATTGTGAGTGTTAGTAGTGAATAGACCGGAGGGTGAGAGGAGGGGATGAGGAGTAGAGTTGCCAAAGAGTGTTCGACGGTGAGGTGTATGAGGAGTGAGAGGGACGTTGGACGGGAGGATCGATTAGAGAGGAGAGCGATGATCTGAAGTAGGTGAGTGAAGCAGAATGGGAGATGAGTAGATTTGAGTTAGTGGTGGTGATGATGATGGTGAGAGTGAGAGTTGAGAGATGAGATGGTGAGAGGAGTGTTATGAGAGGAGAGACGTAGAGAAGAGGGGGGTGGTGAGAGAGAGAGAGGAGAGAGAGAGTGGAGTCGGCGAGAGGAGATTGAAATGTGAGCGTTGAGAGGGTGAGGAGATCCCGTGAGATGAGAGTGGGAGAGAAGAGATTTGAGATCGACCGATGTTGAGCATTTTGTGAGTGAGAGAGGAGAGAGAGTGAGAGGAGAAGGAGGGATCGAGAGTGAGTGGGAGAGAGAGGGAGAGAGATGAAGGAGTGTGATAGCAGTGAGAGGTTGAAGGAGAGGATGAGAGAAGGATAGATCCGTGGAGAGTTGTGAGAGAGTGAGGAGATTGACGTGAGTGAGGAGAGATGAGAGAGTAGGTCGGTGTTGGATGAACGGAATGACCGAGAGAGAGAGTGGTGGGACGAAGAGAGAGGGAGTGAAGAGAGGGATGAAGTCGAGAGCCAGAGGAGGAGGATATGAGGGAGAGGGAGTGAGGGAGAGGGCAGAGGGAGAGGGAGAGGGAGAGGGCTGAGGGTGAGTGGAGAGGGAGAGGGCATGAGTGAGAGAGGACTGCCGACAAATATCCACCCGAGGTGAGTTTGTCCGAGACTCCGTGAGGGCAGTGCGATGAGAGTATATGTCTGAGTCCCAAAGAGTGATGATCTTCCGAGTGCCCCCCGCCCTCGCTCCCCCCCGTCTCTTTGTACCGACCGTGCAGAGCTCTGTCCCGACAGTTCCCCCAGAAGCCGCCGCGATTCTGCCCGATCTCTGACCCTGTAGATGACGATTGCTGGAGAGATGAGAGAGGGAGAGAGACCCCCAACCCCTGCATCATGATGTCCGGGACGATGTGCCTGACGTACGTTTTCGGAGAGCTAACACCGCGAGAACACGGAGACGATCCTGCCAAGATGCCGCAGTAGAGATGACGATGAGAGAGAGTACACTGACGCTGACCGATGAGCGGAGAGAGAGACCCGATGAGGACCCCAATGCCGTCCGAGCCTCTTTCGAGTTGATGATTAGAAGTTGCGACGAGAGAGTCCATCGAGAGCAGAGGATGGGATGAGTAGGTAGTAGAGCAAAGAGAGACGAGGTGAGAAAGGAGAGAGAAGTTTAGAGACGTGAGTAGAGAGAAGAGAGGTAGAGAAGGATAAGCGCGCCCGCAGATGATGAAGAGAGAGAGAGAGAGAGCGGCCGTGAGACGAGATGAGGCTCCACAGAGATGACGTGAGACAGACGACGAGAGAGGAGAGACACGAGATGGCCGAGAGCCCAGAGACGAGAGAGAGCGAGAAGAGAAGAGAGCAGAGATCGACAGAGGTGAGACGAGAGAGACGCAGGCGTCGAGAGTTGAGAGGATCTGAGAGACCTGAGAGAGAGAGATCGACGAGTGAAGAGAGGAGTTGAGCACAGGAGAGAATGGGCACGTTGTAGTGGGCACGATGACCGGATGATCGACGCAGACCCCTGAATCCGAGAGGACGCACCGTGATGACTGATGTGATCTGAGATGGAGATGACGAGCTCGAGAGACCCGTACCCCCCTAGGGCCCCCGAGGTAGAGAGAGAGAGAGCGAGACCGAGAGAGAGGTACGGAGTGGAGAGTTTCCGAGACCCCAGTGAGTGAGCTGAGTATTGAGGGAGAGGTGCTCGTCGTACACCGAGTAGTCCGACTCGATGCTGACGACGAGCAGCTCGACGACCGTAGTCCCCCCTCGGAGAGGATGTGAGAGTCCACGACATTTTTCCCCCTCCACCCCCCCCCCGCCCACATACCTGTTATAGAAAAAAGAGATGACAAGAAAGAATGAAAGAAACTACGCAAAAAAGAGGATTAGAGTAGAGAGAGGAGAGTGAGAAGAGAGAGTATGAGAGGAGAGAGAGAGGAGGAAGAGAGAGAGAACGAGAGACGCGAGAGAGAGGTGAGACGAGACGAGAGGAGAGAGAATGAGGAGGAGTGAGAGAGATGAGAGAGAGAGAGAGAAGAGAGGGGAGAGAGAGGACAAGTGAGGGGACGACAGTGTGACTTGAGAGAGGGCGCATGGAGTGAGATAAGTACAGAGAGTGAGAGTCGAAGTGAGAGAGTGCAGAGAGGAGGGAGGAGGAGAGACGGTGTCCCCGAGAGGAGCACAATGAGGCCTCAGGAGTATACTTGGATGAGGCAGACACGAGAGAGACGGGACGCAGCACGAGAGAGCAGACGAGGACAGACGAGACGAGAAGTACGGAGAGAGATGAGGAGAGGATACGAGTTCCCCGGGGATTGATGTGAGAGAGAAGTGCAGAGAGAGGTAAGAGATAGGTAATCCAAGAGAGACTGAGTTCCGACCGTAGATGAGTACAGAGAACGAGACCGACCGACGACCACGATTACACGTCATACACACACCAAAAGAAGTGATGCAAGAGAGAGAGAGAGAGAGAGAAGTATGCCGAGCACGATGAGGTGTCGTTTGGGATCCCGAGAGAGGCTCCGGTGATGGAGAAGGAGAGAGAGAGAGAGAGAGAGAGCTTGGCTTCAGACAAAGAGAATAACGAATGGCTCCAGAAAATAAATTTTTGTTTATGATAAATTTACCGTAAAGTTCCTTAAATATTTTAATTTGTGCCATTTTTTAAAGTAAGAAACATCATTCTAAAATATATCTGCTTTATTCGTGGAAAATATCGTAAAAATCAATTAAAACAACAGTAAAACAACCAATATAAGTCATTATCCAAACCACGGTTATGTAATAGCAATTGCATTTAGTTACATTCTTATTAATTGTCCATGGCTGTTACTAAACCCAAGTCTGATATTGAAAAGTCTTCAAATCCTCATAATATTAAACTAAACAAATTATTGACGTAATAATGTAGCTTTGGTAACTTCGTTACACATCTTAAAACTATTTCAAAGCCCTCTCAATGGTTTAGACTAATCAGAATTGTAGATAACAATGGAAACGTCAATTCCCTGCAGATCCAAACAGAATGGTTTCAAACTTTGAGCTTCGGGTGATACATCCTTAGTGTGGCCACTCCCCACCTTTATAAATGTAAAGTCCTGACAGCGGGCACTAATGTATTTGAATACGCCATCTGAGGGGTGTCTCGGGTTTCATTGTAAAAGATCTTCTACTTTCATATATTCATATCTCATCCCCTTGACATGAGATTTGCTACTACAGCCACTATGCACATGTACGACAGTGAATTCCTGAAAATAAATGACGTAAATTAATGTTGAACAATCTGGATGTGTGGATGTTGTGGTTTTGTCGTAGATTGGTTGGTTAGTTACCAAACTCAAACTTGTGAAGGTTTGCAGTTTAAATTCACTAACCTAACGAAACCTTTCCAGTAGTTTCTTTATCTTCTTGCTTCCTTATAGATTAGCATTAAAAAATCATGTAAGTAGACGATACACTCACAAATTGTATGTAGTTCATTTGATGTAGTAGTTAGTAAAAATAAAACATTTCTCATCGTCTCTACATTTAATGAGAATAATATAATATCCATATTACACTATCATTTATCTATTCATTTATTATTAATTTAAATAAAAATATAGTTTTTAACTGCTTGACATGTTCAACCATATTTCGCTCTTGGTGAATGAAATTAAGAACGATTGATTTATTTTAGGCGATGCATAAAATATACATTTAAAGTATTCTTTTACAGATTTGTTTTGTTTATTAAAAATAAAAATATAGAAATTAGTATTAGGTTATATATTTCTTAAGTTATATATTAGTTATATATTATATTAGTTCATTCTTATATTCTTATTCTTACATTCTTACATATGAGACGCCGACACAACGTTGTGCGTATTTTAAGGCGAATATGAATGGTTTTATGAGTGTAGGATGAGTGTAGATGAGTGTAGTCTGGTTACTAACTGAGTTCAACTGTTCCTCAGAAAGGGCAATTTATTAATAGCCCAACAGCCAGGGCAACTAAGGGACCTACAGCTTTACGTGGAATCCGAACCACGTAGTGCTGGTCTGATTTTCAGCTAATTGACAAGCCTGATGCTCAGTTATCTCCCCCACACAACATCCGCACAATGATTACCACCCAACATGGACACCCCAGACTTCTCTAGTAGTGTCCACGCCGATAGCAACCACCAAGCGGACGCCATGTCGGTATTAAGAGGACCGAGCATCCAACCTATCGCCTACAATCTCCCAAACACTTTGTCCCCATGTAGCTGGGTTACAGCACTGCGCCACCAGTGCCGACTATTTATTTTTATTTATTTATTTTTTTTTATTATATATAAATTTATTCCAGTAACTAACAAATAAATTGAACATTTACAAACAGCAAGTTAAAACAGTAACCGTTCTGTGAGACGTGACGTATGTCTTAATATCACAGGCACCAGATGTATTCTACGGTACCATTCCCCTTCCTTCCACCCGACTGGATTGGCCGCTTATTCAATTACTTCAAGGGAACGGATGTTACTTTTCCATTGCGATTTTGTAGTGACGTTCCTTAGTGAACATTTAATTTTCGAATTAAGATGTGTACAAAATTAGTATTTTCTTATTGAGTACAAAACCAAATCATAATTGACATAAGAAATTCCCGTGAAATTCTAATGAGGAAAATCTTGAAAAATATTGTAAATTGTACATTTAGTTTGTTTTCTTTTACACTGGTGTACCACTATAAGCACTAGTCACGCAACGTGCTTCACGAATAAAAGTGTTGTTTGAAATCTGTGTGTTCCGTAGACCAAACAATAGAGAATGTAGGTCAGTCAGTCATGTTAGCGTGTGCACAGTGCAAGTTGCGTGTCTTTTCTGAAAGGAAACTTACATGATTCAGGAAGATAACATCTCCTTGAAAATAAGTTATTTGCTTATACTGCTGTTAGTTACTGAAGATCATATTTGTGTATAACCTCTTCTTTGAAGCACTTTTCTGTGGGTCTATTTAGAATCTCGTACACACTAATTTGAAGTTTCTCATTGAAAAGATCTATTTTAATTAAAATAACGAAAATGAAAATTATAATACACTGGTATTCTCACAACAACAATTTAATTTAATATTGTTCTTTATAAAATCACAGATTATAATGATTCTAAGTATATTGTTTAGTCTAAAACAAAACAGTTTAGTTTTCCTTTTCATTTTTGGACGTATTCCTATTATTCATAACCTTAAGTTATTATTGTAATTTTTGTATCTTAATATACTATTTTGTGAATACTGATATTACTGTAAAATTGAACATGTAACTCAGCCCTTCTTAACAATGTTTTCAAACGCCTGCAGAGCCTATGTTGCTGAGTATTCAAGTGCCCCAGACTGGTACTTTAATGAAAGTCCTCTCCTCTCCCAACCACTACTGTAGGATGTGTGCCTTATCTGTGAGTCCTATAGGCGTACGCAATGTTACTATTGGCATTCACCGTTGATGATTGAACAATTCTTGTAACCAGAGCCTATTGTTCCTATTGTTGTTGGCATTCCCTATTGTTGAACAGCTTGTTAAGTTAATACAATTATATATTTTTGTCTTTGGTTTTAGTATTCTTGGGCTGAATGTAATTGCCGATAAACTATATAAAACGATATACCTTTGTATGCAATTAAAATGTTCTCGAATCTTCAGGGTTATTAAACCTTGAACCGGCTTCAGGGCGAACCAGTGGCCGAGCGGTCTAAGGCTTCAGGACTTCGAGCTTGGGTTAGATATACCACTGATCCAAATCCGGACTAGACTGGAAGATTTATCAGTAATATTCACATTCTACTGTACTGGTTCGCCCCCTTACTCTGTCTGAATAAGTTTCTCGCACAGATAAATAGTCTATGAGGAATGGGCAGAGAAAGGTTTAGAGGAGATCAGCCTCTCCTTAAAAAAAAAATATTTTTTTCGTGATAGTGAATATTATTGTTGAGATAATGCATATAATTTACATTACATTCATGCACTGTATATAACCGTTACTATAAGACTCTTTTGTTCACTGTAATATAAGAATTATGCATTTGAAATTAAAACAAACACAATTGTATTGACGTTCTTTGTGACATTGTACACGTTTGTTGGGTTGTCATGTAAAGTGAGTGAGAAAGCTCCTCAATGTCTGATTCACTAAAGTTGATTGTGTCATTAACATATGTGAAGATGAGAATGAGCGAAATCTTGTGACAGTTGCCATGATTACTTTTAGGAATGGGGGTGAAGTTACTCGCGTCCTCAACAAATCTTCGTGTCTGTACGTACCCCCTGGGTGGTTTTAAACGAGCAACAAATCTTCGTGTCTGTACGTACCCCCTGGGTGGTTCTAAACGAGCAACAAATCTTCGTGTCTGTACGTACCCCCTGGGTGGTTCTAAACGAGCAACAAATCTTCGTGTCTGTACGTACCCCCTGGGTGGTTCTAAACGAGCAACAAATCTTCGTGTCTGTACGTACCCCCTGGGTGGTTCTAAACGAGCAACAAATCTGGTATATGGACTGACATGAATTTACAATCTCCCACTATAGCCACACAAAATAAAAAAGGCTCTTTTGATTCACAAGCTAATTTAAAAATAACATTATTTATCACAATAACATAAAAATAAATAAATTATCCATGGAGAGGAGTGAATTTATCAGTAGGGTTCTTCCTAAACATAATGTTGGAATTCTTGCAATCCAAGGAAATAATAGTGCAAGAGGCAATATTCCTGGATACAGACCAGTTATTCCATCGGAATTTGGATGTGTGGCATTGAAAAATACGTAAAAAATGACATAGACAATGTGTCAGTTACCCATAATGCCCTAAGGGTAAGACAGTCCAAGTGTCAGAAACTCCTTTAGTTAATGTTTGTAAGCCAGCCTCCTAACATCTAATAGTCAGATGACAGGATTTTGCCAAGTATTTCTCTATGTGAGGGACTTTAACGTTCACTAAAGCCAAATGGACTACAATACTGACGACCAGAATAGCAGATAGTTGGCTGACTGGGCTGAAATGAACATCCTTCAGGGTGGAATAAGGAATCAAATAACTACATTCCCAGGAGAGAAAAACTGTTATAATTGTTGAAAATATAAACTGTACCCACAGCAATGCTTGGTCGTTTGAAAGGGAACTATTTCTGGTAAAGCTTCAAAATTCAAGAGAAATGCTCCGCCCGAAGGCTTCTAATATAGCTAAACGGATAGTCAACTTACCAGCAATTTCAATATACCATTCTAATTAACTGAACATTTTCCAATGGCTATAATGATGTGACTTTTAGATTGTATTTAACCTCAACGGTTGACTTAGTCACCCTCTCCTCATTTACAGATACAATCAATCAAATGGAAAACCCTTCTGTTGTCACTCGCAGATGGCAGTCATTAAAAATGCAACAACCCAGTGTCAAATCCAGCCCCAACACTCGATGTCGCTGTCCCACCCCTTCTCACGACCAGAGTGTCCGTGGTCACAGCAGTGGCTGTTTACCATGAATCATTAACGGGTTCGTCAACTAGTCATAGGGACAACACTGTCATGAACCATGCAGAATTTAAAATAACAATAAGTTTTCATTAAAAGAAACATTTCTATTTTTTCTCACTGGACATAACTGATTTTAATGAAGGATATTATTCTTCAGTCCTTATCATAGCACCAACGTCAATCCATACCATCCTCCAACAGTTATCTTCACAATATTCATCTTAAACACACAAGACGACCAACAAATGTCGATTTACTACTGTATTACCAATAAAGATGTTATGAAATTAAAAGTAATAGTTCTAATGTAAAACTTAAAACTATTAATTCAAAATCAAGACAATTTCGTGAGAATGAGCGTACAGAAACTCGTGTTAGAGCCCCCAAAAACCACGTCAAACACTCCACCGGGATGAAGTATTAGTCACGTGTCTTTACTGGTCCCGATCTTCGTTAAGAACAAATTTGTTCCCGTCAGTCATGCTGGATGGCGTAATGAGTCCCTAGCGGTGGATGAAATGCGAAACGCGCTCCTAGGACTCCCCCAACCCACAACCCCAGAGGGGGCAGCCCCAGGTGCACTATGTAAGTCTAGAGGGGGATATCTACGCACAACCCCTAATATTATTTTTAATGCAATAATCTTTTTGTTATTTATTGCAGTTATTTATGTGAATTAGGGATTGCATATTCTTATTTGAAACGAAAATAATATTACGGGGGATAAGGCTGCCAAAATACCACTCAAATTAAATGTAAAATAACGCTTTGTAAATCTTACACACATGCTTTATGTGCGCGTGTTATTTGTTTACGTCGTATACATGGATTATTTTAATATGATGACGAATTGAACGTGTTTTCTCATACATTAGGAAGACATGGAGGAGTGAATCCTCTCGACTCTTCTCCAACCATGACGTATAGTATCGCCACCTTTCTTAAGATAACACTCTTTCCTACGTATATAATATCAAAGTAAATTATAATTAATAAAATCATAATTTAACCACGCTATAGTTTCTAAAATATAAGAAACGTATTTACATATATACAAAGTTCTATTTCAACCTTGTCCAAAAACAGTGTCCAATTGAAACTACCTACAATGGACCATATAGAATGAATGTTTAACATCCACAAGTCTTTGGTGAGGTTGAGTGAGTGGGAGGGATGTAAACATGGAAATACCTTATTTTATTCACAATAACTATTTATCAATAATGCTGATGTATAATAAATGGTATGCATGTTGATCTATGTATGATGTAAAATTTTCATTTTAGTTGAAATTTATTATTTACCTTTGGTATTATATAAACTACGTATGATCTAGCAGAAATTACATGGATTCTAATAACATTTATTAGTATACAGTATGGAATTGAGTTTTGCAATTCACAAATGGTTAGCAATAAACGGAGTTGACCAAAGGTATGGGAACAGTCAAATGGGAGAAAACTCCTGTGCCACAAATATTTATATGGACCTATGTGTACTATTTACTTCATGGGGACAACCCCTCAAAAAAGGATCTCAGGATACCTCAACAATATCATAGGTAAGAACTTTTCGTGTAATTTTTATATTTTTCCTAACAAAATAAATCAAAAAGAGCTCACATTTGAGATCACCATCTTATAATTTTTCTAAACGAATAAAATCTTATAATAAATAAATGTGAGATTACTTGAAAGTTATGAGCTAATAAGATCTTAACATAGAATGGCAATGTTGAAGTAGGTTCAATATTCTCCAATTTTACCGGAGTAAAACTCATTTATGTGGGTGTTGTTCTGAGGATATTCCTATAATGCTCCAAAATTATCTTCATGTACTTTTCTACCTGAGAAGTTATCTTATATATCTCGTATAACTCAAAGTTAAGTTTATTCGTTGTAGTCAAAGGTTTTTACTAGGGAATGCCTGTACAGTGTATACGCAACGTTACACTCTTTTCATAAGAGAATCTATTTCTTTGATGGAAAGCAACATAACATCCCAGACTTGTGTTCTAGGAATAGCAGCTCGACGATCAAATCATGTCCACTTTGTTGTAAAATGTGTCGAAAAGAACTTTTGATGATAAGCAGTCATGGTTTAAGATGATATACTTAGCCTAGTATTCTAGGCAAAACGTGTGCCACAGAAGTCAGTAGGGCAAGCCAACATGACTTATACACGTTGTTTTGTTATATAGATTCATAAGTGTTGTCAAGCTACCACTTCTCAAAACAGTCGTCAATAAGCCTTGTCCAATACAAAGCATTTAAAGATGAAATATAAAAAAATCAAATAATATGTATAAAGTTTCCCAGGCCTTAAAATTGAACGGTACAAATCATGAACAATCTCCAAAACTGTTTATGTGTTAAAACACAAACAAGTCATCGCTTCTCTCAAAAATAAATTTTCTCTCTAAAGTGAGAATTAATGGAGCTCCTTTTTTGCCTGGCTCAGAATCCCATTGTACCACAATAAATCAGTCTAAACGCCAAAGACTTTCAAATCACCATAAGTGATTGGGTAGATTGATTGCGTGCAGCAATGGTATCGCTCAGCAGTCACCTATTCAAGGAACAGCCACGCTCGAGGTTGCAACGATAACGTCGGAAACATCCGGTCAAAGATAAACAAAAAATTAACAGCAATACGATTTCAAAAACGAGTTAAGATAAAAATATATCACGAATGCCTAAAAACATAATTCTTACAATTCTTACATATCAGACGCCGACACAACGTTGTTGGTATTTTAAGGCGAATGTGAATGATTATATGAGTGTAAGATGAGTGTGGTTGAGTGCCGTCTGGTCACTAACTGAGTTCAACTGTTCCTCAGAAAGGGCAATTTATTAATAGCCCAACAGCCAGGGCAACCAAGGGACCTACAGCTTTACGTGGAATCCGAACCACGTAGAGCTGGTCTGATTTTCAGCTAATTTACAAGCCTGATACTCAGTTAACTCCCCCACACAACATCCACACAATGACTACCACCCAACATGGACACCACAGACTTCTCTAGTAGTGTCCACGCCGATAGCAACCACCGAGCGGACGCCACGTCGGTATTAAGAGGATCGAGCATCCAACCTTTCGCCTACAATCTCCCAAACACTTTGTTATACACCACATAGGTTATAACACCAAGAAGAGTGGAACTGACCTTCTTTTAATCCTAGATTTATGTTTCAAGACATTTTTATATTGATCTCATGTTATGATATGAATTTAAAATAAGTTGTCTTGACACATAGTTCTATGGCCAGACAGGTTAACCTCGAGTAGTGTCTTCCCAATAATCAATTATACTGACAGTACTAACAATCATAACTTTCTTCAGACCATAATTTAACAAGTCCATTTCCATTCCCTTTTTAATGACCCACTGAACTACCCTGTTCATCATAACTAGCTGATATCTATTTCCATCGATGAAATACAGCAGCCATGTCGTTCACGATAATGTACGACGAAAGGCATTGACATTAATAGATGTGCGTCAGTTTCAGGAAGTCGGTTGAGTTATGTCTTGTATTTGGCTCATAATATCTGCTACGGGTACAATGTTACATGTAGATCTTAGTGATCTCATAAAATGCTAATGCGTGTGTTGCAATCTGAACAAGACGAATGTTTCCCCGTCTGACAGCCCCTTCTGTGTTATTGAACGTCTATCAAATACTCTCCAATTTCACGCAACTTTTAAAATGTATATGTTTTATAAATACCACCAACATTAAGCAAAACTATTACATAAACAACTTGGAATATTAAAACTAAACAGGTAAAAAGGTAGAGGAGTGGTCAAATTATGTGGTGTAAATAACAAATAGTTTTTTAATTAGCATAATACGTGTTGATTCTTTTGTGAATCCCTCTGGTCTGAGGAAGGTGAGCGTGGTTCACCGAAATCAATCACCATAATATTCGTGCATTTTGTACTTGAATTGTAATATATTTTTGCATTTTGTGCTTATACTGTAATAAATTCGTGTTGTATGACGTTTACTTGTACTGTGTAAATAACAATCTTAGCTTTATCAAAATAATCACAAATTTTGAAATATTTAAATTTTTTTTATTTGTACCATCACCATACGAATACCCTTTAAACTATGTAAAAACTTGATACATAACTTACTGAATTGTAGATTTAATGTTATTTTCAAATGTTTAAAATATAAAAATGTATTAAGCTACAGTACATATTCTTACATATTTATGGCATTTATCCTTTTTTCACTATTCTGGTAATTAAAGTTATGAAAAAGAATCAAACTGTAAATTTTGTAACCAATATCAAAGAGGTGCAAAAATTATTCCGTATCATTAGAATTATTTTCTTGTTTGGACATTTTCAAAACCAGTGAAAATGTCATAATGGTGAAATAAAACGTCATAATTAAATATGTTACAAATACATATTTCTACTAGAAAAATAAGAAACCACGTCTTTAAATAAAAAAGAAGTACAATAGTTTTTACGTGTTAAAAGTGTAGTGTCACCTAATTAATGGAATTTATTATTCTTTTTCCATTTTTAACGGGTAATTAATTGGTTAAGAATCGTGATAATCTTACTCATACTTTTCGTAACAGTTTGTAGAAAAAGCTTCTTAATTTCACTCATAAATATTTATTATTTAAAATACATGTTAAAAAATAGATGACTTGAAGATCAAATTTAAATCTTAAAAATTGGTTCGCTCTTCAGAATTCGCTGTTATGACACGAACAGTAGAGGTACAGTTACGTGTTCAACGTAAATTAAAAATATTAATAGCAATAACAAATTTATAAACTATGTATTGAGTGAATTTTTCTAACTAGCAAAAAAATACTCTATAAAAGATAAATTGTTAAATATGTTCACAAATAATGAAAGAAAAAATTACACATATATGAGATAATAACATAAACTAAGTTCAGTTACGTGAGGAGTTTATAAACAGCCTGAGAAGGAATGTTGATATACATTGGCTTGGTTATAGGACATAAATACTAAAATAAATATTTGAAGGAAAAAAGAAAAATAAGACTATCCCCTAATGGAATATGGCAGAATAGGATAGCATGTACTAAACAATCCACGGATTTTTTAAAATTGAGGGGAGGTTTTAAAAAACTGGTTATCTAAAAAATTGCGATTTTGAGTTATATATCGTTTCATATATTTCAAGCTATTCCCCATCGATTGGTGAAGACAAATTTAACCAAAACTGAACAACAACACTGCTACAGGCATTAGAAAACGTAGAGATTTACTTAAACTCAACATCTAAAATGAGAGTTTTGCTAAACTTGACATCGAAAATGACTATGCTTGGTCCCAGTCTGTATGGGATATTTAAATTGACGTGAGATATTTTTTCCTTGTGCCAGATTGATGTAAAACTGGAGAAATTTCGCAAACGTTAAAAAAATATATCGTGTGAAGAAAACTGTTTTAGTGCCCTCTTAATATTATGACATCTTAAACTAGTTTGGTAAATGTCTTGTGTTAGGCAAAGATTGGAAAGTAGCACCTTTAAAAGAAGACGTCAAGAACTTCGAGGCTATCGACAAACCAAAGAAAATACCTTTTAAAAACTTGTTCAGTGTTAAAAAAACAAAAACGATGTAAGAAAACTACTAACATTCTATGATATAAGCTCCCAAGAAGCTACGAACTTTTACCAGCAGATTTTTGAAGTTGTAAATAATGAAGATAATGACAATAGATAATGACAAGATAATGACAATGAAGATAAGACAATGATAATGTAGAAGACGGTTATAGTGGTAATAACAATATTCACTGAACTTTTTAATCAGTTTTGTGTTTAATTATGAACGTTTAATGTTTAATGTTTATTTGTTATGATTTAACACTGTTTGATAATTTCTCTATTATTAATTTTGATTAAAACTTATAAAAATGTTGTGGTTGATAACCAGTTCAGACAAAATATGTTATTGTTAATATTTTTAATTTTTTTTTAAGCAAAGAAGTTTTCTAAATAGGGTGTAAATAACTTTGTTAAGCCATTTATTGTGTGTTAATTGTGTATTTTTATCACTTATTTACTCTAAAAATAAAATAATTAGAAAGAAAATCCTTTTCCTAAAAATGTTGTTTTTTGCAGATAACCAGTTTTGTAAAACCTCCCCTCAATTCTCAATCCCCTACAATCATATAGTTTAAGAAGAATAAATAAAATCCAATAAACCGAGAACATGTTTTACAACCACAATTAACAACTACCTAAATAAAATGACACACGTATACTACAAGCAGATTGTTGCGGAAATGTTCATCACGGATCTGAAAATCGTTTACAAAGTAACAAATATTATTTATTTTTTCGTGGTGTTTCCAAGTTTATAGACTTCCGTCTAATTCGTTTTGTCAATACGATTGTCAATACACATTGAAATAAAGACGACAAAATAACAACATAAAAAGTTTATGAAGGGCAAAGTAATAAGTGAAAAGCACGTACCTTACAGTCCCTTTTGTGGCCAGTAAAAAGTCGGTCAGCTATAACCCTGTGTGCGTGACGAACAAGTTGAAACATGGAAATGGCCGGAGCAAAAAATCACCATAAACCTGGGAGACTGCACGTAACGATGTAATGAGACTGGTAATTCTATAATGTTTCACCATTATAATGACTACCTGCTTTTTAACCTTATCTACCAAATTAGAAAAACAATTAATAAAAGACGTAGCTCTGCATATGCTTTTTACGCCCTATTATTTACGCTATGATTTCTTATCTTTAAGGTAAAGGCCATAAACCATATTCTTAAAACAACAGCAACATTATACAGTATTATTCTTTTAATTTTTAGGAATGTTAAATGTACTAAAATATACGGAAAACTTATTCCTTTTTTTATTTTGAGGATAAATATGTTTAGGCCTATATTTTAATTAGCCTAAGCAACAATTTCATCATGCAATGGGAATACATTGGAATTAAATGTGTGCTTGTATTTGTAAATTATGGAAAGAATGAATGTTGACTGGTTTTTTAATTAAAAAAAAAAAAAACTTCTTATGTCTTGTTTTTAAGTTGAGTAGTTTTTACAAGTATGACAAATGTAACACAATGGCATTATTGTACTAGTACAGAATAAATAAAATAAACAACATTGCAGGAACTTCTCATTATAGTAACGTGGGGTACTCCCCCATCTCTTGAGACACTTATGTCGTTAATTTCCAAAATATTTTCATAATATTTTAAGTATATTTATAAATTTTAAGTTTATTTCAAACCGAAATGAACAAATACAACTGGGTTTCTTTGGAAAATTTCAAGTGTTTCCAATTTTTCTTGAAGATACACCAAATATATTTTTGAAAATGTCGGCTTTTATATAATCTAATTACAAACGATTAAAGAAATTTTCAATCATTTTTACCACTAACGACCATTGTAATTTGTGAAAAAATAATACATTACTCGAAACTAGTAACTGAATAAGACATTCACTCATGCACACACTCCTTATATAACGTATTCCTTGTAATAACCTACGTAGCCTTCGTTTAATGGGCAAAGTATTGAGTATGTGTGACGTCAGCCCTGACCCTCCCCATATTGGGCCACTAACCCCCCTTTACCCCCCACTGATAAGCCCTTCACCCTACCCACTGTAGCCGTGTAATACTGAGCAGATTAGGGAAATGTCTGTATCTGACTGAATGGAAGGAGGATGTTGTCCTCCCGTAAGTTTACCTCCCTTTTCAATAAGATCTCCAGGTTTTTGGAGGATCATTATTTGTAATTTTCATGAATGGTAAGACGTCAAGGACCTAACCTAACCTAATTATCTGCTTTATTGAAATTTTGAAAAATAATTTTAGTACATAATTAAAAGTAATTTTTTGAAATTACAAATACTTATTTGTAACAAATTGCCACCATCAAATTATATATTTATTGAACATAAAAGGCACTTGTTTAAAGACTTTAATATCATTCTACAAATACGCAAAATGTTTTAATCTCAAATAAACTAAAAAAAGCTGATAAATAAGAGTCCGTACTTTTAATGTACTATGTCTGCCCACTTTTAAATTCATACCTTCTATTTAAGTATTTGAATAAATAGCTAAATTGTCTGATATGCAAGATAATACTGTCACATGATTGACATTCTTTACAAAATATATCTACATTCTATTTTATACTGTAAATAGTTTAAGATTCTATATGAAATGTTTCAGAAATTTACAATATGTTAAAATATATTACCGTTAATTCACGTATCATTTTTACAAATTGCCTGAGTATGTCTGCGTTGTTTGATATAATCCTGTTGCGATAAAGTCTATGTTTAATGCTTGTGAATTGCTAGTCCTAAGAGCACTTGGGGCAAGCTAACTAGAGAGAATAATGTTCCCTGACGGATCCAGAATGGAGAGAGGGACACCTGGGGTGTGATTTAATCTAATCGACAGAGAGCGACACTTTGCTGAATTGGTGCTTACATTCCTCCCTGGCCGGCAGTGAAAACCATCCTACTTGTTCGACAGGGTAGCCTAATGTTACATAAAATAGTTTTTAAAATCCATACAAAAAAAATAAATTCTATAAATACCGATTAGTTCATTTTTTTTTTTTTTAATTATCACTGTAGGACTTCATTATAATTAACTATCACGAATATTCTGATAATTAACATTTTTTAATGATTATTGCCATTTATAGTTATTTTTAGTTAGATTGTATACGATGGTTGTGAATGTTACATGAAATGTGTTCGGTGATCAAAATAACATCCCCATTATTATTTATATTTTATAACTGTAATATTTTATCAACGACTTATGCAAATAAGTGAGGTATACTTTATTTTGGGATATACTTTAAACTATATATTAATTCATTTACTTTTAAAATATTGTTTATGGAAAAAATCTGTAAAATGTTAGTCATAACAGTGCTATTGACCCACCCACCCAACCTTACACTTACAGTGGTATGGATATTACTAATGAATGTTATATTCAAATTAATATTCAATATTAAATTGGTACAGCAATTATTGAAACTGGAATTGTTGTATTGTTTAGATACTTCGCCATCTGTACAATAAATGTACATTAAGTAAATATTTAAATGTTAAAATTACAACATAACAATTTGAATCTGACGAGCATAATTAACTGAAAATGATAAGTTTATTATGCCAGGCTGTGTGTAAACATTCTGTCAGACACAGCAGAACAGAGGCTACTGCCATCAAAGCCTTTGTCTGGGGACATGCTTTGAACTGCCTCATTGTTAACATAAACAGTGACAGCGTGTGTGTGTCACGCCATTCACTTAGGAATGGATGAAAGTATCGTTACAATTACATAATGCAGTACACGTGAACGTCACACAACCCAAATATATTACAATATAATGTACAAATATTATGGAGATCGATTTTGATAAACTACGTTTAGACTCCTCAGACCAGAGAAATTTACAAAGGAATTACATTCATGACGGTTGTCGATTATAGTAACTGTTGAAACATAATACATTGGCCAAGAACTAAGAGTTATTACCTTTTATCTTCTTATTTGCTGAAAATACATTGTGAAAAATTATTTAAGAATCAAAACTAACTTGTTTATTAATAACGTGTTCAATTAGGTTTGTTATTGACACAAAGTATTCATAACATATTTGTGAAATAAATTAAATAAAAACGAGTTTTTACATAAGAAACTGGTAAGAGTCAAACTTTTACTCTAAAAAAGAGGATACTTAAACTACTTTTCATAATAGAGTAATGGAAATGTTATTTTTTACAGGAAAGAAGCAGATAAGAAAGAATCCACTCAATGGTTTCCATCGACGTGGACACTACTAGAGAAGTCAGGGGTGTCCATATTGGGTGGCAGCTAGGTCCGGATGTTGCGTAGGGAGGAGAAGTGTGTATTAAGATTTTCAAATAGCTGAAAATTAGACTAATACAACTGGTGGTTCGGATTCCATGGTAATCTGTAGGTCCATCAGTATCCCTGGCTGTTGGGCTATTAATAAATGGTCCTTTATGATCTAAGTCGAAATCAGTAAGTAACAATGACTACACTCGTTCATCTACACTTATCACACTCATTCACCCCTCATATTCGAACGCGGCATCTTAGTAATGAAGATTAAATAAGTTGTTCCCAAAGTCAATACTCATGAACATTTTTACAGCAAAGGTTGGTAAGTATGAACAGACCTAATTAATTAGGTAAATGGGTCTACAAAATTATGCTATCATAAAAATAGACTGATAGCAAAGATTCAACTTTTTTCATAGTAAAACTACAATGTGACGAACATTTTCAGAGAAGATATTAAACCCTGAAATATACGCAGAAAATTTGCATTTGGAAAATAAGAATAGCGTTAGTTTTTATTGTCGTTTTTTATTAAACTCTAAACTCTGTAAAAGATTTGTAAGATAATTATTACAATTAAATAAATATAAAGTACTCGTAAAATATGTCTAGAGAATAATTTGGCAGTAATACAAAATAAATTACAGTGCCAGAGTAAATGTATTGTATTTATAGTGTGTACTGTTTATGGCTTATAAAATTCATTCTTAAAATTAACAATTTCACAGGTTTACAAGTGTATTGAAAAAATTATAAGCTTATTATCGGTTAGATTTTTTTTATCCAGTAACACTCTAAGGACAGTTAAAATTTGTAATATTCCTTAGCCAATTCGATCCCATTTTAAATTAACCTTGAATTATACACCATGATGAAAAAGCAATCTACCCCCGGGATAATTCGCATAACTGACCTGTGATACAGTTACAGACATACTCGTACATCATAGTTTACAAAATATATACACTCATGGTATTTATATTTGTATCCTACACAATACACAGTATTTTACTAAATAACAGAATTTAAGTGCTCAAACTAGAAATCACACCATGAAATTTCACAGTGTGAGCAGACTTCCATGCCAATTTATTGCTTTTTATAGTAAAAACTGTAAAGTCAATCTGTCAAATAATCTAGTCAGTAATCAGTTTGGAAATACGAGTTTAACATGTCATCGTACGTTTAACATGTCATCGTACGTTTAACATGTCATCGTACGTTTAACATGTCATCGTACGTTTAACATGTCATCGTACGTTTAACATGTCATCGTACGTTTAACATGTCATCGTACGTTTAACATTTAATTACAGTATCCACTATAGTTCAGTAAATACAAATATTCATTAATATGCAGTCGGGTATACATTCAAATACTGTTGCAATTTATTTAGAAAATTAATAATTTTCGCTGCGAACATTTCCAATAAAAATGTCTTATTCAGAATTGATATTCTAAACACTGTATTATGTTATTGTTGTCTTCAGAAAGTTGTAACAGGATTGTATAATCGTAAATATCGTCAGAAAAACAACATCGGTAAGACAAGGAGAGTTTTGTTTTCTTGGATTTTACTCAACAGTATACTTTCTCAAAAATTATGTTTAGTAACTTTATTTAAGGGTTATATAGTTGTAACATGTTTGACGTGAAGTTTTTATTTTTAATGATTTATTTATTTTAATTGTATGATAACTTTACAATTGAAATCTTTTAAATTATTTTCAAGTCACCAACTAAAAATGTCCCGTTAATCAATTCCAAGACTCTCATATAATGTCAGTAAAATATCTCTGTAGCGCCTATCTAAAAACCCCTAACAATCCTCCATTGGTGCGTTTCACAATCAGGAATAACTGCATTTCAGGTAGAAATATACATATCAGTAGAGACATTTTGACAATAGTATTAAATAAGTCCAGCATTATTTTCTTCCAACACTTGTGATTCAAGTAAAGAGTAAGCAGAAAAAAATTACACAATGCTGTTATATAATTGATAAAAACTCTTATCTTTGTACAGTAATTACATTATAAATAAATAAATAAATATAAATAAATAAATTCTTTATTGCATGAATACAATTAACAATTGTGTTGCAAAAGTCAAAATTTCTTTTAGCCTAGAACAGTCACACACAATCGGACACATTCATACATACATCTTGCACACGCATCATACATTCACACACTTGACACCAGAATTGCATGATAGGGTGTTTACTGATTGTCCCAGTGGCTTTGAAAGAATTCTTCAACTGAATAAAAAGCACTTTCCACCAAAAGGTATTTTAAACGTCCTTTGAACAAATTCAGGATCTGATTTTTAATTTGTTCAGGGAGCAAATTGATTATGTTTACACCCACTTGTGATGGCAGACGCTTGAAAGCTGCGCTTCTATGCCTCTGCGTTCTGTAATTATTCCTCCCTCTAGTTTCATAAGAGTGAACATCCCTGCCACGCGTCAAAGTGCACTTTGACTTGCAGTACAGGGCGACCTCCAATATATAGAGGCAGGGTAGAGTCAATAATCTAAGCTCCCTAAACGCTTCTCGACACGACTCTCTGACGTTTAATTTTAAAATAGTTCTGACAGCTATTTTGAAGTCTAAATACCCTTT
This sequence comes from Stictocephala bisonia, assembly GCA_035578905.1. Classification (NCBI taxonomy): domain Eukaryota; kingdom Metazoa; phylum Arthropoda; class Insecta; order Hemiptera; family Membracidae; genus Stictocephala; species Stictocephala bisonia. Next base: position 1,034,419 of record JAQJVL010000254.1, on the reverse strand, counting down.
CCAGCTTGTATTTAGAACAACTACCCCAAATTATTATACCATAGGCTAAGTGGGTATGGATCAAGCCATAATATGCAAGTTTTAAGACTTCCAGGGAGCAGAATTGTGCCAGGTTGCGCAGAGCAAAAATGCCCGAGTTAACTCTAGCACACACTGTCAATGTGAACGTCCCAAGTCAACCCTTTGTCAAGGAGTATTCCAAGGAACTTCGTGGACTCTGTTTCCTCTAAGAGTACATCATCCACCATTGCTGTAATTTGATTCTGTTCAACGTGTTGAGGCTGACAAAATTTTATGAAATTTGACTTAGAATTGTTTGTTTTCAGGCCCATTTTATTAAAATGTTGAATGCATTGATTCAGATCAATAAATGATTTTACTTCTAAATCACGTGATGATTCATCTATCTCACAAAGAGTCGTGTCATCAGCGTACTGAATTAAATAATATATAATTTAATAACCGAGCTACATTCGTCTAATTGTATGTTACATCTAGTATGTATTCCAATTTGTGTAAAAGAAAACACCACCACTATCAGTTGTGGGGTTAAGGGGTTGTTATTGTTTCCGATAGACCGAATCTTCAATAAGCCAGATAGAAGGACAGGCAGGCCAATATAGACACCGGCTGTTGCTGACGACACATCCCCTCCCCGTGTCACCGATCAGCTCTAATCGGCCTACAAGGCTTTGTCTTTGGGAGCTATATAACAATATCGTTTGTTTTAAAAAGTGACTAAGGTCAAATATGTACAATATATTTGACAACATCTTCCAAACCGATTACTTAGTGTGTATATAATGTTCATAAGAGGCCGATTATTATGCTGAACTCCTATGGAAGTGCGATCTAAACAACACTTAAATATCTAGGTAAAATTAAATTTAATGTTTTTTGTGTGTAAGATATGTACTTATATTACAATACCACTTTCAAGCTGTTGAATAGTATTCATTATTTAGAGTTGAATATTTTGCTGGTTATATTTTGGTGGAATGACAGACACATACACGTACGGTGGTATTGACCCACCCGCCCTCCCATACACGTACGGTGGCATTGACCCACCCACACACCCATATACGTACGGTGGTATTGACCCACCCGCCCTCCCAAACACATACGGTGGTATTGACCCACCCACCCACACATGCACGTACGGTGGTATTGACCCACCCGCCCTCCCATATATATACGGTGGTATTGACCCACCAAATTGTATATTTTTACCGCACACCTGTGATAAAATGTCTATTTACGACTGAACACGAAATATAACATTTACCTTACATTAATATTCCGTAAATCTTTTCCGAAATTTTCTTTAAAAATAAGGATGGAGTAAAACAACTTTTGTAATAAAATGTTTGTTGAAATGTTGATATGGTGTACGTATCACTATTGTGGCCACAGAGCTCTGTAGAGAGCCATGTTTTATTTATTTTTTTAAGAACATCGTGATGTACATAGTCCTCAATTTCGACTTTAAAAATCATCAAAAATTGTGAAGATTTAATATTGAAATAGTCATGACAGTGATGTGAGGTGTTTGATTTTTATGGAATATCTGCATTAAAGTCGTTCTACTGTTTACTGTTTATGACATGTCTAGACGTGAGGTTACTGTAAACTTGCATATCACATTCTCGTCTAAGAAGTAGACCAGTTCACATCATAGGCCTACTGGCAAAGTATTTAATTTAGCAAAAATAAATTCTTGAATTAAATTGGACAGGTAACAAAAACTCATTACCTAAAAAAGCTAAATTATGTCTGTAGATCTTTCTTTCTCCTTAAAATATTATATATTATACTTTTTACTTACATAATTTTACTACTTAAATAAAGATATATTTTTGTTAATATATATATATATATATATATATATATACTCTTATTTATTTATTTATTTTTAATGAATGTATAGTAAACAATTAGAACGGTATTTCAGTAGATTGATATACTATTACATGGTTTTCTATCGTTACAAAATATTATTGATTTAAGAAATGTAATGTTAATTTTGAGATACACTCTAAATCTCTGATTAAAAATTGACTATGACTACTAGAATAGTATTATTTCCAAATATAAAAAAAACGTATATATCCGATTCTACTTATTGGGTAATCTTCAAAATTTTAATTAGCCAAAAAAGTACTGAAAATAAAAATACATTTGTATATCAGAACAATTAATTAATGAATTTATTTCAATGTGGAACATGAAATACATTGGTTTTCTATGGAAAATTGCCATGCTCAGAGGCTTATGTGTGCAACTTGGACATACATTAGTTGTTAAATATATGCATTCTCATTTCTAGTACCTTTATGGCTGTAAATCTCGTGCTATTATTCTAAAAATAATAGTAATTTTTTGAATGAGAAATATAGATTATCATCTTAATACATTTAACGATCTATTTACCGTAATCTTACGTCAATCTACCAAAAAACCCCTTACATATAGGGTATTATCACCCCCCCCCTCCAGCAAAACGTACATAACATACGTTAACGCAGCTATACCTTGGCTGGGCAGAGTGGGAGTGTCGCTGGAGGCCACAAATCAGGAGTGTAACCTAACACATGTTGTGTCACACACGTGTTATCTGTACACTAGGCGTGTGGTCCTCCATTAACATATCACTAGGACCATTAGCCTCAACCCCTAATGGGGCGTCTTTCCCTTACTCCCTTCCTGGCGTACAGAACGTACTAAATTAGATTCAAAGTGAGTACAGTGCAAAGAAAATAAGCAGCAATTGATTGGTTAAAAATATCTACACAGACAAGGTGGCATTGATTGCCTGATTCAATAGATGAAAAAAATTTAGATAAAACCGTATTAAAAACGCAAAGTTTCTAAGGTTTAATCATGCTTGTAATAACTGCAAGTGTTTAAAATGACCATGATTTTTAAAGTTTTTTTATTGTACGATATTGCAAATACTGAAAATGTTAGCAATGTTGGTACAGTTGAACTGAATATGTTCAGAAAATTTAAATGAATAGATAAAATGCATTTCTTACAACTAAGAAAGCGTTATATTTGACAAGTTAAAAGGAGCTTACAAGTTAAAAGTGCCTTATATTAAGATATTCCTTGTTATGGAATGTCTAGGTAAAATGCAGTCGATGATGCACGTATGTGTAATATATTACCATGTAAATCAACAAAATACTATGTAAACAATAATGGATGATACAATATCTAAACATAAACATTGCGTATAAAAAAAACTAATTACCTCATGTAGCTATTACAGTAAAAGACAGTTATGAATATCACGTGACCGGCCAGTGGTACCGAAGATGATCTAAATCTTAAAGAAACCTTGTCAATTAAATGATATAAGATTTTCTTATCAACCCATCAAAACTTGAAAAAACACGTCCAAAACTGAAGCCACTATCCTACTATATACTGGCCAAAATATAAGGATACAGCATTTAAATTAAATCAAAATCAATTTTAAGTAAACGTAACAGAAAATCTTTGGATAAGATTTCCTCAAATATTTCATAAGAGGCTTTGAATATTAATTCGTACACCACACTTTATAAACTAAGTCCAATATATTTAATCATCATAATAAAAAAGATGATTCAAATATATTAAACGACCATGAAGCGTAAGCTTCCAAAAATGTATAAATAACAGGAAGATTAGTAAAACAATTATCTTCTTATAGCACATAGTAAATTTATGATATAGAAAACGTGATAGCAAAATTTATGTTTTGCTATCAAGTTCATACAAATATCAAAATTCATATCAAGTTCATATCAAAATTCCTATTCATACAAAATATCACGAAAATATAATAAAAATAAAAGACAAACAATAACTTGAGTATAATAAAAGAATAATAGCTCACATTATGGTGAATTAAATATTTTTGTGTGATTTTCTGTTTTATGTACATCATGGTGGGATAAAGTTATCTTCAGTGTACCATAAAGCCTTTTAGCACATAAACTTTATCCAGAATTTATTTAGGGAGAAAGGTTGTAAATTTTAGTTAAGAACAGCTTAAGACGTGTTTAACAAGAACCAATATCTTAATTATATTAGAAATAAAGTTATATTATTGTAGAGTATAATACGTTGTATTAAATATGAATATAGGTAAGTTTTTCATAAAACTTTTAAATTATAAATATGTTATAGACCAATAAAACTAATGTATTATCTGTACTTTCATTTATTTTAGTACAAAATAAGAAAAATACCATCATTTGAGTGATGAAAAAGATATACTAAAATATGATTCGAATTGACGCTGTGAATTAAGCTGGTCCACTTCCAGCTGTTCTGGCGTTATTTGACATGGACCACCGGTGTCAAAATGTGTTTAAACTTATTTACATCAACAAAAATGGGGTTTTTACAAGCATCGAATGAAACACATGCTGCTGCTTGTGCCGTGTTACAATGTGGATGGGCTTGTTGAAAGTAGCATGCGTGTGTGTGCGTGTGCGTGTGTGAAACATTAATACCTTTATCTACAACTACGATTAGTGAAAAATTATTTCCGCCAAAACCGTTAAGTTTTGTCAAAAAGTAAGAGAGAAATTTCGCTAATGAAATTTGGCTTCACATATTAAATATATATGGATTCTAAAGTCACTTCGTATCACATAATTAAATTTCGAAACAGAAAATGACATTCAAATAAAATTAAATGATCATATTAAAACAAAACCTAAAGTTCTAATATATTTTTCACATTTTACACAAACTATAACTGGAGTACACTGAGATGAACAATCACACACATTAGGTGAATTTAATATTTTAAAGTGATTCTCTTTAATCGAACTTATTGTGTGGAAGACATACCTTTAGGATTAAATAATTAAATAGAGTTCATGAATATTTAAAAAAATCAACTTTACACGTCGAATTTGATGAAAAGTCAGGGATCTGGTAAGGTATAGGTGGAGGCTGCCTATAAATTCTTTTAGCGGAAAAAACATAATCAAAGCAAGCTCTTTTATCATTTCAAGACATTCAAGGCTCCGCTCCAAGGGGAGTGGTTAAGGTTTTGTTTGTTACATTCGTCCAATCAGTGAGTAATACAAATTATCATATAAAGCTAACTTACAAAGTTGTTATGTGTACAGTAGAACGTCAATAATCCGGATTAATTGGGACCGGACCCCATCCGAATTATCAAATTATCCTGATTATCGAAATTACCTTAAAAAGGCCAGTATACACGATTAAAGTACACAAAGATTTTAAAATTTTATATTTTATCTTATACAATAAAGGGTTTAGAGGTGAAATTAATCAAAAACATCTTTTATGTTCAAACACTGTATTGTAATTTGTTAGTAGCAACATGTGTACAGTAAAAACATCAAACACTATTTAAGCTTTTAAAAAAAATGTGTAATAGGTTTTTGAACTGCAGTAGTGGTTCGTTTTTTCGCAGCTATGTCCTTAGTTCGTTTTAAAGAATCAGCTGAGTGGGTGAGCTCTCGTTTTGTTTCTCTAGCCATGACATCAGTGTCTCCGCTGCTACAAACGCTTCAGAATGAGTTGGCCCTGTTTCTTCTGTCTCATGTTCTGGGTCGTCACTGTCAGATTCCATTGTTTCTGTTTCCTCTGAAAGAAATTGCTTAAATAAACAACCAAAAATAAATGCTTTCTTTTCCTGCCGTTACACAGTATGTTACGTACAAAAGATTATCAATCAGAATGTTGGCAAAAAATCATAGTTACTGTACAGTACAGTGTACTGTAACATTTTATAACAGAAAATTTAACAATTACGTCAGTATGAAACCAGAATAAGCTCAGGCGTTTGACTAAAATACAAAGGTAAAAATACGTTTGATGTACTGTATGTTTAAGGAATGCTACATACCTTCATTTAACATGTCAGCTATTTCTTGGTCGGTCAAAACCAGGATCGTTGCTATCAACAGCCAACCACTCCATGGCGTCATCTTTGTCGCATTGTTCAAATCCCGGAAGTGTGCTGTATATTTCTCTTATTTCATTCACAGCACCATCAATATATCCTTCTTCCTCTTTATCATCATTATTTTAGTTATTTAAAGTAAAAAATGTCAAAATCCATTTCCGTTTAAAAATTAATTTACATTTGAAACACAATTGGTGTGCAGTAATACGTAGATACAAATCCGGATTATTGACGGTCCAGATTTTTGACGTCCGAATTATCGACGTTCTACTGTATTTCCAGTTTGTTTATTTATTTAATTTTTATTTATTTTTTATTACGTCTTATATCAATAATATAAAGAAGTAAAAAATCGGTTTTTTATGATAAAATACATCTTTTTTATGTGATAAGCACTGTATTTTATAGAACTTTTTCCCTGAGCTTACAGATGGTTACATAGTTTTGTTATATTTTATTGTATTTTATTATATATTTGTTATATTATATTGATGTATAAATTAGTGCCTATTTATAAACATGAGACTGTTGAGACACACCGTAAAGCTGAGTCACATATGAAATTCATAATTAGTTGATAACCACTGGTAGCAGAAACCTAACCAACCAAAGCTCAGCTGTCTCACGTACAGTGATAGAACAATGCTTTTACCTATTGTTGACCTTATTGTTTCTTGCCACCGTCGCCAGAGCGCTGCACAGCTACCTTCTGTAGGCGGCAACCTTTCCTCGAACACGACGTTGATGGTAATATGTACTACAACTGGCGGTGCCAAAACAAGCAAGGCGACCTTATGTAGGACTTGTCTTACCTTAAGTTGAATATACAAGTGTAGGCTTGTCTCGTCACGTCGACGGTCATTGACTCACCATAAACTGTCAGACATTCCATTAAGCCTACTCTCATTTCAGAAGCCATAATGTTTTAAACGTGGGTATATAAAGTAAATTCAATAATACCACGTGGTTTGGTTTCCACGTACTGGCTATTGAGCTATTATTAGTTGGCCTTATTTAAGGAACAGTCGACTTCAGTTAGTAACAATGACTACACTAGTTCATTACAATCATTCAACACCTATAATCAAGCATATTTTTTACGATCGATGAAATATCAATAATTAAGTAAGGAAATAAAGCTACGTTAAGTGATGAAGAAATATTTAATAGCTTATCTGACATTCACCTATTTGATGAGAAGTATTATGAATGTGTTACATAACGGTTTTCTTACATGTAAATCTACATCATAAGTCAATCATTACTATAACTACAAACATATCCATCCATGTAATATATTTACGATGAAAGGCACTCCATTAGGACAGAAGGATGTAAATATGGCATTTTAATGATGAAAAATTAATTTATACAAATTTTGATTAGTTGTAAATAATTAAACAAAAGTCGTATTTGACAAAAAGTAGAATAGTTTAATTTCGAAGATTGTTGTTGAACTATTCAATCTCTCATTTTATTGATACGACCTGTCGGTTGGCTAAATATGCCGGCAACATATTAAACACCAACCGACCCTTATTCACTCACTCTCAGAAACATCCATCTCCAGTGCCAAGCATGTTGTTGGAGATTGTTCCACTCCCAGCATCCTCTGGAGGTCATAAAACTGCCGTGTGTGCACAGTCAGTGTGTTCAGCAAGGTTGGATGTACTGGCAACATATTAAACACCGACCGAACCTTATTCACTCTCAGACACATCTATCTCCAGTGCCAAGCATGTTGCTGGAGATTGTTCCACTCCCAGCAACCTCTAGGGGACATAAAACTGCCGTGTGTGCACAGTCAGTGTGTTCCGCAAGGTTGGATATACTGGCAACATATTAAACACCAACCGACCCTTATTCACTCTCAGACACATCTATCTCCAGTGCCAAGCATTTTGCTTTAGATTGTTCCACTCCCAGCATCCTCTGGGGGGCATAAAACTGCCGTGTGTGCACAGTCAGTGTGTTCCGCAAGGTTGGATGTACTGGCAACATATAAACACCAACCGACCTTTATTCACTCTCAGACACGTCCTTCTCCAGTGCCAAGCATATTCTTGGAGATTATTCCACTCCCAGCATCCTCTGGGGGACATAAAACTGCCGTGTGTGCACAGTCAGTGTGTTCCGCAAGGTTGGATATACTGGCAACATATTAAACACTAACCGACCTTTATTCACTCTCAGACACATCCATCTCCAGTGCCAAGCATATTCTTGGAGATTATTCTACTCCCAGTATCCTCTGGGGGACATAAAACTGCCGTGTGTGCACAGTCAGTGTGTTCCGCAAGGTTGGATATACTGGCAACATATTAAACACCAACCGACCCTTATTCACTCTCAGACACATCCATCTCCAGTGCCAAGCATGTTGCTTTAGATTGTTCCACTTCCAGCATCCTCTGGGGGGCATAAAACTGCCATGTAAGCACAGTCAGTGTGTTCCGCAAGGTTGGATATACTGGCAACATATTAAACACCAACCGACCCTTATTCACTCACTCTCAGACACATCCATCTCCAGTGCCAAGCATGTTGCTGGAGATTGTTCCACTCCCAGCATCCTCTGAGAGACATAAAACTGCCGTGAGTGCACAGTGGACTAACTAAGTTAAGGTATGTGAATAATTTGCACGTTTAACATACATTTAACGTGCACTAATTTTCATTTATCATTTAAAAATTAAATTTATCCTTTAATCTAGACTTTTAATTAATAAAACAGAAATTTATATACAGTATATAAATTATAGTTATTGCGAATAAAGCGAAAATGAGATATTACAAAGCAAAACGTAATGCAACACAGAATTTTAAAAATCGTAAGAAAAATAATATATTTTCATGACAAAAGCAAATCGATTCTAAACTGTAACATTTGAAATGCTTTGTACAAGGTAACAGATCGGCCCCTCTACTTTGTCATCAGACGAATGTTATCTGTATGATATTTGATACTTTGAAGCCATTGGGGTGTGTTTGATATGGCCTGTCAACTCTATGTTTGTATTTTTCAACATCAAACATTACGTTATGCATTGTAAAACACAATCAGTTGATGAGTTTTGCAAGGCTTCAATTGGAATTGTTCATTTACTGTAAAACATGTAGTGTCATAGTTGTAGTCTATTATATAACGATTATTAGTAGTATTATATGAAAATTCTACCTCATTACATTTTATATGCTCTACAACCGTATGAACGTTATAGAAGTAAACTATACTAACCAAATCTAGGTTTAAAAAATGTAAAAGAAACTAAAATCCATTACCCTGAAAACTAATTTAAATTAATTTAAGACCTTGCGTATTAATCATATACCTTTTCTGAAAAATAAATAGGCACTGATAAAGAAAGTAATCATTCGTTCTCTGTTTGATATTAATTCAGTGTTCCATGTTTTAATAGCGTGATACTTATGGTACGAAGTAGGCCTACACGTAAATTTCATAAACTGAGTTTGATATGATTCATTATAAGATAATCGTTTAATGTGAACTATTAAAGGGGATGGACTGGATCATAAGGATCCACTATTAAAGTTTACAGCTCTATAAATTCTGCATGGTGGGGGGGGGGGGTAGCTAAAACCATTGATTATTGAAACAATACAAAAACCGTAAGTTTCACACATATAGTATTGAGATTTTAAAACATCCAATAGAAATGAAAGTTACGCAAAATAAACTTATTACGGTATAAGAAGTAAAAATATTGTGTTGATGGATGTCGGTAAACCACGTTCTGTAAACTACTGAGTTCTGAAACCTTAATATCTGTACTTTGTAATGACATTGTCATAGGTTTGTGTTGTGTAACGTTCATTTGTTTTGTATTTTTACCAATACATGTTATTTCAAATAAGAAACTATTCGTAAAACGAGTAACTAATGTAGTTTCATTATTACACTATTGCATATTTTCGTAGGACAAAATTAACTATCTTAAACAGTTGAATACTTGTTTTTGTAAGTTTAAATATATCTACACTTATTTTTATACAAAAAAATTCTGTAGTAGGAGGTATTTGAATTAAAATAAGTAGACATACGACAAAACGTGTTTAATTCTACACTTACATTGATATTTTCTATATAAATTTATGGATTTAATTCAATAAATGATTATTTACATTATTTTATTTATTTATTTTCATACTATGCATTGTGTGCTAACTTTATATGTTTTCTTCATACTTGATAACAAAATAACGTTGACATCTCTTGGTGATCATTTGTGGCTGTTTTTCGTTTTGTTTACTTATTTTTTCTTATTTTAATTTGGATGATTCTGGAGTTTTTTATGTCATTTCCAAACGTTTGATGGAACCTCTTTGCACGCTGTTGTTTATACTTACCATCGTATTGGTTTTTAGGTCAATTCAGATGTACACAACTTTAATTTATTTACAAAGCAGATTTAAGTATATTTGCTTTACTTTGATAAAGATTCCCCTTTTCTTATTAAGGCATATTATTGAGTTCTTATTACTCTAATTATCTTTACATTAGGTTTTCATTTGTTATTAGTCTTTGACCAAGTGTAGGATATGTAACAAATAGTCGTATTTTAACAGTTGAACCCTTGTTTGTAACACGTCGATTTCTGAACTCATTGCATATACTTATTTCACTTCTAGCCTTTGTATCAGCTAAGTTAAGGTTAACAGATAAGGCTATTGTAATATTGTTGTAATGCACAGTCAAATGTTCGCCATTTAAATTGCGTTAAATTTTGCGTTGTCCTACTTTCATACTCTTTCGGCTGACTAATATGCCAATTTGTTCAAATGAGCAAAATATAATATGGTTAAAATACAGTACTTTTAAATTATATTTTTGTTAATTCAGGTTATTTTTGCCTATTTCCACAATTTCACTTCAATTACTACTTATTTAAAATGACTTGATCCAATTTGACAGTCTATTTCTACCTACGTACGTTGTTTTATAAAGGTGTTTCTTTTTTCTCGTATGTTAGTGTTTTGACCATCTCCAAAATTCCACAGTTACACAATCATTGGAGATACGCCAGCAACTCTTACTTGAGCCAATTAAAAATTTTGGGCATACACATTTAAAGTAAAAATTCCAATTTAAAATTTTGGGCATACACATTTAAAGTAAAAATTCAATGAAAAAATATCCCTAATAAAATCACAGTTATATAAGACACGTCCCCTATACGTAAAGGTAAAAACAAACAAATCCAAACAATAATATATGAACTAACGTAAATATATTCTAAGAAACCACAACTAACTATTAAATTAGATATTAGTTTTCGTAATACGGTATAGGAAATATATGTAGGCCTAATATTATACACATGTATTTTAAATTTAATAATATTTTAATGACTTATGGGATAATATAAAATGAAATTAGAGCTAAAATAATATAATTTCTTTGTAAGCAAAATTTTAAAAAAAAAGTTTGTCCAAATAAATAGCTAATGCTGGTGAGTCTATAGCATCTATACCTATTGCAGTAAACTGAAGGTCTATTAATAGCTTCTTTAATGAATTCAGTACATTGATAAAATAAAACATTATCTAATGAAAGCCAATAAAAGAAACATAAATTTAAGGTATACAGTACACAAAAATCTTCTTTAATTTGATCATATAGAGCTAAAAGTAATATGAATATTGTATGTTTGGAGGACTGGAGGACTATATCGAATATGTAGATTGGATAAACATTAGATCAATAAATACATATTTATACTAATAATCAGTTATATAAAACACAATATAGTATTAATATCCAGTGTTTAACTAAAAAACTGTCAAATTGACATTAGTTTTCATTATTATCGAATGATACTAATTATTGATTACAAATAACAATAATAATGAATAGTATTATTGTCATTTGTAAGAAAGCATTTAAAGGAAGCCGAAAGAAAATAACACCTTAAAATAACTTAAGTGAAACCTCGTTGGCGAGTCTAACAAGGGTAAAATTTAGATTCTATATATTGGCTTGTCTGTCACAACCGTCGCAATATCGGTGCGTCTGAGTATGACACAACACACCATCCTTCCCACCACAGTTAGGCATTCCTTACACTTCTCTATACCAAGGCGAAGACTCGACGGCGAGTCTTACAAAGTATAGACCCTGTTTATATTGATTGACCCGTCTGTCACAATTGTCACAATATCGGTGCGTCTGAGTGTGACACAACACACCATCCTTCCAAGCACAGAGAGGCATTCCTTACACTCCCTTCTCTATACCAAGGTGAAGACTCGACGGTGAGTCTTACAATGTATTGATACTGTTTATATTGGCTTGTCTGTCACAACCGTCGCAATATCGGTGCGTCTGAGTATGACACAACACACCATCCTTCCCACCACAGCGAGACATTCTTTACCACTTCCTTCTCTATACCAAGGCGAAGACTCAACGGCGAGCCTTACAAAGTATTGAGACTCTTTATATTAACCCGTCTGTCACAACCGTCGCAATATCGGCGTGTCTGAGTATGACACAACACACCATCCCATTCTCCCTTCTCTATAGGCTAATATGTAGGCGAAGACTCGATGGTGAGGCCAACAAAAGTGGTATTGAGGCTGTATATCTGTATGTCGTAACCGTCGCAATATTGGCGTGTCTGAGTATGACAAAAGAAATCATCCTTCCCACCACAGCGAGGCATTCGTTACACTCCCTTCATCCTATATCACATATATCAAAGCGATGGCTCGTTGGTGAGTGTAACGAGAGTAATATTGAGACTCTCACATTAGACTATCCATCACAACCATCGCAATATCGGTGCATAAGTAAATGACAAGAAACCATTCATCTCACCACAGCATGGCGATAGTAAAACTGCGATCTCTGTATAGAAGAGTAGACTCATTCATGGGTCTTCCGAAAACACAGCAAGCGAAACAGAAATCATAAATACATTGGAAAATTATAAGTGAAACTAAGTTGATAAAAAACTTACGTGAAAAAGTATTATACTATTGAACTATTGACTATTAGCCATCTCTTGTACTTTAAATTATATGCTCGCCGTCCTTTTTAAAGTTCGTCATCATTCCTCGTGTCTAAATTGAGGAATTTCTACAACTGACACTAGCAAAATTAAAAATTCCTCAACACTTTTTAAGGAACTATAAATCTATTTGTAATAAAATTTATATTATGAAATCACATTCTTTAAGGGGGTACGACGCTGACAAAAATGTGAAACGAAATTGTTTAGTAAGCATTATATTAAACGTTGAAACTAGTATAAATGACAAACTACATTTAGACATAAGACAATCTTCTCCAAGGTAATATACAAGAGTAATGGTACAGTTTGTGCTCCCTATATATTGGCTTGTCTGTCACTGCCATCGCAATATCGGCGTGCCGAGTATGATGCACGTCAGGTTCTCCCCCACTGCCTCTACGCCACATATACTGGCTTTTCTGTCACTGCCACCGCAATATTGTCATGCCTAGTATGATGCACGTCAGGTTCTCCCCCACTGCCTCTACGCCACATATACTGGCTTTTCTGTCACTGCCACCGCAATATTGTCAAGCCTAGTATGAAGCACGTCAGGTTCTCCCCCACTGCCTCTACGCCGCATATACTGGCTTTTCTGTCACTGCCATCGCAATATTATCATGCTAAGTATGATGCATGTCAGGTTCTCCTCCACTGCCTCTACGCCACATATACTGGCTTTTCTGTCACTGCCACCACAATATTGTCATGCCAAGTATGATGCACGTCAGGTTCTCCTCCACTAAAACCATGGTCCTACATGGCTTTTCTGTTACTGCCTTCGCAATATTGTCATGCTAAGTATGATGCACGTCAGGTTCTCCCCCACTGCCTCTACGCCACATATACTGGCTTTTCTGTCACTGCCATCGCAATATTATCATGCCAAGTATGATGCACGTCGTGTTCTCCCCCACTGCCACTATGCCACATATACTAGCTTTTCTGTCACTGCCATCGCAATATTGCCATGCCATGATGCACGTCAGGTTCTCCCCACTCCAACTATATCCACATATATTGGCTTGTCTGTCATTTTCATCACAATATCGGCGTACCCCGATTATAATGCAAGTTAGGTTCTCCCCACTGCAACCATATGATGCACGGCAGGTTTTTCTTTTCTTGTTATATATATTTTTTTATTTTTATTCATTTTTAATTTTTTTTCTCGTTTATCTTTCTCCAATATTTCTATATCATTTGGGTTATTTCATTTTTTTGTTTATTCTAAAACTCCCGTCCATAAGTTGATGTTTTGTTGTGCCTTGTGTTGAATCCTGTCCGTATATATTTGGACTTTTTGTTTTCTATGTATTATAGACTACATCTCCTTTTGTTGCCCCAAGTCATTTTGAATCCTCTTTTTTTTCTTTGACCTAATTGGCCATTCTTTTTTTATAACTTTATCGTTATTATATTTCTTTGTTATTTTATCTTCTGGTATCCTCAGAATGTGCCCAAAGTATGAAGTTTTTTTTTACCTCAAATAGTCTGTAATTGATTATATTTCTTTTAAACTATATTGTTGGGTAGAAAATGTATAAATATTGTATAAACCTTCCCTCCCCACTCCCTAAGACAAGTATTGGTATTATTAAGACGGGATTAACTCTGTATTTCTCTGTCTATTATAATCATTATTTTTATTACTCTTGTATAAATGTAGCCAACTTTAGTTTATACTAAACATCGTTAATTGTGATGTCCCACTTAGGATGTTATTAAACTTAAAATAAAATGCCATATTGATTAGACAGTGAAACCTGTGATATCAGAATTTATTTGGGTAAACAAATTTAATTCAAAATATATAATCCTTTAAGCTTCAAGTACTTTTCTTGAAATATTACTTGCTGACGGATGACGTGGGCTCCTTTCTTTTGTTAAGATATGACCATGGGGGAGATATATGAATGGGGAGGGTTTCCAAACAGAATGAAAGAATGACAAACATCAGTGACAGCTATTGCCGCAGATGGTATTGGAATATCAACTCACTGTCAGATAAAGAGAATCTCATATAATGATTTAGAAGCGTTCCATTGGGGCGCTTTTGATACACCGATGCTATTTTATTTTAGTTTTCATATTTTTCTTAAGTTGTTACAGACTAATAATCACTATCAATTAATTCAGTCATGGATCTGTTTTGTATAACATGTCACCAAATAAAACATATTAGATCACTTTAAACAACTTAAAACACTTTAAACGTTAAAATAACACTACACCGTCTTAAATAAACTTCAGCATGATCTTGTTACTTCTGACACTAGTTCTAAAGCACTTGGAACTTTATATGTTAATTTGCATCAAACTGAAATCACCAGAATAGCTTTGTACGTGTATTTCATAAATACTCACTCATAAATACCACTGTACGTGAATGGGTGAGTGGGTGGGTAAATACCACTGTAGGTGTATGGGTGGGTTAATACCACTGTACATATATGGGTGGGTGGGTGGGTCAATACCACTGTACATGTATGGGATGGTGGGTATATAGCATACTTTATAAATATATAAACAACCACTTTATATTATTGCTAATGTTGAGATTAATATTGTTGTCATATATATAAAATTAAATCTTAAACTTTGGAAAACTCATAACTAAAATAGTCTTTATAAAAAAAATCTACATTATACTTTTTTTTTAATTGACCAGTAATATTTCAGGGTGAATCAGCATGTTTTAGGGTTATTTTATAGCATACTAAATGCCGGATGTTTTCAGCCCTCCTCGAGGAAAGGCTTACACACAAGTAGACTTATAATATTTTATTTATACTTCAATATATTTACTATGATATAGTTAAATAAAACACATTTTAAAGAGGCTACTTGCTGATTTGCTAACTTTATAACATACTGGGAGACTGTGCGGGTGCAAAAACCATTCAAAACTGCATCACACCATCCTGCAGGAACAAGATAAAGCAAATTGATCAATGCCAGATATAAAGATATAGTACAAATAAAAATTCATCAGTTGAAGAAATTAATGTGAGAATTTATTAATTTTAAGGTGATTTACGATGAATTTGGAAAAATAATCTAGAAAACGTTACTCACTAACGGTGGGAGCCAGGTACGCCAAACATCGTTTCACTCTTCCCTCAGGCACATGTAGACACAGTAGATCAGTGAGCGAGATGAACAGGACGCTGATGACTGTCTCCAAAGGTACCTTCATTGTCCTAGTCTTGACCAAGCCCTCGCGCAAGTTGATTTAAATACAAATAGTGGTATAGTTTTAAATTTAAATAATTAGGGGTCAATCAAATGTATTTTTCTCCTCAATCAAAAGTCACCTTCACATTTATTTTGGAAAAGTGAAAATATAAGGGAGACAGTTATTTAGATTTTTGTTTTATTTTTCCCTACATCCTGAAAAGTATACGCTTACGCTTTTTATTTTCAAAGTATTAAAATGGTTCATATGAAAAAGTTCAAGAAATATTTTAAAATCTCTCTATGTATCTGAACAACAGGTTCACATGACACAAAGTGAATCAGTCGAAATGTCTGTCCCTAATGTCATTGAAATGTTTGGAAGTAAACCGATTTGAATTGGTGGGACATTCATTTATGCCGTCATTGGAAATATAAGGATTGATTTTTAAATATGCCACTAAGAATATTCAAAATCATTAATCTTGAATGCCATTCTAACTAAATATATTTTAGAAGTTGAAGTTAGAAGTACTAAGTTTATAAAGTTAAAAGTTGTTATATTCTATGAACATTTACTAATCGTTGCTAAATATATATTTACTACTAATTATTCATATCTATACTAATTATCTCCTTTACTAATTATTTCTGTGGATTGGTCTATTATTTTATTATAAGTAATCTATATAACAAAATATTGACCTGCAAATCTTCAAACATTTACAAGTGGGACTATTTAGAAAAATAATAATTACTCAAATTTATTAACTATTGTTGTAGTTATTTATTCTGATTGTTTCCACAGATTGTAAATACATTGTTAGTTTATTGATGTTATTTTAATACAGTGAGGTATATTAAAATTATATTTCCTGATCAGAAAGCCCTTACTTCAACAAGATGGCAGTTACATTCTACCACCAAGCTTTTGGGGTCGAAACACATGCAATAAAGATAAGTGCGCTATAAAAGTCACCAATCCTAGTCTAATTGGCCCTGAATCAGCTTGGTGAGCAACCAATGGTTCTCGTATAACCTGGTTCGTAAAAAACGGCTATACATAGCAGGATCGGAATGGGTCACAGTCCAGCCACGTGTTTCCTGCGGTATGCTCCTTGTTTATAGAAATGGAATTGGCGACCAATTCTCAAGTTCCATCACAACATTTGTCTATAAATCTTGTCATGCCTGGTTAGTTTATCTACGAAGTTCTATGCAACACGTTCTGTGATGTTAACGTTATCTTTGGGAATTGTAGGTTTCTCAAATACCACTTCGCAGAAAGGAAACAACCACCCGAGCTCCTAATTCCCAAAAACATCAAAGAACTTGTTGCATTAAGCGTCCCAGTCGACCCTTATAATGAACAACATTGGTAGTTTCCATCAGGGTTTGAACAACTCTGCAACTACTATAATTTGATGTTATATTTTCATAACAAAACAATAATGATAGGCTAAACATGCATCCTTCAGAACACGACAAGTGACTTGTAAAGAAACCTCCTTGATTGTTAGAGTCGAGCAGTTTTGGCTCTGTTTCTGAATCGATTCTTGTATGAGTGGCCAACGATTTAGATGAAGTTTACATCGCTTCAGGTGTTTTTAAAAACAAACACAACATTTCGATTTGTATAGAACGCATTTCGTCTTCAGGTTATTATTTAGTGATACGTAAAGTAATATTGACCCACCAACCATCCATACATGTACAGTGGTATTGACCCATCCATACATGTACAGTGGTATTGACCCACCCACTCATCCATACACGTACAGTGGTATTGACCCACCCACCCTCCCACCCACCCATACATGTACAGTGGTATTTACCCACCCACCAACCCATACACGTACAGAGGTATTGACCAACTAACCACCCATACATGTAAAGGGGTATTGACCCACCCACCCACCTATACACGTACAGTGGTATTTACCCACCTACCCACCCATACACGTACAGTGGTATTGTCCCACTAACCCACCTATACACGTACAGTGGTATTTACTCACCCACCCACCCATAAATGTACAGTGGTATTTACCCACCCATACACGTACAGTGGTATTGACCCACTAACCACCCATACATGTACAGTGGTATATACCCACCCACCCACTCATACATGTACAGTGATATTTACCCACCTGCCTACCCATACATGTTCAGTGATATTGACCCACCAACCACCCATACATGGACAGTGGTATTTACCCACCCTCCCACCCATACACGTATACTGTACCAATACCACTTATTGACCCACCAACCACTCATACATGTACAGTGGTATTTACCCACCCAACCACCCATACATGTACAGTGGTATTTACCCACCTACCACCCATACACGTACAGTGGTATTGACCCACCCACCCACCCATACACGTACAGTAATATTGACCCACCCACCCACCCATACACGTACAGTGGTACTGCTAAAGATGTATAAAGATTATTGGTTTGGACATAATAACAACTAGTAAAACTGAATACATATATATATATATATATATATATATATATATATATATATATATATATATATATATATATATATATTAGGAGTAATAAAATTAAAAAACTGAGTACCTTATATTTTTTTATTAAAACTGATTAACACAACATGTTTCGACTTTATTGTCATTTTCTAGTGTAAATTAAATAATTAAGTTGAGTATATAATAAGTCTTTAAATAAAATTGTAAAACATGTGGTTTTTGTAAATATTGATGAATATGGATAAGTTGGTGATATTTTTAGTTATAATTTTTAATGTTTCGAATCTTATCAAAAATTGGGTTTGTATAATTGATTTGTGTGTTCAACATGTTCACTGGATTTTCTTGTTGTGCTAAATATATATGTAATTCTTCTGTTGCTTTCATTTTCTTTCCCTTTTTCATAAAATTTAATATTTTCATGTTTTCTTACATTTTTGTGTACGTGTGGTCTGTAGAGAGCAAGTGTTCTGCGAATGTGGATTTCATTGTAGTTGTGTTATAGCTTCTGAGAGCTTGTATGTGTTCTTGAAAGCGTGTTTTGAATGGTCTTCCAGTTTGTCCAATGTAGAATTTATCACAGTCTGTACAATTAATTTTGTAAATACCTGATTTGCTGTAAATGTTGTCATTATTATGTTCTTTTTGAGATTTTTTATCTAAAAAGTTGAATGTGTTGTTGCGTGTGGAGAAACTTAGTTTGTAATTTGTATTTTGAAAGGTTTTTAGAATAGCTTTGTTTATACATATATAGATACCCAAAAACACATAAACTCAACATACCAATCAGACCTATAGTTAATTTTCGAAACGCACCAACATACAAATTATGTAAATATCTGAACAAAACTATACAAAATAACATTTTTTGGAATACAAATTATAACATAAGAAATACAATAGATCTCGTCAACAAGATTGATAATGTTAACATACCTAAAAACAGTTTATTTCTTTCATTTGACATAAAAGACATGTATTCAAACATACCCCCTCAAGAAGCATTACAAATTCTAGAAAATGATTTGAATAAAAATTTCTCATTGAACAACCAAGAAATAAAAGACATCACAACATTAACGAAAATTTGTACAGATCAAAATTATTTCCAATTTAATACAGCATACTACAAACAGGCAAATGGTCTAGCAATGGGTTCCCCATTATCAAGTCTTCTCTCAAATATATTTATACACAATCTGGAAGAAAAGAAAATAATGCACCTATCCAACCCGTTCAGAAACAAAATTATATGCTGGTACCGATATGTAGATGACATTATTTGTTTATTTGATGGAAACTTGGACAAAGTAATGATTTTTTATCTTATTTAAATTCTATGTTCCCCAAAATACAATTTACTAAAGATGCCCAAACTGATGTAATCAATTATTTAGATCTATCAATTACCAAAATCAACAATAAACATTCATTCAAAATCTACAGAAAACCTACACAAACCGACCTTATAATACCATCTACATACAATCATCCCTGGCAACACAAATTATCAACTTTCCATTCTATGATAAATCGTCTAATAAACATACTAATGAACGAGAAACACTTCACTGAAGAAAAAAATATAATAAAATATTTGGCAATAAAAAATGGATACAAACCAAACATGATTGATAAACTAATAAGAAACAAAAAGATGAAAAGAAATAACAGCTCAACAAATCAAGACCCAAAGAAGATCAAATTTATAAACGTACCATATAACACAATCCTAAACAAAACTATTCTAAAAACCTTTCAAAATACAAATTACAAACTAAGTTTCTCCACACGCAACAACACATCCAACATTTTAGATAAAAAATCTCAAAAAGAACATAATAATGACAACATTTACAGCAAATCAGGTATTTACAAAATTAATTGTACAGACTGTGATAAATTCTACATTGGACAAACTGGAAGACCATTCAAAACACGCTTTCAAGAACACATACAAGCTCTCAGAAGCTATAACACAACTACAATGAAATCCACATTCGCAGAACACTTGCTCTCTACAGACCACACGTACACAAAAATGTAAGAAAACATGAAAATATTAAATTTTATGAAAAAGGGAAAGAAAATGAAAGCAACAGAAGAATTACATATATATTTAGCACAACAAGAAAATCCAGTGAACATGTTGAACACACAAATCAATTATACAAACCCAATTTTTGATAAGATTCGAAACATTAAAAATTATAACTAAAAATATCACCAACTTATCCATATTCATCAATATTTACAAAAACCACATGTTTTACAATTTTATTTAAAGAATTATTATATACTCAACTTAATTATTTAATTTACACTAGAAAATGACAATAAAGTCGAAACATGTTGTGTTAATCAGTTTTAATAAAAAAATATAAGGGTACTCAGTTTTTTTATTTTATTACTCCTAAAATACGTAAGTAGCCCTAATTTTTAACTTTTTATCAATATATATATATATATATATATATATATATATATATATATATAAATAACTGAGTTAAACCGAGAGACCTTTAATTAAATTAAGAGAACATTCATATTTCAATACATTAGAAGGCCTTGGAATAAATTGACAAAAACTAATTTTAAAAAACCAAAAACAGGGTAGATTTTTAGTATCTTATTGATTGTTTTACTATCACCTATATCTAGATACATTTGAAGCTGTTATTGTAAAATCTTCTTAGTACATAATCCCAGCACGACTATTTATGAAAGTTGCCTTTAGTCGCACTTGAAAGTTGTTATGTTTGAAAAACTGAACACTCCAGTAAAATAAAAATTTATTTTCCGAGATTTATCTTCCAGTGACCATCATTAGACACTAGACAAATGATGTTTTATTTTTTTAGCATTGTAGTGTGTACGATGGTAACTTTGTTACTGAAAGGCCTCACAAAATAAAAATTCCCTTTCACACATTTAAATCATAATATCCAGTAAGAATAGCTTCAATACTGATATAATTGAATATATTATAATATAATAATTTACCAGTATATCTCCTCTTACGATAATTATTACGTATATTTTATAAATAAATAGATTTATATAAATAGAATATCTATTCTATTTATATAATAAATAGAATAGATACAATTTATATAAATAGAATACAAATCTATTCTATTTATATAAATAAATATCTCTTTATATAAATAGAATTATATATATATATATATATATATACATTTGTTTAATAGATACATCTATTTATTTATAAAATATACGTATTAATTACTGTAAGAGGAGATATACTGGTAAATTCACTAGCAAAAGTATACGGTTACAACAATTTTAATACGGTTTAAATTAAAAACGCACTTTATTCTAGTTCTATAGATGAATTCAATTGAATATATATTAAAAATGATGATAATTAATGAGATTAGAGCATATCTTTTAACCATATAATTATCGACTTTCCCTTTTTAATAAAAGTTCTTTAAGTGATTTTTTTTATGCGAAGCAGATGCGTTTCGATGACACAACTATCATTACTAGACAAGTTTGGTGCAAATCTCTCATTCATAAAAGGTTCACTTAACTAATCCATATTTTTAAACTCACAAACGTAGTGGCAACTGTACGTGTATGGGTGGGCCAATAAAACTGTACGTGTATGGGTGGGCAGGTTGGCTAATACAACTGTACGTGCATGGGAGGGCAGGTGGGCCAATACAACTGTACGTGTATGGGTGGGGGGTGGGCCAATACAACTGTACGTGTATGGGATGGTAGGTGGGCCAATACAACTGTACGTGTATGGGTGGGCGGGTGGGCCAATAAAACTGTACGTGTATGGGTGGGCGGGTTGGCTAATACAACTGTACGTGCATGGGAGGGCAGGTGGGCCAATACAACTGTACGTGTATGGGTGGGGGGGGTGGGCCAATACAACTGTACGTGTATGGGATGGTAGGTGGGCCAATACAACTGTACGTGTATGGGAGGGCACGTGTTTTTCAATTAACTTTTATTTTGTCCTATTTACTTTTGTCAAATCATAAGTAGGATATTAGTTCAATGTAAATTGGTACTATTATTGACAATCCAATGATCTCTAGAAGACGTCTGTGGGTGGGGTGAGGGGTTGAAAGTCAGTGAGTCAAGTGCACTGCGAATGGCGCAGGTAAACCGCAGCAGCAGAACAGCACTGATTTCATTACAGAGATCAAAGTAAGCTCACTCCACCTGAAAACTTCACTAGGCAGGTGCAGGCAGGAATTAATTAAAACATAACGAGGCCGTCTGGGCTTACAGACTTAGTTACGGGCCAGTCGGCCTCTGACTGTTCAAGTAACTTTGAATATAAGCAATATTCCTTGCGTAGCACTTTAACAAATTATAATAGCCTCCCTCACATGTCAAAAACAACGCAAGAAGGTGACAGAATCGGAACGCCCTTATCTAGTAACATAAAGAGAGATTATTTTAATAGATCGAAACAAGTGTGGGCACAAACATAGGTAAACTTCTAAAAATAGCGTTGTAACGTTTACTGTAACTAACGTGTTCCTAGTGGGCCCATAATTTATTAAAGTAATAAAGACAGTTATAGTTTACCTGTATAAGAGCAGCTGAAGCTGAACTCGGTGTAAATCTACTGAGTGGATCTTAGAACTTAGGCTTAACAGGCCGGTGTCCTAACTAGAATGTATATGTCCTTACAACCGCACCAAGGTGCTATGTACATTGTGTACAAGATAACCACACGTTCGCCCATGTTGTGATGTGGCATCCTCAGTGGTATCGCTAGACTGAGTTGCTTTAGTAACTTAATTGACCATTAGTTATTTATTCTTTGAGTTCTTTATTGGACAATTAAAGATTTGTCGACTAATCGTATGTATATATATTTTTTGAGGCCTTTCACCTAAAAGAAAGGCATTATTAGATATCAAACTTTTTTAGTCATCGGCTCATAAATAAAATCAATTCGGTTGAGAGGCAATAAGTAAGGCACAATCATTTGAGTTATCTTCGAAAAACATTTCAACGATTTCTGTTCTCTTTGAAGTTGCTTAGTGCATGGAATATAAACTCAATATTCCATAGTTTTCAAGTACAGTAAATCTAAATAAACGACAGTACTTTCAGTTAAGCTTAATATATAAAAATGGAAACACAGACAAATAAATAAAATGAACATACAAAATTCTTAATACAAAGCTGTACTCAAAGCTCAAACTATAAATTAACCCTATTGATATACAATTCATGAAAAAACCTGTTACACAACAACTATAACAAAATCCTAACCATGTTGATAAAGGGGTTAGATAAGTTCGCGGTTCGTTTAGTGATCTCTCCGTATTTTACAATTTCCCTCTGTCACTGGTCTCTGAGGAGTTCAAAATACGACCTGCCACCTCTCCCCTTCTACCGATACCTTGGTGTTTGTGTTCGTTGCTGATCAATAAGGCTGGTTGACACCACCAACATTTCTCCTCAAACAACGACGCTAGATTGGCCCCGCAAACACCTCCAAGTAAAGCGTCGACCTCTTCATCGCCTTGCAATTTGTTTGCAATCGATCTTCTTCGTCCTTTCAAGAACGTGATAAGAATTTATTCCTTTGGTAAACAATGAAAATTAAGAAATATATTAATGATTTATTTCTAGTTGAATACAGCAAAGACATTAGGAAAGAAAAATAGTGTCCGTAAAACGTTATTGCTTTATAGCATCTTTTCCTTCGTCATACCCATATACGGTTGAGACTTTCTACACAAGTAATTATAAATTATATTGTATACAATTACAATGTGATATATGTATATAAATACATTAAATATATACACTTATTTTCATAAATGACTGTTGTATATCTCTGAACACCAACGTCAGTAAAGGAGTTTTACGACTGTTTGGTCAATGCAGTTACCTAAGTACGCTAGCATGTAGTCTGTGTTTACCGACGTAGGTATTGTGTAGTGATATACAACAAAGAACAGTATAGCTGTACTACCTCATTCCCATTGTAACCTTTTGGGGAAGGGTGGTTGAGGGCAGACGGTGCGATCAATGCAATTAAGCTAGCATGCAGTCTGTGTTTACCGACGTAGGTGTTGTCTAGGGATATACAACAAAGAACAGTATAGCTGTACTACCTCATTCCCATTGTAACCTTTTGGGGAAGGGTGGTTGAGGGCATACGGTGCGATCAATGCAATTAAGCTAGCATGCAGTCTCCGTTTACCGACGTAGGTGTTGTCTAGGGATATACAACAAAGAACAGTATAGCTGTACTACCTCATTCCCATTGTAACCTTTTGGGGAAGGGTGGTTAAAGGCAGACGGTGTGATCAATGCAATTATGCTAGCATGCAGTCTCCGTTTACCGACGTAGGTGTTGTCTAGGGATATACGACAAAGAACAGTATAGCTGTACTACCTCATTCCCATTGTAACTTTTGGGGAAGGGTGGTTAAGGGCAGACGGCGTGATCAATGCAACTATGCTAGCATGCAGTCTGTGTTTACCGAAGTAGGTGTTGTGTAGCGATATACAACAAAGAACAGTATAGCTGTACTACCTCATTCCCATTGTAACCTTTTGGGGAAGGAAACAGTATAGTTAGACACGCTAGCATGTAGCCTCCATCAGTAAACATAGCCTACTTTTAGCGTGTCTAGGTAACTGCATCGACCACACAGTCACCCCTCAACCACTCGTACACAAAAGGTTACAATGGGAATTAGGTAGTCTAGCTATGCTATCGTTCTATTTTCCTAAACGACGTCTACGTCCATAAACACAGGGTACAAGCTAGCGTGTGTGGGTAATTGCATCGACCACACAGTTACCCCTTAACCACTTTTCTCCAAAGGTTTGCAATGGGAATGAGGTACTGTAGCTATGCTCTCCGTTGTTGTACGTATGTCCCTAAACAACACCTACGTTGGTAAACAAAGGCTACATGCTAGCGTTTCTAGGCAACTGCATCGACCCCACAGCCACTTTTCAACCTCCCTCTCCCAAGAGTCCATACAGGTGGCCAATGTACCCCACTATTCTTGAATTTACCGAGCACACACCATGGAACACTCAAATTACCAACCCAACAGTAATTTAACGAAACGAGAGAACATAACCGAAACAGGATGCAAAAATAACCCACTATCCTTTGAGTCAACCTTATGAACACCAAGCCACACACGATAAAAGTGGTGATGTGCCGCATAACCCCCTGAATGTACTCAGTGCACGCCATGGCACATAGTCGGTACAGGTGTGATGTGCCACACAACCTCCTGAACGTACCCAGCACACATCTCTCAGTTTATACAAGTGGCCGTAGACCTCAAAACCATCAGAATCTAACTAGCAAACACTGTCACTCAATCGAAATGAGAGCCTGACGTACTCTACTACCTTCTGAAAGTACCGAGTGCACTCCATGGCAAGCAATCAATACATGTGGCTGATATTAACGAACAAGACCAAGGTACACAGTCATACAGAAAGCCAATTTACCCTACTACACTTAGAATCTACCAAGCGCACGCCACAGCAAACAGTAGATAAAGGAAGCCGATGTAACCCACTATTCTTTTAATGTATCGAGTACACGTCACGGCAAACAGTCGATACAGGTGGCCCATATCCCCTTATACCCTGTGATATACTGATCGTAGCCACGGCACTCAGTCGATACAGGTGGCTGATATCCCCGTATACCCTGTGATATATCGAACGAAACCATGGTGCACAGTCGATACAGGTGGCTGATATTCGCTTATACCCTGTGATATACCGAACGAAACCATGGTACACAGTCGATACAGGTGGCTGATTCGCTTATACCCTGTTATATACCGAACGTAGCCACGGCACTCAGTCCATACAGGTGGCCCATATCCCCTTATACCCTGTGATATAACGAACGTAGCCACGGCACTCAGTCGATACAGGTGGCCGATATCCCCTTATACCCTGTGAATGTACCGAACGTAGCCACGGCACTCAGTCGATACAGGTGGCCGATATACTCTAATACTCTGTGAATGTACCGAACGTATCCACGGCACTCAGTCGATACAGGTGGCCGATATCCCCTTATATCCTGTGAATGTTCCGAACGTAGCCACGGCACTCAGTCGATACAGGTGGCCGATATACTCTAATACTCTGTGAATGTACCGAACGTATCCACGGCACTCAGTCGATACAGGTGGCCGATATCCCCTTATATCCTGTGAATGTACCGAACGTAGCCACGGCACTCAGTCGATACAGGTGACCGATATACTCTAATACTCTGTGAATGTACCGAACGTAGGTAGCCACGGCACTCAGTCGATACAGGTGGCCGATATCCCGTTATGCCTTGTGATATACCGAACGTAGACACGGCACTCAGTCGATACAGGTGGTCGATGTACCCCACTACCTACCAATCGACCGGCTAATACAACCGTCCAATTATTGCTCCACCAGTCAATCTGCACTACCTACTGATGGGCACGTGGCTCCCCTCATTACTGACGCAAGCCCTCCCCCTTTAATACAAAATGCTCTACAAAAATACAAATTAAATTTACGAATTCACAACTGTATGATTAAATTGAGTTGATTTTTGTCTCGTAAATAATATGCATTACTTCTCACAACTCGGAAATCCGAATTTTATTTTTTAGGTGAATAATGACAACCTATTTAATAGCCAGTTTGTAGCCAAACGAGATCAAATGTATGTTATTTATGTAAACTTTGTAACACAATCAAGAAAATTAGACCTAAAAACAAATAAATAAAAATTCAGCTTACTTAGTATTGCGAAAATCTCTCACTAAATAACTTCAATTTATGTGTTTAAGATGGGTAGTAATTATATCCAATAAAAAGCAAGCAAAAGAGTGTTGCTAAAAATGTACAAATATGCCAAACCTAAGTGCAGTTTAAGTATCTAAGCTATCACATAGTTGATAAAAGGTCAGTTAACGGGTGCGCAGATTTTTGGAAAAGAGATTTTATCAGTGACAGGCAACAATAAGGTCAAACTTTAACTTTCCCTTGCGAAAAAAAACATCACTCATCCCAAACATTTATATTAAATTATAACTACTCCCTTTCACCAACACACTTTAAGCGCAGTTATTTACGTGCTCACCAATAATTTTCTTAGATGTTGGTGTTTGGCGGACGCAATTCCCATCTTGTTTTTTATTTGCTGAGGTCAACAATGTGCGAGATTGCTCTTATTACTCGAAGCGAGCAGTCCTCGAACGTGAGGCGATACTCATCAGCAATAACGGCAGAGAGGTGCGAACTCTTCCTCCGCCACGGATCACCTCCTCGACCCGCGGCCTCGGAGTCATGAATGAGCAGAAATATACAGTTTGAGCGTGCGGAAGAGTTTTTGATTTTAATTCGATCACAACTCGATCCTTCTTCCTGGTTCCAGTTCCCATGGGATGTGAAACGTCTTGTAACACTCGAGTGTTGAAAGAAGACTTCTCACATAATTTACTTGAAGACATCCGCAGAGCATATTAGTATTTATGTGGCAACTTTCACGGAATTTACTTGAAGACATCCACAGAGCATATTAGTATTTATGTGGCAACTCTCGCGTAATTTACTTGAAGACATCCGCAGAGCATATTAGTATTTATGTAGCAACTCTCACGTAATTTGCTTGAAGACATCCGCAGAGCGTATTAGTATTTATGTGTCAACTCTCACGTAATTTTCTTGAAGACATCCGCAGAGCATATTAGTATTTATGTGGCAACTCTCACGTAATTTGCTTGAAGACATCCGCAGAGCGTATTAGTATTTATGTGGCAACTCTCATGTAATTTGCTTGAAGACATCCGCAGAGCGTATTAGTATTTATGTGGCAACTCTCATGTAATTTGCTTGAAGACATCCGCAGAGCGTATTAGTATTTATGTGGCAACTCTCACGTAATTTGCTTGAAGACATCCGCAGAGCGTATTAGTATTTATGTGGCAAATCTCACGTAATTTACTTGAAGACATCCGCAGAGCGTATTAGTATTTATGTGTCAACTCTCACGTAATTTACTTGAAGACATCCGCAGAGCATTTTAGTATTTATGTGGAAAAGTAATACTAATGTACAAATAATTTTTTTATATTTGTAGTTTGGTTTCACTTTTAAGTATGTTTTGAATAAGACAAGTTTTATGGGCACTTGGCTACATTATCCCATCTATTATTTCTTCTCTTGAAGTCGTATTGCGGATGGGTACAATTAACTTAATGTAAAGTGTGATAATATTTTAAAAATTGAATACTTTTCCTATATATTTACCATTTTATTTATTTATTCGTCATATATCTAGTATTAGTGGTCAGTGGATTATCCCCCCTCTCCCAAAATAACCTTAAACCTTGAACGATAGATTTTATAATTTTTGAAGTATCAAATAGAACAGCGGTTCCCAACCTGGGGTACGCGTACCCCTTGGGGGTACGCAACGACCTGGTTGGGGGTACGCCGAAAATATTTGGTGATGGCGGACTTTATGTGTTTGTCGTACGTTACCTACGAGGTGGTTGAAAAGTACAGTACAGTACTGGCGCGCCGAATCGTCCGATGGTCTGACTCACGCTCGCTCGTCAAGGTCAGTTAGCCCTCTGCCGCTCCCCCTCCCCCCACTCACTTAGCCACGCAATGCACTGCTACTGCTACCGTACCGTCAGTCAGTGCTCGCATAGTTCACTTGCATAGTAGTTGACTGTCGTCTGTCGCTCTTCATTACGTGATTTTATGTTCAGTTTACTTTTTACTTGCTTATTGTGCGTGTTAGTTTTTGACTGATTTGTAAACCATTTAACTGTAATCAAGAAGATGGAAAAGTGGTTAAAAACTGGATCAGTTAAAACAAATCAGACTGATACGGCAAGTCAGGTGCTTAGCAAGCCTAGTACGTCCCGGGACTCAGCAGCAGAAAATTCTTCTTGTGTGAGTACCAGTGATACTAAACCTCATAAATCTAGTACTAGTACTGGAACTTCCTCAAAGAAACGAAAATATTCAAATGAGTACTTGAAATATGGATTTTCGTTTACTGGAGAGGAGGAAAGTCCAAACCCACTATGTGTTGTTTGTGGAGAAATTTTAAGCAATGGAAGCATGAAACCTTCCTTACTTTTGCGCCACCTTGAATCCAAACACGCCCAGCACAAAAATAAAGAAATTACCTATTTTGAACGACTTTCAAAAAATTATGGGAAAGATGGAGTGGTTTCTTCTTATTTCGCATCAGTTAATAGAGATAACGAAAATGCTGTGGAAGCCTCTTACAAAATTAGCTACCATATTGCAAAAAGTGGTAAAAACCACACAATAGGTGAGGATTTGATAGCCCCCTGTATAAAAGATGCTGTTCAGTGTATGTTTGGTCAGGACTTTGTTCGTAAGGTGAACTCCATCCCGCTATCAAACAACACAGTTTCACGGCGAATTCACGACATTTCTGAGTACATTGAAGACAAAGTGGTTCAGCGATTAAAAGACAGTGATTTTTTTTTCCATCCAAGTTGATGAAAGTACGGACATTGCTGCCCTAGCAATCTTACTTGTTACTGCAAGGTATGTAAATCCCAACAAGGAGTTTGAAGAAAATCTGTTGCTGTGCCATGCATTAACTGAGCGTACTACAGGGGAAGATGTGTTCAATGTGATTTATAGCTACTTCTGTGAAAAAGAAATAGACTGGGGTAAATTGTGCGGTATATGCACTGACGGGGGAAAATCAATGTCTGGCATATATATCGGTCTTCGGGGGCGGGTAAAAGAAGTGGCCCCCCACGTAGCATGGAGCCATTGTTGCATCCACAGACAGAGTCTTGCAGCCAAAAAGTTGCCGTCTTCTTTGAATGATGTTCTCAATGAAGCAGTTAAAGTAGTCAACTTTGTTAAAGCCAATGCAACAAACTCCAGACTGTTCAAAGTGCTTTGTGAAGATATGGGTGGCATTCACTCCACGTTGCTTTTGCACACTGAAGTAAGGTGGCTATCTCGCGGGAAGGTTCTTACAAGACTTTTTGAGCTCAGACATGAACTGCAAGTATTTTTTGGAGAGCATCCTTTTTATTTAGCCTCCAAGTTTCATGATAGTGACTGGCTTCAAAAGCTTGCTTATTTAGCTGAAATTTTTTTACAGATCAATAAACTCAATTTAGAGTTACAGAACAGCTCAATTACAGTATTCAAAGTTGCTGACAAAATTGAGTCCATGCTGAAAAAAATTGATTTTTGGAAAACCTGTATTCAAAACAATCAAGCTGAAGTTTTTGGCACGCTTCATGATTTCTTGAGTGACAATAATCTGCCCATAGCTGACAAAGTGAAACATCAAATAGTGACACATTTGACAAACCTGAAGGACTCTTTTAGAAAGTATTTTCCTAAACGAGGTGACGGAGAGAACTGGATTGCAGATCCTTTCAATGAAGAAAACGTGAAGACTGCTACATTGACCGTTCATGAGATGGAAAAGCTCCTAGAACTTTCAAGTGACTCTTCCTTGAAGTCCGAGTTCAAAAAGAAACCCCTTGGACAATTCTGGGTGACCATAAGGGATGAATATGGACCCTTAACCACAAAAGCCCTTCTGGTTTTACTTCCTTTTACAAACACAGAACTAGTTGAGAGATCGTTCTCTTCCTATGCTTTTATTAAGAACAAGTATAGGAATAAGCTAAATGCAAGTCCTGATTTAAGAGTGTATTTATCAACCTTTGATATTGATTTCAAAATATTATGTGCAACAAAACAGGCCCAAGGGTCACACTAAAACAGTTTTGACTTGTTTTAAGAATAATTTTGATTTCATTTTTTTCAATAAACTTATTTGCTAATTCTAGTATGTTTTCGTGATAAGAAACATTGTATTTACTTTGTTATTATTTTTTTTACAGTTGGTATTTAGAATTTACTAAGTTTACTAGAAACATATATAGGCCTAATTTTGGAACAAGAACTTTATTGTCAAATAAAAGTTAAAAAAACTCTTGCGTAAATATTTACTTTCCATGATTAATGTTCTTGCAACTTTTTTTTTCTTGGGGGTACAATTTGAAATAAATTTATCTCAAGGGGTACGGCAGTGAAAAAAGGTTGGGAACCGCTGAAATAGAATATCATCATTTGTGACTAAGTAACTATTCTTGTACATTTATCTCCAAATGCTTAAATGGTGAGTCCTGTTAGTGTTTCTTGTTTTTCTACTCACAAGGTGAAAAATTTAATCTCAAATGTGAGCAGTGGTTGCAGCTTTTCTTGTGGTAAACCCAAGATATGAATAATCATGCATATTCATATAATATTTCAACTTTATGTTTTTCAGAACGTTCATTACAATTGTTTTGTCTGTTACTAGGTCCACATAACATTGATTACTGGACACAGTGGAATTTCCTATGTACCAAACCTTTTTAAAGTTGCCAGGAAGTGTTCATATTAGTAGTTTTACGTACTTTCTGCATATATACAAAAAGTAATGGTTTTTGGTTTAGCTAAATTAATATGCAATATGCCAAGGTGTGTTTATTCATATGTGTAAAACATATGCTATGAAAAGATGTATGCTTATTTATTTTCACACAATAATTCACGCATAAAAGGAAGGCCGAATGACCTTGAATTATCCAGATGATTTATGTTCGACCAGGAGCCACAGAACGGAGGGGGAATAATAGAAAGCCCGGGATCCACGTAGGCGTAACCGCATTCAACCTAATTACATAATACCTACAGGTAGAGAACCATATTTCAATTGTCGTATCGGACATTAGGGAGAGTATCGATAAATATCGACCGGTGGGGGTCTTGTAGGGTAATGTTGAAGTATTGGCACACACACCGTCACTTCGGTGTTACATTCCCAGCTCTCCAGTATTAGCATTATTCTAATATCTGTTGTTTATGACAATCCACTTTTCCACCTTGTTTGTTTGGCCATGAATATTTATTAGTTATTGATTTTGTAATTCTGTATAGTAACGTGTTTAGTTTTCAGCTTTCGTTTAATTTGTTTATCCCTTCGCCAGAAATTTTGTTGACAAATAGGAAATACTCGATGGTTAGATATGTTACGATGTGGTATTGAGCCCACGTTGTGCAAGGGTTGGTAATAAGCCATCTACTTAGAGTTATGAATGAACCCTAAGGCCTTGGCTTCAACCCTTATGGAATTAAAAGGCTAATTTATATATAAAAAATAGTTTGGATTTTAATTAGTGCCGAATGAGGAATTAAATTAGAAGATCATCATACAGTTGCAGAGTTGAAATTGCTAACCGTATGTTATTGATGTGTATTTTACAATCATGCATTAACAATACTTAGTATGTTTTTTAGGATTCCCCAACTACCTTAAACCTTTATACACATCCTCCTTAAGACTCTACCAGACTCTCACGATGTTTAAAAACCTTTTATAACGTCTCCTCAGACGACTTTCCCAAATCTTCCTTCCCAAAATAGTACAGGACCTCATAAATCACTCCTTACATAATATCAAACACCCTACTAAATATTTTCTCACCCGACTTTCAAAAACCTCTTACAGTGTCTCCTCACGTTACTTTTATATACCTTTATAAATGTCCCGTTATTTGTCTTTTAAAGCCTTTTCTAACGTTTTTCAAGACACCTTAAAGACCCTCTAACATGCCTCCTCACACGAAATGTAAAGACCTTTGTAAATGTCTCGTCATTTGGCTTTTAAAACCATTTTTATGTTTTTCAAGACACCTTAAAGACCTTCTAACATGCCTCCTCACACGAATTGTAAAGACCTTTGTAAATGTCTCGTTATTTGTATTTTAAAACCTTTTCTAACATTTTGCAAGGCACCTTAAAAAACATTACAACATGCCTCCTCACACGAATTGTAAAGACTCGTACATGTTTTTGACACAACTTTTAAAAAAGGTTTATAAGTGTTTCTTCACACATCTTTAAAAACTTTAATTTGTTTATTTTAACATGAAGTTATTTAAATATTTATAGACTCTTCACATGACTATGTAGAACTTCCTTTGGATACCAATCTACACGCATGACTTAATATACACGCAAAATTATTATTTGGTAGAATACTTTGCTATATTTCATAAGAATTCGTAGTCCTCCAGATTGGAGTGATACTATTATTAATGTACACTACAATCAATTACCAATTAATACAAATGCACGTTAAAAAGACCATTACTTTTTATGTTCACAAATAGCTATTAAAGCCTTTATAGAACTGTTATATTTATTGATTATACTGTAATTAAAAAAATGGTTTTAATTTTTCTTTTCAAAATAAAAGTAATATTTTAAATGGTTTAGTGAGATTTATTTTTATACATATGAGGTCTATAGCCAATGTAAGGGTATTCCTAGTTTACTATGCGACAATATTCCGGGTGTACAGTAAGTCACTATGATGAAACTCAGCAACCTTTATCGATGTTCTTGATACGAGATACTGTATTAAACAATCTTATTTTCCCAATCCTACATGTTTGCATGATAGTAAAACGGTAACATAATACAGGAAACAAAGTAAGTTAAAATACGACATATGTTGGCAAATTGTGCTAAACATTATGTACCTAATGTAAATAAATATGTTAGACCGTAAATAAAAGTAAATGTTAGAATGGTTATTTAAGTTTTATTTTCTTACCAATATCAACTAACACGTGTTCAGTTCAACAACTGCTTACTCAGAAGGGGCAGTGCCAGTGACCCTTTACCGGTCACCTGCTAAGGCTCTCTTCACACCTCTCCCACTGGTAGATAGCATCACGTCACGATCACAGGCGCCGACACCTCCACTTCTATCTCCTACCTCTACCCTCTGATACACTTGCACCAAGGTTCTAAGGCTCCCTTCACACCTCTCCCACTGGTAGATAGCATTCGTCACGATCACAGGCGCCGACACCTCCACTTCTATCTCCTACTTCTACCCTCTGATACACTTGCACCAAGGTTCTAAGGCTCCCTTCACACCTCTCCCACTGGTAGATAGCATTCGTCACGATCACAGGCGCCGACACCTCCACTTCTATCTCCTACCTCTACCCTCTGATACACTTGCACCAAGGTTCTAAGGCTCCCTTCACACCTCTCCCACTGGTAGATAGCATCACGTCACGATCACAGGTGCCGACACCTCCACTTCTATCTCCTGCCTCTACCCTCTGATACACTTGCACCAAGGTTCTAAGGCTCCCTTCACACCTCTCCCACTGGTAGATAGCATCACGTCACGATCACAGGCGCCGACACCTCCACTTCTATCTCCCACCTCTACCCTCTGATACACTTGCACCAAGGTTCTAAGGCTCCCTTCACACCTCTCCCACTGGTAGATAGCATCACATCACGATCACAGGTGCCGACACCTCCACTTCTATCTCCTACCTCTACCCTCTGATACACTTGCACCAAGGTTCTAAGGCTATCTTCACTCCTATCCCACTGGTAGATAGCATCACGTCACGATCACAGGCGCCGACACCTCCACTTCTATCTCCTACCTCTACCCTCTGATACACTTGCACCAAGGTTCTAAGGCTCCCTTCACACCTCTCCCACTGGTAGATAGCATCACGTCACGATCACAGGCGCTGACACCACCACTTCTATCCCCTATCTCCTACCTCTACCTTCTGATACACTTGCACCAAGGTTCTAAGGCTCTCTTCACACCTCTCCCACTGGTAGATAGCATCACGTCACAGGGGATATAGGTGGAGTGGGGACACCTCCACTTCTATCCCTTATCTCCTACTTCTACCTTCTGATACACTTGCACCGAGGTTCTAAGGCTCTCTTCACACCTCTCCCACTGGTAGATAGCATCACGTCACAGGGAATAGAGGTGGAGTGGGGACACCTCCACTTCTATTCCCCTATCTCCTACCTCTACCCTCTGATACACTTGCACTAAGGTTTTAAGGCTCCCTTCACACCTCTCCCACTGGTAGATAGCATCACGTCACAGGGGATAGAGGTGGAGTGGGAACACCTTCACTTCTATCCCCTATCTCCTACCTCTACCCTCTGATACCCTTGCACCAAGGTTCTAAGGCTCTCTTCACACCTCTCCCACTGGTATATAGCATCACGTCACGATCACAGGTGCCGACACCTCCACTTCTATTCCCCTATCTCCTATCTCTACCCTCTGATACACTTGCACTAAGGTTTTAAGGCTCCCTTCACACCTCTCCCACTGGTAGATATCATCACGTCACAGGGGATAGAGGTGGAGTGGGACACCTCCACTTCTATTCCCCTATCTCCTATATCTACCCTCTGATACACTTGCACCAAGGTTCTAAGGCTCTCTTCACTCCTCTCCCACTGGTAGATAGCATCACGTCACGATCACATGTGCCGACACCTCCACTTCTATTCCCCTATCTCCTATCTCTACCCTCTGATACACTTGCACTAAGGTTCTAAGGCTCTCTTCACTCCTCTCCCACTGGTAGATAGCATCACGTCACGATCACAGGTGCCGACACCTCCACTTCTATTCCCCTATCTCCTATCCCTACCCTCTGATACACTTGCACTAAGGTTTTAAGGCTCCCTTCACACCTCTCCCACTGGTAGATATCATCACGTCACAGGGGATAGAGGTGGAGTGGGACACCTCCACTTCTATTCCCCTATCTCCTATATCTACCCTCTGATACACTTGCACCAAGGTTCTAAGGCTCTCTTCACTCCTCTCCCACTGGTAGATAGCATCACGTCACGATCACAGGTGCCGACACCTCCACTTCTATCCCCTATCTCCTACCTCTACCCTGTGATACACTTGCACTAAGGTTTTAAGGCTCTCTTCACACCAGTCCCATTTGCAGTTAGCATCACGTCCTGAAGATACATATATATTCATGGTTAACATAATAAACATTTACTTTCTTGTCGTCCTTTTATTTCACATAAAATCTTTATGTATTTTTTAGATTATTTCTAATGTGATCTAATTCATTTAGTATTTTTACCAAGCATAAAACAGGACCTTTGACAGTTTCCTATTAGCATGCAAAGCCTCTATTTTACACACAACTCTCATAAACTTTAATGGATGATTTAACCGTATTTCATTATCATAAATTAGCCACGAAGTCACGCTGACTTCCTAACCTCAAAAAAAATATGTCAGTTAAATTTCCTATTAGATATAATTCCATGACTTATCTTTTAACCATCTTTCAAATAACTCTTTTACTCTTTACACATAGGCTTCAGTAAGATTGAAAGCCATTATCATATTTTTCATATACGACTTCACATAGGCCATCAAATACACGTAATTTGTATTCTCTTGTACATCCCCATTTCTATATTATAAGGTATACTGAAATATTTTGTACATAAGAAAGAATTTGATTCACTTGAGGATGCATATTTTAAGTGTTTTCTAGAGGGTGTTTTTCTGATGCCTATTATTTCAATAATTTACCAATTGCACATGTATTAGTATGTAGGAACAACATAACATGATGACTTCATTTGTAAAGTATCGGAGGTAGAACATATTATGTAGAAATACAGATTTAAAGATGTAAACATTTTACTAGCTTTTACAAATGACGGGTGAACATCAACAATCAGTAGAAAGGGGTAATAATAGTTGTGGTGGGGGCTGAGGGCCATCGATTCCGCGGTAGGGGCACGAGTGGTGGGGGAACCTACCTGTATCGACCCCACCTGGCGCCCTATAGACTCCACTAAACACTGGAAGGCTGGTACTGTTATTTAACAACGTAGTGCTAAAGTAAGACAAAGAGTTACGGGTCGAGTACAGAACCTTGTACAGATTAACTTTACTGATGAACGTCAGAGTACCGTTTATCACAATTATCATAAAGAGTTTTACCGTGTGCCTCTTATTCATGTTTAATTCTCATTCTCTCTTAAAATTAGCGTGATGAGATCTTCTAGTTTAAGCTTGATTTGAGGTTTAAGTCTGCCTATATTTAATTGAGATGTGGAAAGACATCTAGAGGAAAAGCCATTTACATAATTGGAACGGAAAAATAGGAATATTTACATTTATTTCTTGCTGCATTTACGATAGGTGTACACTTGGCGAGTGTAATTCTTCTATATATAATTGTAGTGAGTCGATCCAAACAATGAATCACATAATTACAGAGCGCCCCTGAGCTATTTTACAGAGGAATCAGCTAACCTAAACAGAGTCAGTGAGGCAGGTCGTAAATGACTCGATGGATTGGATTTATCTTTGTAACAGGAAACTACTTTATACTTTATATTAGGCTACATATAGCATGACTTTTGGACCATGATGCAAACATTTTAAACATTATTAAGTGGTAGCTGACAAAAAAAAACCATACGATATATGGCTACACTAGAATTTTCTGAATCATGAAACGTGGGACCGAAGAAAATGGACAGAAATTTTCAGAGAATAACATACCAGAAGAGATACAGCTTTTCATAAATCTTAGACTGTTAGATTTTAGTTTGTTATATTGATAGAGTTTTGTAATATGGAGAGAGCATTCATAACAATTATATATGCTAAAGTTTTGTAGTAAAATGTTTGATTCAGTGTGTGAATAGATCACTCAATACTAGATCTAATTAATATCCTTTATTTAGGTCTCAGTTGCGTGAAATAAAGGTTAAGTAGATGCATAATTCTCTACTAAATTGGTAACATAACATGACTTAGTTAAAAAAGATATATACTTCTAAAATACCATAATTATATAATATACCGATACTAGTCTAGACGATATGTTAAACGGTAATATGCCTCAGAATGTAGTTCGTTAACATTTTGATTACTCTAGACAGCTGTTAGATGGTTATATTCCGGATTTAGCTAATATATCAATAATCTAGACAACTGTTCGTCAGTATTAGGACTCAACATACAACCCGCTAACACTTCCATCCTCTATACAGTAGACAACTGTTCGTCAGTATTAGGACTCAACCTACAACCCGCTAACACTTCCATCCTCTATACAGTAAACAACTGTTCGTCAGTAATAGGACTCAACATACAACCCGCTAACACTTCCATCCTCTATACAGTAGACAACTGTTCGTCAGTATTAGGACTCAACATACAACCCGCTAACACTTCCATCCTCTATACAGTAGACAACTGTTCGTCAGTATTAAGACTCAACATACAACCCGCTAACACTTCCATCCTCTATAGATAACTGTTCGTCAGTATTAGGACTCAACATACAACCCGCTAACACTTCCATCCTCTATACAGTAGACAACTGTTCGTCAGTATTAGGACTCAACATACAACCCGCTAACACTTCCATCCTCTATACAGTAAACAACTGTTCGTCAGTATTAGGACTCAACATACAACCCGCTAACACTTCCATCCTCTATACAGTAGACAACTGTTCGTCAGTATTAGGACTCAACATACAACCCGCTAACACTTCCATCCTCTATACAGTAAACAACTGTTCGTCAGTATTAGGACTCAACATACAACCCGCTAACACTTCCATCCTCTATAGATAACTGTTCGTCGGTATTAGGACTCAACATACAACCCGCTAACACTTCCATCCTCTATACAGTAGACAACTGTTCGTCAGTATTAGGACTCAACATACAACCCGCTAACACTTCCATCCTCTATACAGTAGACAACTGTTCGTCAGTATTAGGACTCAACATACAACCCGCTAACACTTCCATCCTCTATACAGTAGACAACTGTTCGTCAGTATTAGGACTCAACATAAAACCCGCTAACACTTCCATCCTCTATACAGTAGACAAACTGTTCGTCAGTATTAGGACTCAACATACAACCCGCTAACACTTCCATCCTCTATACAGTAGACAACTGTTCGTCAGTATTAGGACTCAACATACAACCCGCTAACACTTCCATCCTCTATACAGTAGACAACTGTTCGTCAGTATTAGGACTCAACATACAACCCGCTAACACTTCCATCCTCTATAGATAACTGTTCGTCAGTATTCGGACTCAACATACAACCCGCTAACACTTCCATCCTCTATAGATAACTGTTCGTCGGTATTAGGACTCAACATACAACCCGCTAACACTTCCATCCTCTATACAGTAGACAACTGTTCGTCAGTATTAGGACTCAACATACAACCCGCTAACACTTCCATCCTCTATACAGTAGACAACTGTTCGTCAGTATTAGGACTCAACATACAACCCGCTAACACTTCCATCCTCTATACAGTAGAAAACTGTTCGTCAGTATTAGGACTCAACATACAACCCGCTAACACTTCCATCCTCTATACAGTAGACAACTGTTCGTCAGTATTAGGACTCAACATACAACCCGCTAACACTTCCATCCTCTATACAGTAGACAACTGTTCGTCAGTATTAGGACTCAACATACAACCCGCTAACACTTCCATCCTCTATACAGTAAACA
Source organism: Stictocephala bisonia (assembly GCA_035578905.1). Classification (NCBI taxonomy): domain Eukaryota; kingdom Metazoa; phylum Arthropoda; class Insecta; order Hemiptera; family Membracidae; genus Stictocephala; species Stictocephala bisonia. The sequence goes on along the minus strand of JAQJVL010000254.1, from coordinate 994,302 downwards.
ACTGTTCGTCAGTATTAGGACTCAACATACAACTCGCTAACACTTCCATCCTCTATACAGTAGACAACTGTTCGTCAGTATTAGGACTCAACATACAACCCGCTAACACTTCCATCCTCTATACAGTAAACAACTGTTCGTCGTTATTAGGACTCAACATACAACCCGCTAACACTTCCATCCTCTATACAGTAAACAACTGTTCGTCAGTATTAGGACTCAACATACAACCCGCTAACACTTCCATCCTCTATACAGTAGACAACTGTTCGTCAGTATTAGGACTCAACATACAACCCGCTAACACTTCCATCCTCTATACAGTAGACAACTGTTCGTCAGTATTAAGACTCAACATACAACCCGCTAACACTTCCATCCTCTATACAGTAGACAACTGTTCGTCAGTATTAAGACTCAACATACAACCCGCTAACACTTCCATCCTCTATAGATAACTGTTCGTCAGTATTAGGACTCAACATACAACCCGCTAACACTTCCATCCTCTATACAGTTGACAACTGTTCGTCAGTATTAGGACTCAACATACAACCCGCTAACACTTCCATCCTCTATACAGTAGACAACTGTTCGTCAGTATTAGGACTCAACATACAACCCGCTAACACTTCCATCCTCTATACAGTAAACAACTGTTCGTCAGTATTAGGACTCAACATACAACCCGCTAACACTTCCATCCTCTATACAGTAGACAACTGTTCGTCAGTATTAAGACTCAACATACAACCCGCTAACACTTCCATCCTCTATACAGTAGACAACTGTTCGTCAGTATTAGGACTCAACATACAACCCGCTAACACTTCCATCCTCTATAGATAACTGTTCGTCGGTTTAAGACTCAACATACAACCCGCTAACACTTCCATCCTCTATACAGTAGACAACTGTTCGTAAGTATTAAGACTCAACATACAACCCGCTAACACTTCCATCCTCTATACAGTAGACAACTGTTCGTCGGTATTAGGACTCAACATACAACCCGCTAACACTTCCATCCTCTATACAGTAGACAACTGTTCGTCAGTATTAAGACTCAACATACAACCCGCTAACACTTCCATCCTCTATAGATAACTGTTCGTCGGTATTAAGACTCAACATACAACCCGCTAACACTTCCATCCTCTATAGATAACTGTTCGTCGTTATTAAGACTCAACATACAACCCGCTAACACTTCCATCCTCTATAGATAACTGTTCGTCAGTATTAGGACTCAACATACAACCCGCTAACACTTCCATCCTCTATAGATAACTGTTCGTCAGTATTAGGACTCAACATACAACCCGCTAACACTTCCATCCTCTATAGATAACTGTTCGTCGGTATTAAGACTCAACATACAACCCGCTAACACTTCCATCCTCTATAGATAACTGTTCGTCGGTATTAAGACTCAACATACAACCCGCTAACACTTCCATCCTCTATAGATAACTGTTCGTCGGTATTAAGACTCAACATACAACCCGCTAACACTTCAATCCTCTATAGATAACTGTTCGTCGGTATTAAGACTCAACATACAACCCGCTAACACTTCCATCCTCTATAGATAACTGTTCGTCAGTATTAGGACTCAACATACAACCCGCTAACACTTCCATCCTCTATACAGTAGACAACTGTTCGTCAGTATTAAGACTCAACATACAACCCACTAACACTTCCATCCTCTATAGATAACTGTTCGTCGGTATTAAGACTCAACATACAACCCGCTAACACTTCCATCCTCTATAGATAACTGTTCGTCAGTATTAGGACTCAACATACAACCCGCTAACACTTCCATCCTCTATACAGTAGACAACTGTTCGTCAGTATTAGGACTCAACATACAACCCGCTAACACTTCCATCCTCTTTACAGTAGACAACTGTTCGTCAGTATTAGGACCTCAACATACAACCCGCTAACACTTCCATCCTCTATACAGTAGACAACTGTTCGTCAGTATTAGGACTCAACATACAACCCGCTAACACTTCCATCCTCTATACAGTAGACAACTGTTCGTCAGTATTAGGACTCAACATACAACCCGCTAACACTTCCATCCTCTATAGATAACTGTTCGTCGGTATTAAGACTCAACATACAACCCGCTAACACTTCCATCCTCTATAGATAACTGTTCGTCAGTATTAGGACTCAACATACAACCCGCTAACACTTCCATCCTCTATAGATAACTGTTCGTCGGTATTAAGACTCAACATACAACCCGCTAACACTTCCTTCCCCTTTTAGATAATGTTCGTCGGTATTAAGACTAACATACAACCCCCTAAAACTTCCCTCCTCTATAGATAATGTTTCCCTCGGGAAATTTTGACTCAACATTTCAACCCCCTAAAACTTCAATCCTTTTATAAAAAAACTGTTGTCGGTTTTTAAGGGCTCAAAATTTCAAACCCCCTAAAACTTCCATCCTCTTTAGATAACGTTCGTCAGTTTTTGGTCCAAAAAATTTCAAACCCCCTAACCTTCCCTCCTCTATACGTAGACAACTGTTGTCAGAATTTAAAACCAAAATAAACCCGCTAACACTTCCATCCTCTTTGATAAAATGTTTTGTCGGGGATTTAAGGGCCAACATACAAAACCCCCTAAAACTTCCCTCCTCTATAGATAAAATGTTCGTCGGGGATTAAGACCAAAAAAAATTTTTTTTTTTAAAAACCCGTAAAACTTCCTTTCCCCTATAGGGGAAAAAAGTTCGCGGTATTAAGACTCAAATACAACCCCCGCTAACACTTCAATCCTCTATAGATAAATGTTCGTCGGTATTAAGACTCAACATACAACCCGTAACACTTCCATCCTCTATAGATAACTGTTCGTCAGTATTAGGACTCAACATACAACCCGCTAACACTTCCATCCCTCTATACAGTAGACACCTGTTCGTCAGTATTAGGACCTCAACATACAACCCGCTAACACTTCCATCCTCTCTACAGTAGACACAAACTGTTCGTCGGTATTAGGACTCAACCATACAACCCGCTAACACTTCCATCCTCTATACAGTAGACAACTGTTCGTCAGTATTAGGACTCAGCATACAACCCGCTAACACTTCCATCCTCTATACAGTAGACAACTGTTCGTCAGTATTAGGACTCAGCATACAACCCGCTAACACTTCCATCCTCTATAGATAACTGTTCGTCAGTATTAGGACTCAACATACAACCCGCTAACACTTCCATCTCTATACAGTAGACAACTGTTCGTCAGTATTAGGACTCAACATACAACCCGCTAACACTTCCATCCTCTATACAGTAGACAATCTGTTCGTCAGTATTAGGACTAACATACAACTCGCTAACACTTCATCCCTCTATACAGTAGACAACTGTTCGTCAGTATTAGGACTCAACATACAACCCGCTCTAACACTTCCATCCTCTATTAATAAATTTTCGTCGGGTTTTAGGATCTAACATTTCAACCCGGGTAACACTTCCATTTCCTTTTTAAAACAGTAGAAAAACTGTTTTGTCAGTATTAGGACTCAACATTTCAACCCCCTAACACTTCCCATCCTCTATAGATAAGTTCTCGTATTAGGGGTCAACATACAAACCCCCTAACACTTCCATCCTCTATACAGTTTGACCAAAAATGTTCGTCAGTATTAGGACTAACATACAACCCGCAACACTTCCATCCTTTTATTTTTGTAAAAACAACTGTTCGTCAGGATTAGGACTAACATACAACTCGCTAAACCCCTTTCCCTCCCCTATACAAATAGACAACTGTTCGTCAGTAAATTGGACTAAAATACAACCCGCTAACCCCTTCCACCTCTATAGATAAATGTTCGTCGTATTAGGGAACCCCAAAATTCAAACCCCCTACCCCTTCCCCCTTTACAGGGAAACTGTTCGTCCCGTTTTAGGACCTATCTTTTTTAAACCCGGGGTAAAACTTCCCCTCCTCCCAACAGTTGACAATTTGGGGGTCAGTTTTGGGCTAAAATCAACCCCAAAACTTCCAATCCTCTTTTTGATATCTGTTTGGCGGTATTTTGGAACTCAGGGTCAACCCGCAAAAAAACTTTATCCTCTTTTAGTTAAATGTTCGTCCAGTTTTTTGGAAAACCCCAAAAAAAATACCAAACCCCTAAACCTTTTTCCAAAACAAAATTTTTTTCGTTTTGAACAAAATGTTCGTCATTTTTTGGGTCCCCCATTTCCAAAACCCCCTTACATTTTCCCCCCTTTTTTTTACGTTTGCCCTGATTTTGTCCAAAATTAACTCTAAATTTAAAAAACCCGCTTTAAAATTCCAAAACCTTATAAAGTAGAAAACTTGTTCGTTCCCGTCATTTAGGGAAATTTAATCTTTTTCAAAAACCCGCTAAAAACTTCCATCCCCTATACGTAGACAAGGGTTTGTCAGTATTGGCTCAAAAATAAAACCCCCCTAAACACTTCCATCCTCATACGTAAACAAAATGTTTGTCAGTATTAGGGGGTCAACCCTACAACCCCTAACATTCCATCCTCCCATACAGTAGAAAAAATGTTTTGTCCCGTATTAGGACTCAACATACAACCCGCTAACACTTCCATCCTCTATAGATAACTGTTCGTCGGTATTAGGACCTCAACATACAACCCCCTAACACTTCCCATCCTCTATAGACCAACTGTTCGTCGGTATTAGGACTCAACATACAACCCGCAACACTTCCATCCTCTATACAGTAGACAACTGTTCGTCAGTATTAGGACTCAACATACAACCGCTAACACTTCCCATCTCTATACAGTAGACAACTGTTCGTCAGTATTAGGACTCAGCATACAACCCGCTAACACTTCCATCCTCTATACAGTAGACAACTGTTCGTCAGTATTAGGACTCTACATACAACTCGCTAACACTTCCATCCTCTATACAGTAGACAACTGTTCGTCAGTATTAGGACTCAACATACAACTCGCTAACACTTCCATCCTCTATACAGTAGACAACTGTTCGTCAGTAGTAGGCATCAGAGTACATGCCGCTAACACTTCCATCCTCTATACAGTAGACAACTGTTCGTCAGTATTAGGACTCAACATACAACTCGCTAACACTTCCATCCTCTATACAGTAGACAACTGTTCGTCAGTATTAGGACTCAACATACAACCCGCTAACACTTCCATCCTCTATACAGTAGACAACTGTTCGTCAGTATTAGGACTCAACATACAACTCGCTAACACTTCCATCCTCTATACAGTAGACAACTGTTCGTCAGTATTAGGACTCAACATACAACTCGCTAACACTTCCATCCTCTATACAGTAGACAACTGTTCGTCAGTATTAGGACTCAACATACAACCCGCTAACACTTCCATCCTCTATACAGTAGACAACTGTTCGTCAGTAGTAGGCATCAGAGTACATGCCGCTAACACTTCCATCCTCTATACAGTAGACAACTGTTCGTCAGTATTAGGACTCAACATACAACTCGCTAACACTTCCATCCTCTATACAGTAGACAACTGTTCGTCAGTAGTAGGCATCAGAGTACATGCCGCTAACACTTCCATCCTCTATACAGTAGACAACTGTTCGTCAGTATTAGGACTCAACATACAACCCCGCTAAACACTTCCATCCTCTATACAGTAGACAACTGTTCGTCAGTAAGTAGGGCATCAGAGTACATGCCGCTAACACTTCCATCCTCTATACAGTAGACAACGGTTCGTCAGTATTAGGACTCAACATACAACTCGCTAACACTTCCATCCTCTATACAGTAGACAACTTGTTCGTCAGTATTAGGACTCAACATACAACCCGCTAAACACTTCCCATCCTCTATAGATAACTGTTCGTCGGTATTAGGACTCAACATACAACCCGCTAACACTTCCATCCTCTATAGATAACTGTTCGTCAGTATTAGGACTCAACATACAACCCGCTAACACTTCCATCCTCTATAGACAACTGTTCGTCAGTATTAGGACTCAACATACAACCCCGCTAACACTTCCATCCTCTATACAGTAGACAACTGTTCGTCAGTAGTAGGCATCAGAGTACATGCCGCTAACACTTCCATCCTCTATACAGTAGACAACTGTTCGTCAGTATTAGGACTCAACATACAACCCGCTAACACTTCCATCCTCTATACAGTAGACAACTGTTCGTCAGTAGTAGGCATCAGAGTACATGCCGCTAACACTTCCATCCTCTATACAGTAGACAACTGTTCGTCAGTATTAGGACTCAACATACAACTCGCTAACACTTCCATCCTCTATACAGTAGACAACTGTTCGTCAGTATTAGGATCTCAACATACAACCCGCTAACACTTCCATCCTCTATACAGTAGACAACTGTTCGTCAGTATTAGGACTCAACATACAACCCGCTAACACTTCCCATCCTCTATAGATAAACTGTTCGTCGTTATTAAGACTCAACATACAACCCGCTAACACTTCCATCCTATATAGATAACTGTTCGTCAGTATTAGGACTCAAAATACAACCCCGCTTTAAAACCTTTTAAACCTCTATAGTTAAAAAAATGTTGCCCGTATTTTGGGGCCCCAACATACAACCCGCTAACACTTCCCTCCTCTTAGATAAAATGTTCGTTTGGTATTTTTAAAACTCAACATAAACCCGCTAACAAATTCCATCCTTTTTTAGATAACTGTTCTCGGTTTTTAAGAATCAACAATTTCAAACCGCTAACCTTCCCTTTCCCCTATAGATAAAAATGTTGGGCGGTTTTTAAAAATAAAAATACAACCCGCTAACACTTTTAAACCTCTATAGATAACTGTTTGTCGGTATTTAAAACCCCAACCCTACAACCCGCCCAAACCCCTTCCATCCTCTTTATAAAAGGTTCGTCGTATTAGGAATTTAACATAAACCCGCTTTAAAAACCTTTTCCCTCCCTTATACCGTAAAAACAAATGTTCGTTGTATTAAGAAATCAAAAAATACAACCCCCTAACACTTTTCCCTTTCCCCTATAGATAACTGTTCGCGGTTTTTAAGAAATCAACATAAAAACCCGCCAACACTTCCTTCCCCTATAGATAAAATGTTTGTCAGTATTAGGGAAATCAAAATACAAAACCCCCTAACACTTCCATCCCCAATTTCAGTAGGGAAAATGTTCGTCAAATATTAGGACTCAAAATTTCAAACCCCCTTAAACTTCCATCCTTTCCCGTAGACAAAATGTTCGTCGGGATTAGGACTAACATAAAACCCGCTAACCCCTTTTCCCCTTTACATTGGAAAATGTTCGTCAGTTTTTGGATCAACATACAAAACCCCCTAACACTTCCATCCTCTATACGTTGAAAAAACTGGGTTTGTCAATATTAGGGGTCAAATACAACCCGCTAAAACTTCCCCTCCCCTATAGATAATTTCGTCGGTAAAAAGACTAACTTTCAAAAACCCCCTTTAAAACTTCCCCTTCCCCTATAGATAACGGTTTTGTCAGTTTAGGGGCTCAACATTCAACCCCCTAAAACTTCCATCCTTTTATAGATAAAAGTTGGGCGGCATTAAGACTCAAAAATAAAAACCCCCAAAACACTTCCATCCCTTATTGATAACTGGTTTGTCGGGTATTAAGGGCTCAACATAAAAACCCCCTAACCCCTTCCATCCTCTATGATAAAATGTTCGTCGGTTTTAAAAAACCAAAATAAAACCCCCAACCCCTTCATTTCCCCTTTGATAACTTTTTCGGGCGGTTTTTTAAGGGCTCAACATTCAACCCGCTAAACTTCCAAAACCTCTATAGAAACTGTTGGCGTTAAATTTGGACTCAACATACAACCCCCTAACCTTCCATCCTCTATTTCAGTAGACAATGTTCGCAGTTTTAAGATTCCCAAAATACAACCCGGGAAAAATTCCATCCTTATAGATAATGTTCGTCGGTATTTAAAACTAACTTTCAACCCCCTTAAAAACTTCCTTTCCCCTATAGATAAATGTTCTTTGGTATTAAGACTAACATACAACCGGTAACACTTCCATCCTCTATGGGTAACTGTTTTTGTCGGTATTTTAAGGGCTCAAAAATACAACCCGCTAAAAACTTCAAACCCCTATAATAACTGTTTTGTCGGTATTTTTGATCAAAAAAACAACCCGCTAACACTTCCATCCCTAAGTAACTGTTCGTCAGTATTAGGAAAACAAAAATTCAACCCCCTAACCTTCCATTTCCCCTTTTTACATTAGACAACTGTTCGTCCCCCTTTAGGGCTCCCCAAAATACAACCGCTAACACTTCCATCCCCTATACAGTAGACAACTGGTTTGTCGGTTTTAGGACCCCAACCTTTCAAACCCCCCTAAAACTTTTCCCTCCTCTTTACAGTAGACAAAATGTTGTCTGTATTAGGACTCAGCTACAACCCCCTTTTCAAATTCCATTTCCCCTTTTACAGTAGACAACTGTTCGTCGTATTAGGACTCAGCATACCCAAAACCCCCCTAACCCCTTCCATCCTCTATAGGTAAATGTTGTCAGTATTAGGACTAAACCCTACAACCCCCTAAAAACCCTTTCCCTCTTATTTCAGTTTTGACAACTGTTCGTCAAATATTAGGACTCAACATACAACCCCCTAAAAACTTTCCATCCTCAAAACAGTAGACAATGTTGGGCAGTAATTGGACTCAAAAATTAAAACCCCCGCTTTTTCATTTCCCTTCCTCCTTTTTACAGGGGTTGGACAAAAAAGTTCTTTTTGATGTAAGGACTTTTAACAAAAACAAACCCCGCAAAAACCCTTCCCATCCCTCCTAAAAAGGATTTTTACCCGGTTTTCGGTCGGTTTTTTGGAAATCAAACATTTTCCCAAACCCCCTAACACTTCCCTCCTCTTTACCGAGCAACTTTTTTCGTCAGTATTTGGGGTCCAAAAATACAACCCCTAAAAACTTCCCTCCTTTTATAGATAAATTTTTCGTCAGTTTTAGGAAATCAACTACAAAACCCCCCCAACACTTCCATCCCCTTTACAGTAGACCCAAATGTTCGTCAGGTTTTTAGGGAAAAATCCAAAACATTTTAAAACCCGCTAAAACACTTTTTAATCCCTCTAACAAAATTAAAACAAACCCGTTCGTCAGTTTAGGAAGACCCAAAAATACAAAATCGTTTAAAAATTTCCAAAACTTCTATAACCTGTTGAAACGGGTTGTCAGTTTTAGGGAAAATCAACTTTTCAACCCGGGTAAAAACCCTTTTCCCTCCTCTTTAGTTTTAAAATGTTGTCAGTTTTAGGATCCAAACTTTTCAACCCGCCCAACACTTCCCTCCTCTATAAAAGTTTTTAAAAATGTTCGTCAGTTTTAGGAACTTAAAAATTTCCAACCCCGCTAAAAACCTTTTCCAATCCTCCCATACGTAGACAAAATGTTGTCAGGAAATTTGGAACTAAACACAACCCGCCCAAAAACCCCCTTTCCCTTCCCCCCCCCTTTTTTAGATTTAAAAGGTTTTGTTTGGTTTTTAGGGGTTTAGGGATTTCAACCCGCTTAAACACTTCCCCTTCCCCTATAGATAACTGTTTGTCAGTATTTTGGATCAACATACAAACCCCCTTTAAAACCCTTTCCAAACCTCTTATACAGTAGGAAAAACTGTTCGTCAGTATTAGGACTAAAAATACAACCCGGGTAACACTTTTCCCCCTCCCCTAAAAACAAGGTTTAAACTGTTGTTTTTAGTATTTGGACTTTAACCTAAAACCGCCAACCCCTTCCTTCCTTATTAAGTAGACAAAAAGTTCGTCCCGGTTTTGGAAAAAAAAATACAACCCGCTAACAAATTCCAAACCTCTTACGTTTGGGCAAAATGTTTTGTTTAGTTTTTTAGGAAATCAACCCTTTCAACCCGCAACACTTCCAAACCTTTTACGTTAAAAAACCTGTTCGTCATTTTTAGGACTCAACATTCAAAACCCCTAAACCTTCCTCCTCTTTCAGTAGGGGAAAATGGTTTTGCAAATATTTGGAAACAAAAATCAACCCCCTTTAAAAATTCCATCCTTAAGATAATGTTCGTCGGGTTTTTAGGAATCAAAATTAAAAACCCCCTAACACATTCCATCCTCTATAGACAACTGTTCCGTCGGGATTAGGATCTCAACATACAACCCGCTAACCCTTACATCCTCTATACATAACAACTGTATCGTCAGTATTAGGACCAACATACAACGTCGCTAACACTCCATCCTCTATACCAGTAGACAACTGTTCTCAGTATTAAGACTCAGACATACAACCCGCTAACCACTTCCATCCCTCTATACAGTAGACAACTGTTCGTCAGTATTAGGACCTCTTACATACAACTCGCTAACACTATCCCCTCCTCTATACAGTAGACAACTTTCGTAAAAAGTATTAGACTACAACATACAACTCGCTAACACTTCCCATCCTCTATACAGTAGACAACTGTTCGTCAAGTAGTAGGCATCAGAGTACATGCCGCGAACACTTCCATCCTCTATACAGTAGACAACTGTTTCGTCAGGTATTAGGACTCAACATACAACTCGCTAACACTTCCATCCTCTATACAGTAGACAACTGTTCGTCAGTATTAGGACTCAACATACAACCCGCTAACACTTCCATCCTCTATACAGTAGACAACTGTTCGTCAGTATTAGGACTCAACATACAACTCGCTAACACTTCCATCCTCTATACAGTAGACAACTGTTCGTCAGTATTAGGGACTCAACATACAACTCGCTAACACTTCATCCTCTATACAGTAGACAACTGTTCGTCAGTATTAGGACTCACATACAACCCGCTAACACTTTCCATCCTCTATACAGTAGACAACTGTTCGTCAGTAGTAGGCATCAGAGTACATGCCGCTAACACTTCCATCCTCTATACAGTAGACAACTGTTCGTCAGTATTAGGACTCAACATACAACTCGCTAACACTTCCATCCTCTATACAGTAGACAACTGTTCGTCAGTAGTAGGCCATCAGAGTACATGCCGCTAACACTTCCATCCTCTATACAGTAGACAACTGTTCGTCAGTATTAGGACTCAACATACAACCCGCTAACACTTCCATCCTCTATACAGTAGACAACTGTTCGTCAGTAGTAGGACTCAGAGTACATCCCGCTAACACTTCCATCCTCTATACAGTAGACAACTGTTCGTCAGTATTAGGACTCAACATACAACTCGCTAACACTTCCATCCTCTATACAGTAGACAACTGTTCGTCAGTATTAGGACTCAACATACAACCCGCTAACACTTCCATCCTCTATAGATAACTGTTCGTCGGTATTAGGACTCAACATACAACCCGCTAACACTTCCATCCTCTATAGATAACTGTTCGTCAGTATTAGGACTCAACATACAACCCGCTAACACTTCCATCCTCTATAGACAACTGTTCGTCAGTATTAGGACTCAACATACAACCCGCTAACACTTCCATCCTCTATACAGTAGACAACTGTTCGTCAGTAGTAGGCATCAGAGTACATGCCGCTAACACTTCCATCCTCTATACAGTAGACAACTGTTCGTCAGTATTAGGACTCAACATACAACCCGCTAACACTTCCATCCTCTATACAGTAGACAACTGTTCGTCAGTAGTAGGCATCAGAGTACATGCCGCTAACACTTCCATCCTCTATACAGTAGACAACTGTTCGTCAGTATTAGGACTCAACATACAACTCGCTAACACTTCCATCCTCTATACAGTAGACAACTGTTCGTCAGTATTAGGACTCAACATACAACCCGCTAACACTTCCATCCTCTATACAGTAGACAACTGTTCGTCAGTATTAGGACTCAACATACAACCCGCTAACACTTCCATCCTCTATACAGTAGACAACTGTTCGTCAGTATTAGGACTCAACATACAACCCGCTAACACTTCCATCCTCTATACAGTAGACAACTGTTCGTCAGTAGTAGGCATCAGAGTACATGCCGCTAACACTTCCATCCTCTATAGACAACTATTAGTAGATAACAGGCCTCAGAGTACATCCCGCTAATACTTCCGTCCTCTATAGACAACTGTTCGTTGCTAATAGGCCTCAGAGTACACGCCTTGCATTATGTGTCAGCCAATCTTGCGTCATTATCTGCATATTGTCTAAGGGCGAGGTGAGAGAAAGTAAATCGCAGGGAACACATTATCAACACAATCGATGACTCTCCTCCCTATGGAATAATAGCTATCAATCTACATAGTATCAATTTTATATTGATGTCAACTTTAGAATACACTGACAATTGACTGTTTACAAACATACTATGCTACATAAAAAATAATGTAGAAATATTTATAATACATAAATACATATGAAATACTTATGAAACTATAAATATTCATGAATGAATAGTCAGTACAACCGCTATTAAATGTATTTTTTGACTTTTTTAAGGCTTTACAATACAGTTAAAAATCATTCTGAGATAATACGTAACATTCTGCCCCGGTAAGCCTACATATACTTACTTCTCTATACGCACATTTTGTAAATATATAGTACAAAATATTATAAAACCACAAATAACCAATAAAATATTTTAATTTATCTAATTCTCTCCGAGGAAATATGCTAGTTATGTATTAGATGTCGAATGGATATTTAAATTATTGTTTAATTAAAAATATAACATGTATATTTTAAGTAACTAGGTGACAGTTACAACACTCTGACAGTATTAGTTATATGAATAATACAAAGTTATCCGAAGTTTATTTGAACTGATATGATAATATTTTATGTCCGTCTAATGTCAGGTAGATGGTGTAATCCATCATATATTTGAAAGGATAAAAGGGGCACATGATGATATCAGTTAGATATTTATAACATCTCTATTGACCTTGTTTATGATGAGATGTGATTTATTTCAGCGAGAAGGACATATTTACCACGGGCTTCGTCCTCTGGCCGACTGAGTCGTTCTCCTGAGGCCCTATCTTCTCAAGTGAGTTATACCGTTTTTTAGTTTGGTGGGCAGTGCTTTGAACGACTTTACTTTAGATAATATGGTATAATTTCACTATTAGAAATAAATAATTTCTCTTAAACTAGGAAGAATGTTTGTTAATAATATTAAACGTATCTTCTGGCGTTCTTTATCGTTGTTGAATTTGCGACGCGTTTCGTCAACACAGTGACAATTTCAGACATCTTTTTGAATATTAATATAACATAGTTATTGCACACAATATGAATAAATTAGTAACTACAGTTGATTTTAGTTCATTTATTCATTCATTGATTTTATTTTATTATTCAAAAAAGCTACTTAATATGTCACTGTGTTGAGGAGACGTGTCGTAAATTCAACAGCGATAAAGAACGCCAGAAGGTACGTTTAATATTATTAATAGTCGACGTTCCAGTAGTAGGAAAAGAACTCCAAGAAAGTTTGTTAGTTTTATGGTATATACTCTGGTATAAAATGGTATGTATTTTGGGTTCTCAAGGCAGTTTTCTGAAGTATTGGTGGAACGCATTCTACATTCTTCTACATTTTGTTCATTCCAGCTTTGCTGATCACTTACCTATCGTAAGTGGGCCAAAAATTAGTATTCGTAAACAATTTTTATCTTGTCTAGATTATGTTTTTTTGCCCCTGGTTTGGTTTACTGTCAATTATAATAAATAGCGGGTGGAAGAACAGGTTTATATAGTATACAATTTGTACAGGGTGTTTCTTTTAAAACGCAGCCCGCGATTTGAAATGGGTCGAATTTCAATACAATAATGTACTTACAATTAAAATAAATAGTTAATGCAATGGGTTCAGAATACTATTCGAAAGCATCTTGACATAAAACAAACGATTTTGTTTTAAAATATTCCTCCATAATAAACACTCTCTGGTCTTTGCTGAAAACCATGTTTCTAACCTCAATTTAATGACATCATATGAAATCCTAATAAGGTGAACAACAAGGCAAAAAATATATATCAGCTGATAGCCAAGGAAGAAGAAGAACCAGGGCTACCAACCTATGAACTCGTAATTATCTTAAAACTTAATTTTCTGTATTTGTAAATAGCGTTGCCTTTTAAAAGAAACACCATGTATTTGCTGAGATATTTATTTTGTTATTTATTTATTCATAAGACGCCGATCGTCAAGATATGGGCGAATATGGATTTCGAATGAATGTGATGAGTGTAGATGAGCGAATGTAGTCATTGTTACAAACTAAGGCCGACTATTCCTTAGAAAGTATCATTAATTAATAGCCAAATGACAAATGAACAGCCGGTGATTATCAGCTGATCCTTCTCAAAATGTATTATGACTCTGATTGGGATCGAACTGAGAACCTTTAGCACATGAAGCTGGGATTGAACCAATTACGCTACTGACCAATATAATGAGAGTTTGTGGAAATCACTTGTAATCAGTTATATAATAACAAAGGTGTTTTAAGGATAGTATTTATTTACATCGAGCGATATCAGATAACTGCGGTGATAGTCCAGTGAATATATAAACTGACATGGGTGAAGAAGCATGGCAGTTAAATGACATTACAATGGTTAAATCAGATGTGAATTTCATGTATAAACAGTTTCGCTCATACCTCTGACAGTCCAGTCTAAGCATACACTCAGTCTAAGATGTAAGATAACATAATTAGATGTTTAATATATTGCAAGCTATCAACGTGAAATAAAAGAGATGAGATGACGATGCAAAAATTATGATGAAATAATGAAAATTACAAAATGTCAACGTATTTGTAATAATAGTCTATTAGTTAATAGTCCGCTGACATTATTTCTATGGTGCTATTGACATGTTTTGAATAACCATGTTAATACGTAACATCATATTATTATCAGTTAACTGATCCCTGGGTGCCATTAACAGAGAGATTCACGAAGTTAGGTAGACACTTTGGTGACTCATTCCAAATGTATATGAAGAGGTCAGGGGAAAAATGTACTTTGTCCACTTTTTTTCAATTTTGCAGGACAACAATTTTAAATTTGAAAACACTATAAATCCTTTGTAATTGTTAGAAACTTAAACCAATTTTCATATTGAGCAAGGTAAACTAATAGGTCACATAAATATAGAAAATCATATACTTTAAGTAGAAGTGTTGCTTTGTAAAGTAGGATTTTTCAACACAAGTATCAATTTTACAGGGGAAAAATGTTCTTTGTCCCTTAATTTATAGTAAGATTAACCTATGCTATTAAATGAAACCGCACCATATTACAGTAGAACGTGAGTTTAATAGTGTTTGTAAAGACTAACATTAGCTTTAAATATGTTTACAATGTATATTATGAGTACAATAACTGAAAAATATATTAATGAAAATAAAAATCATTCTAATTTTTCCAGTCTTATTTCTTCTTAGGCCTTTTTCCATGTGGAAGACTTGAGAAATAATCTTTGGCTCTTGCGTTCATACAGAACTGTTTTAAGTGGTTTACATCTTTGTATTTTTCTTCTGTTATGGGCAGCAAACCTGTAATAACAAAATGAATCAACCTTCGAAATATTTTGAAGTAATTGATTTATAATAGGGCAATTACATTTTTTAAATTAACCTTGCAATCACTTCAATAAAATTTTCTTAATTTTGATTTCCTAGATAGTAATAATGTAAAAATGCTACAAAATGGATTTTTAGTAAAACTATTCTTTACTTACTTTCATATGCTCGTGGAGGCAGTATAAACTCATTTGGTCCTTGTGGAAAGGGCTGTTGTATTTCAATAGACTCCTGATCCTGGTATGTGACAGTAGAAGAAGTCCAAACTCCATTGTACGTATCACGATGAAGTATTTTGTTAGGCTCACTGATAGTTATCTTCAGTTCTCTTATTGGCATAGTTTTGAATGGGCATTTCTTGACAAAATTACTGCTGCCTAAAAAATTTACCCAATTAAGAATAAGTCCCTGATCGACCTCTATGGTTTTGAATGGGGCTGGTGAAGTCCTTGATACTTCAACCACTTCTATCCAGTCCTGTGGCATTTCAGCTGGAGTTTTGGTTTTTATAATTCCCATGTTCCTATCTGACTCCATGTAGGAGTGCCCCCTTACAGGAAAGGTTACTTGCACATTGTCAAACCTTTTTCTCACATGCACCAAATAATATAAATATTTGAATACTGTAAAGTTTTTATTTTGACCTCCACAGGAGTCACAAAATACTAATAGGCTTCTTACATTGTTATCAAGACATTGAGTTATGTAGTGATCTAAGAAGGATACAACCTCATTAGATCCTTTTCATCCAATCACCTCTGTGTAGCAGTAAAACAGAGAGTCTCTTGTTGGTAGGTAGTGAATATTAAACATATAAAAGGCAAGTTTTCTTCTATAATAAGCATCATTTGTGGTTATATTTGGCACATTTAAATTGCGTTGAAAATTCATGCATATGGCTTCAGTAAAGTTGGATACATTTGTGCAAAACTTACGAGCATTACGTTTCCTTGTGTAAAACGTTTCAGCCTTTTTTAAATGAAATTTTTGTTGAACTTGAACTTTGTTCAGTTCTGTCAACGCTGAATCTTTTTCTGCCGTGCTTGGTAAACTATTTATGTTAGTTTCAAGTTCTTTTGTTTTTGTTTTTTTGTAAATATCGCAAGTTGAGCAGGTGTCAGATCTTCGATAACCAAACGATACATTAAATCTGGTGTTCAGAATAGTCCTATAACTTTCATTGGATACCATAGCTCTTAAATTGTTATTTTCCTTACATTGTGTATTGTACATCCTGTGCATTTTTTTAATACTAAGCTCCTCAGGCAGGTATACCTTTTTAGTCTTTTCAATACTATAATGGCTTAATCTTCCTTTGAAAGATTTTATATGGTTACAGACACTTTCGACCTGATAAGGCTTAAGCTTATGAGGACGATTTTTGTGCTTGCCTCGGGTATCTCTAGGCGAAACTCCATAAATTTTGAGTGACTTTTGAATTGTATCAAGACATCTTTTTGTTAACCCATGCAACGCTATAAAAGCTTTCTTACATACTTGTACATCAGTTGTGCCTGAATCAGAAGTTATTCTAACTCTATAAGAAAAACTACAGTCGTGGGAGCGTGGATTGTCGTCACCAGCTCTCGATCTACGCCTAACTACTGGCAAAACAGTTATTAAGCCTGATAGATAGGAGGCCTGAGCATTCCATGGTTCTTTGCTTGTTGCACCAATTTCATTGAAATTGCTTAAAAGGTGTCTGCTCTTTTTCTGATATAATATCAAAACATTTAAATCGTTTGCACATGCATTTTTCACCTAGTTCGAAAGACTGAGCTAGAAGTCGCTTAGCAGCATCTTTCATTCTACCATAAAACTTTCTTTTCTTAGGGTTACCTGATTCATGTAGGTAATCTTCACCTACAGTACCAGCATCCATGGCTGTAGGCCAATTGTGGTTAAACACCAACACAAATTCACAGTAAACACAACATTACACTCTTAGTACTGAATAAAACTAAACATAACCTCAATGCCACTACTTCATTCAACTGGAACTGGCGGTAAACAGCTGGACAGAGCACATTGTTCCCCAGCTGTTTGGACAAAGTACATTCTTCCCCTGACCACCAAAATTAAAACATGCAGTAAATGGTGGACAGAGTACGTTTTTCCCCTGGTGATTTAAACACAGTTAAAATACACAATTCAAGGAATAAATATTTGCTGCTAGCTCAATAATGAAAAAAAAAATGGACAAAGTACATTTTTCCCCTGACCTCTTCATATCTAAATGCTTACATAAACTTAGGTCCAGAAAGGTTTCGTTAGTGAGTTACGGTTAGAAAAAGATTTTGTCTAGAATTTGGTACGCTATAGTAAACAAAGCCTCCCTAGAATTCTGGAAAATTAAATTAAGTGGAAAACAAAATAATTTCTTTTGGGCTTTTGCCTGTAAAATTGCATGAAAAAAGTTCAACTCTATAAGTTAATAGGTTTTTAATAAAACCAGTAACAATTGAAAGAAATTGATTGAAAACACAATTTTTCAATTTTGGACATTGAGAACTTTTTTGTTTAACCAATAAATAAAAATAGTTTTCAGATTAAAAAATAAAAGGATAAATATTAATTTGAACAGAAAGTGAGTAGGTGTTCTACTCATTGAGTTTTTACTGAGAAAAATGCATAGTAAAGTAATCCAGAAAAGGTTTAATCTAAAGATATTTAACGAAATCACTTGAGGTTTAATGAAAATTATTGTATTTAAATAAAAAAGTTGAGTTACTGAATTAAATTAAATCTTATTAAATTCCTAATCTAAGTCACACATTCAAATCATTACACGCATGATGGTATAACAATTAAAGAAATCAACATTTATGGGCCAAATTGAACCCTCACGCAATAAAGATTTAGCACTAATTATTCATGTAGCTGATTGGACTGTTAATGTTCCAAGAGCTTATTACGTAAGGCACACTTACAGTTTCCATAGTAACAAATACCAAAACGTTTTAAAGATGTTGCTCTTGCAACGCTACGCTAGATGCACTTCCACAAAATGATGGCGTCCCACCGCATTTGCCAAAGTTCGTTTCCACCTACTGAAATCAAAAGTTTCAAAATTATGGAACGGTCGTGGGGCTCCTATAAACTAGCTACCAAAGTCACCAGGTCAGCCACCACTGGATCACTGCTTATGGGGATGGGGATAGAGGAGAATGTTAACAAGGTCAAAGTAAATTCCCGTGAGTCGCTGCTTGGGCGTATTTAATGAAGCCTTTACGCAGTTAAAGGAGATACGTCTTGAACTACGAAAAACAACTAGAGCAAGATTTAAACGAATATAAACAATTTTAGATATCAAAGAAGACACTTTTAAATGTACTCTAATCATATTAAATAGGTCTAAATTATTCCCAGTTAATTGTCCTTTGTACTGCAATAAATAAAAATTCAACGAACCGAACATCAGTAGATTAATAATGTCTTTAAATATTCATTTCAAAACTATATATGTTAGTGGTTAAATAAGAAAGTTCTTGATGCCAAAAGCAGGAAACTTTTTTCACTCCAATTTTTTTTTTATTTGTCACAGATTTTCCCAAAACTTATCCATCATCTATTTTTAAGACATGTTTCATTCAATTTTCCGGGTTAAAAACCATGAGAAACTATTGAATTTACCTTTCCAACACTCCTGAATGACCTTATTTAATCCAGAGTACTAAATTCTGGGCAAAATCTGTCACTAGCCCTGACACACTATCGAAGCATTTCCAGACCTATGTTTGGATAAGAATATCTTTATTTCCACATTTAAAATGAGCTAACAAAGTCTACATGTCTTCGTGAAATTTAACCCCTATTTTAAGACACGTGTTACGAAAAACTAGTTGGTATCAGATGATTTACCATAAAATCATCAACGTAAATTATTGGAGGGTTACGAACAATCTGTTGACATCAGATGACATCCATGATTACCGTCATCAGCACTATGATTACTATGCTGTTATATGATGTATTTTTGAATAGATGAAGTGTTATTTTATGAATGTACGTTGATCTAGGATTATATTGTACTATACATATAACGTACCAATCTGCCGTAGACACGATCATAATGGAACCATCAAAAGTAAGTTTAAAAACTCGAATTGAAAATACGAAAATGGTTTATTATTCAATTTCCTATAATTTAAATGCAACTTATGTTTCTAAAGAGTATAATTTAAGTTCATGATTCTATATTGACTTTATTATATGATTCTATATAATACTTCATATTCATTATTCAATAAATATTTGGTGTTGAGACCGTTTAAGCTTGTGTCAACAAGTTTTAAGTGAATTTCAAGCTTAAAACTAGAAATATTGAGTTTTGTACTTATGAAAAATATTTTACTGTGTAGGGCCTACTTATTTGTATTCACAAAATAGATGCTTATATGAAACAATAAAAAAACATATGGTAAGTCTTTTTGTTTATTTACTTGAACTCAAAATTGAATGTTAAATTATTTTACAACAATTTTTACTTGTCCAAATGTTAAAAAGCAATATTCTAGTTCTTACATACGTAGCCTAAAAGGTACTTAAACACAATAGTTAGAAACAATGATAAAATGAGTAGAGATAATACGACAGTTCACGATAACCTCATAATATTTACAGCATGGTCGCGCAATATTAAGATGAGATAAAATTTCATTGTTATCTTATTCAATATATTTGTTATTATCTTATTCAATATATTTGTTATTGTCTCAATATATTTGAGACAGTACAATTATATCAAATATATGACAGATGTGGTGTTAGCCAATGTATAATCTAAAATATTATCTTGTTGCTTTTTATACAATAGTGCACCACTACATTTGAGTTTATAGGGAATAAATTATTAAAATTCCAAAATTATAAAATAAAAATTGAGTCATCCAGACACTATATATTAGGCCTATATATCTCTCAATATTATGATTGTTCAACTAAAGACAGATCTTCCGTATTTAAACTACTGTTAAATAGACAAGTCAAAATCTTTCTATATCCAAATTCATTGCTGTGCCCAACTTCCCCTCCAGGCCTAGGGCACATCTGGCGTTACTTCCACGATGAGACAAATCCTCAGTTTTATATCGACATTATTAACGATCGAAATCCCTGCCGATTACACCAGGAGATCTGTCCACCCTCCCACCCACTCTGGCCGTACGTTATATCCCTAATGAGTCCAGTCGTAATCCTGGACCTTCCTGAGAGTGTAATTCTGGCAGATTATATGCCTGTCTGATCCATATACCAGGCGTATGTAGAGGTATAACTAGAGGAAGTGAATATTGCCGGAGAGGTGTAGTTGGCCGCGCCGCCGCCCACAGCGCTGCCCGTACCGCGCTCCCTCAGTCCTGTCTCCGACTTCACTAAGTCTGTGCGTCTTCCTAGAGCGTTCGCGGACCGGCGTGTAGTGATAGCAGTGACTTCTAATAAAACGTATTGCTTCGGAATTATTGGATTTTTGTGGTGTTGTTTTTTGGACTTTTTCAAGGTAAGAAGTGCATTAAAAAAGAAAAAAAACTTTAATAAATATTAATTAATGTAATCAAATAATTGATTGTAAAATAATTAATTGAAGCATTATTACAACTTAATAAATGATTATAGCTACCTCACAGTTAACTTTTTATTAAGTAATATTATATCAGAATAGTAGGACTATACAAACAATCTCTTTAATAATTTAGTATAAATATTACTAGTGCAGTTTCCGGAATATTTTGTACATATATTTTGATATTAAATTAATTATAAAGTGTAAGTTTATATATATTATAGAAAATTATGAACTAGTGGTAAAAACCATTATAGGCCTGATTGATTTAAATGTACTCAATTAATTTGTATTATTTGTTTTTACATATTTTATACGCAAAGCAGTAATCATCAAACAAAATGATAATTTCTCTCCTCAGTAATGGATGAATTAGAATTTTTCTGTTGTTGAGCTATATAGTTGAACAATATTATATAGTTCAACAATAGAAAAATTCTAATTAATCCGTTACTGAGGAGAGAAATTATCATTTTGTTTGATGATTACTGCTTTGCGTATAAAATATGTCAAAACAAATAATACAAATTAATTGAGTACATTTAAATCAAACAGGTCTATAGTGGATTTTACCACTAGTTTATTACTTTCTATATGATTAATTACACCATCAAAACTTGTTTTCAGAAAACTGTATTTGGTTAATAAATTATTTGGAATTTTAATAACGTTATTAGATCGAAGGACGCTTATTCAAGTTTTCTGTAATACAAAATATTTAGTTATTAAATATTTTATAGTACATTTTTCTGTATGCGTTTGTATATATTATGCATATGCTTATATACGTAGGGTTTTTATGTAGAGTAAAAACTTAGTTACATTACAAGTTAAGGAAATGTACTTTTAATTTACTGTTCATCTTATTTAACGTTTAACCGACAAATTAAGCTTACGAAAGTATAGGCTACATTTATATTTAGTAATTTAATTTTGAAGTAAAAAATCCGAACTGGTCAATAAGTTACGAAAACATATTTGAAGATTGGTTAATTTGGTGTTGGAATATTCGCTTTTAACCAACTAAGGCCTGACGGAGATTGAAATTTTTTAGTGAAAAATGTACGTTCAAGGGTAGGGCCTACATATTAATAATGTTAATTTATTGGTTTGTTTGAAAAATGTACGTACAAGTGTAGGGCCTACATATAATAATGTTCATTTATTGGTTTATTTGAAAAATGTACGTAAATGGGTAGGGCCTAGATATAATAATGTTCATTTATTGGTTTGTTTGAAAAATGCACGTACAAGGGTAGGGCCTACATATAATAATGTTTATTTATTGGTTTGTTTGAAAAATGTACGTAAATGGGTAGGCCCTACATATAATAATGTTAATTTATTGGTTTGTTTGAAAAATGTACGTAAATGGGTAGGCCCTACATATAATAATGTTAATTTATTGGTTTGTTTGAAAAATGTACGTAAATGGGTAGGCCCTACATATAATAATGTTAATTTATTGGTTTGTTTGAAAAATGTACGTAAATGGGTAGGCCCTACATATAATAATGTTAATTTATTGGTTTGTTTGAAAAATGTACGTAAATGGGTAGGCCATACATATAATAATGTTAATTTATTGGTTTGTTTGAAAAATGTACGTAAATGGGTAGGCCCTACATATAATAATGTTAATTTATTGGTTTGTTTGACAAATGTACGTACAAGGGTAGGGCCTATATATAATGATGTTTATTTAGTCGTTTTTTTGAAAAATGTACGTAAAAGGTTAGGGCCTACATATAATAATGTTAATTTATTGGTTTGTTTGAAAAAAGTACGTACAAGGGTAGGGCCTACATATAATAATGTTTATTTATTGGTTTGTTTTAAAAAAGCTAAGATTGTACGTTCTCGCAACATTAGTATCTTTTTTTAAATGCATTTTAATTATATGAAAGGGTAATTATTTCAAATTACTTAATCGGACAGCAATGTCGGTTGCTTTACTCAAAATTAACGAACATTTTGTTTTTAATGTGTTGATAAATATTTCCATGCACTATTTTATAAATAATTTTATTGTTTTTCCTAACATTAACATTATTATTTACACTTACCATTGATATGTAGATGTATATTTTAAGTTACTAAACACACAGTAAACAACTACATTTGTAAAAATGAGTAAAAAAATGTCATAAGTTAGCACAGTTTTACTGCTTAGTAATTTTACTGCTTAGTAATTTGAAGTAGTTAAACAACAGTTGGTAAATATTGTAATTGTGTTAAATTCATAAATATCACGTTTGTTAAGATAAAACTTTTATCTCAATTTTAATAATGTTAAAATAATTGTCCTATTTGACATTATTTTCATGTAAATGTATGCTAGTTTCTTAATCAAACGAGCACATAAAATCAGCCCATGTGCCTAAATATAACAGGTAGAGGCTAAACGAAAGGAGTTTCAATAAAATATTGAACTAAATTGAATTGAATGTATGTTCATACAAGAGAAAAGGCAAAACACGGTGATTTATCTTAAGATACGATGAAATTGCATTAATTTGAAAAATATATTTCAGTGCCTACTTTATAAGGTTTAAAAAAAATAGTTAATTTGCTCTATTTTTATTAGAACTTTATAATCCAACGCCGTTGAAGCCTGCCAAAAAAAATATGTTTAATCACAATTTACTGTCTCTTTAAATAATATATTTTAAATGATCAATAGTTACTAAACGTAAATGTAATTTAGATCAAATAAAGAAAATAATTTTAACAGTACTAAAATCAAATAATTATTTTAAAAACAACATTGCCTTTGTTTAGTATGTTTCGATTTCTCATTCAATATCTACATGTTGTTGAAACAAATAAGTTAAGTGTATTTATATATTCATAAAATACAGTAACACTACTTTAACATTCATATATGCTCCGCTTTATAATTAGCTAATTAATGTGAATCAGTGGGTGTAAAGGCTTTGATCAAAGGGCTTTTATGGCCTTTGTATAAACACTGGTTATCTAATTTCTGGTATAAATTACATGATTGTAGTGATCAAAATAAAGTTCAGTATTATTTACATATCATAATTATAGCGATAGTATCACAGAGGTAGCAGTGATTCATCCTAATATATAACATTCGACACAATCGAAGTTCATTGTTTCTTTGAAACGTAGCAATTTTTTGAAACGCCGCCAGTATATAACGATTAGGGTACTGCCATCGTTGTTCAAGGTACACGTAAAGAATAGAGTTGCGGAATTGCAAATAAAGTAAATATGTACAGTATATAGTATGTATGGACCAAAAATTGGCAACTAGAGGAAAGCCAGACAAGTATACGTCCTCCGTTCAAATCATAGAGACCTCAGTGACATAAGCTGTTTTACAAACGATAGAAGTATTATAAGTGACCTGTGAAACTATTAATCCGTTAATCTATCGAGTGGGCCTAAAGAAAATATTTTGCAAGTTAAATTGAAAAATTTAAAGGTTGTTATAAAAATATGTTTTAATTTAAAAGAACAACAAATATTAGTATAATTAGGTGCCTAAATGCTAAATTCTATAACAAGAAAATGAAAAAATATTGTTTCCTTTTATAATGGAAACGTTATCGAACAATGAAAATCCTTCTGTATTGATACAAATTAAAATTGAAAAAGTGGTTAAACTTGTTGTACCATTCCTATTTAGCCTACTCACATGGAAAACATGAGCAATACTGTACTGTTGGTTTTTTTAAAATACACTGGACAAATGATTTGTTGTTGTATTTATTGAAATCATAATCCATAAAATGGTTACCATTTTCTTATACTATTTTATTTTTTTATGACTTCACAGTAACATCAAGAAAAACATGTTTAGGGGGTGGTACATAAAGAGTTAGATATACATACGACAAAGTTTTAGCATATAGGTATGGCATAAGAGCACATGTAAAGCACAGTGTGGGAATGTGATGTTGCTACCGTCCGTCAGGCTTGTATGTGCGAGTACAAGGTAGTACCATTGATTTTACTCTATGTATAGTAAAATCAATGGTAGTACTCTATCGGTTTTCGGTGAGTTAATTATTTCCCAATTTTATTGTCAAAATTTGTTAATGTACCTTCTATTGAAACAGGAAAAGTACAGCAAAATTTTGTTTAACCACTACATTAGAACTTGTGGCCTTATTAAGTGGTGAATTTAGCTGATTTTAAATCAACTACAAGACAAAACCTTTCAAAGAACAAATTACATTTTTTTATAACTACGTTTTTTACACACAACTAAAGAAATGATTAACAAGTTTTTAATAAAAAAAATACTATTTACTATTTTAAAGATTAAAAAATACCTCTTTTTAATCTTTAAAATTGTAAATATTTGTTTGATTATCACATGTTAAGCCCTTCAGTTGTGTGAAAAAATCTAAGTCATAAAATTTTTAATTTGTCCTTTGAAAGGTTTTGTCTGGTAGTTAATTTAAAATCAGTGAAATCACCACTTCATAAGACCTCAAGTTCTATTGTAGTATTCAAAAAAAACTTTTATTGTATTTTTCCTGTCCCAAGGGAAGGTACATTAACTGATTTTGATTATAAAATTGGGAAAGAATTATCTCACCGAAAATTTATTGCACTACCTTTTTCAGCAGACGAGAAGCACCAATTAACAGCAGACGAGAAGCACACTATGTGTTCAAATGTGATATTGCTACCATAAACCTTGTACGTGCGAGTGGAAGGATTAACATCAGACGAGAAGCACACTATGTGTTAAAATGTGATATTGCTGCCATCAGCCTTGTACGTACGAGTGGAAGGGTTATCAGCAGACGAGAAGCACACTATGAGTTAAAATGTGATATTGCTACCATCACCCTTGTACGTGCGAGTGGAAGGATTAACAGCAGACGAGAAGCACACTATGTGTTCAAATGTGATATTGCTACCATAAGCCTTGTACGTGCGAGTGGAAGGATTAAAATCAGACGAGAAGCACACTATGTGTTAAAATGTGATATTGCTGCCATCAGCCTTGTACGTACGAGTGGAAGGGTTATCAGCAGACGAGAAGCACACTATGAGTTAAAATGTGATATTGCTACCATCACCCTTGTACGTGCGAGTGGAAGGATTAACATCAGACGAGAAGCACACTATGTGTTAAAATGTGATATTGCTGCCATCAGCCTTGTACGTACGAGTGGAAGGGTTATCAGCAGACGAGAAGCACACTATGAGTTAAAATGTGATATTGCTGCCATCAGCCTTGTACGTACGAGTGGAAGGGTTATCAGCAGACGAGAAGCACACTATGAGTTAAAATGTGATTTTGCTGCCATCACCCTTGTACGTGCGAGTGGAAGAGTTAACTGTATACGTGAAGCACATTATGTGTTCAAATGTGATATTGCTACCATCACTTTTGTACGTGCGAGTAGAAGGGTTAACAGCAGACGAGAAGCACACTATGTGTTAAAGTGTGATATTACTACCATCAGTCTTGTACGTGCGAGAGGAAGGATTAACATCATACGTGAAGCACACTATGTGTTTAAATGTGATATTGCTACCATCACCCTTGTACGTGTGAGTGTAAGGGTTAACAGCAGACGAGAAGCATACTATGTGTTAAAATGTGATATTGCTACCATCAGCCTTGTACGTGCGAGTGGAAGTGTTAAAAGCAGACGAGAAGCACACTATGTGTTCAATTGTGATATTGCTACTATCAGAATTGTACGTGTGAGTGGAAGGGTTAACAGCATACGTGAAGCACACTATGGTTTAAATGTAATATTGCTACCATCAGCCTTGTACGTGCGAGTGGAATGGTTAACTGTATACGTGAAGACACTGTGCGTGAATGTGTGGTGTTAGTAGTACCGTCTGCTTTGTGTGTGCGTGGGAAAGGATTTACAGCATAACAATAATAATAATAATAATAATTTCTTTATTGTAATAAAACAATACACATTGTGTTACAAACGTCATCTATAAAAGGTTACAGTGATAATAATAGTAATATATATCAAGAAACTGAATAATTAATGAAAATGGAAACTGTAACATAAAATAATGCGACTACCTGGGTCGAAGCCAGTGTGATAAAAAGAAAAAGATTTTGGTTATTGCGGCCCATCCGTAAAACGGTGGGCCATGAACTCCCCCACCGAGTAGAACGATCTCGAGATCAATAGCTGCTTGAGTTTTCTCTTAAACGTGGCTTTATCGGCCACAACTACTAAGCTGTTTGGGAGTCGGTTTAACACCCTGACGCCAACCTGTGACGGCAGGTTATTGAAGGCGGATGTTCTATGTTGTTGCTGGCGATATGTGTCCCTACCCCTAGTATTGTAGTCGTGGATATCTACACCTTGGGTGAGATTGCCACTGAAACGACAGTAAACTGCCACCTCAAGTAAGTAGAGGCAGGGTAAAGTTAAAAGACCGAGCTCCCTAAACGCATCCCTACACGACTCTCTGTGCCTCAAATTCGCGAGAACTCTGACCGCTCTCTTTTGCAGTCGAAACACTCTTGAAAATCTAGAATCTGCACAGCTCCCCCACAGACGTATTCCGTAGGACAGATGTGGGTAAATTATACCAAAGTAAGTCATTTTTAGAATTCCCAATGAGCAGAACTGAGCAAGGGATCGCAGGACATAGATACCCGTCGACACCCTGGAGCAGACACTGTTGACATGATTGTCCCAGGTCAAACCTCTATCAACTTGCATCCCCAAGAAACTAGTACAATCCACATCTTTCAAAAGAGTGTCATCTGCCATAACGGACAGTGGCGTGTCATCACCAAGTTGTCTTAGACAGAAGTAGACAAAATTTGACTTAGTGCTGTTTGTTTGTAGATTTAATTGTTCAAAAAATTGAATGCACGAATTTAACTGAATATATGTGTTTATTTCAAGTTCCTTTACCGATTTATTTTTTATACAGATTGTCGTATCATCAGCGTACTGAATAATGTTATGTGCTTGCAGTGAGAAACTTAAATTATTTACGTAGATTATAAACAATGCTGGGCCAAGGATAGAGCCCTGTGGGACCCCTCGGCCCACACTGATAGATCGCGAGAGGCTGTTTGCAATCTGAACACGCTGACTGCGACCGGTGAGGTATGACTCCAGCCACTTGAGTGGGAGTCCACGGACCCCACCCGTCTCCAATACGCGCAATAGAGTGGCATGATCGACACAGTCGAAGGCCTTCGAGAGATCGAGAAACACGCTAAGTACCCGCTCTCCACCCTCTAAGCCCTCGACAATCGACTCCACCAGTGAGGTCACTGCGTCGATGGTGGACTTATTTTTCCGAAACCCGAATTGCTGAGAACATAACAAGTTAAAAGAATTGAAAAAAGTCATAAGTCTGCTGAGGAAAAGCTTCTCGTAAATTTTACTGAGTGTAGGCAAGATAGAAATCGGACGATAATTTTCAACCAGGAGTGGGTCGTTCTTTTTGAAAATCGGAGTAATTTTAGATTTCTTTAATTCGGCTGGGTATAAACCCTGATCAAACGACATATTTACCAGTTTGCTAAGCGGCCCACTCACTTGACTGATAAATGTTTTTAATAGCCAAACAGACAAACCACTTTCATCACACGACCTAGTGAGTCTAAGATCACGTACCACGCGAACCACCTCCTCCGGTGTGACAGGTGACAAAGCCATGGACGACGCCGGACTCCCTGGGAACCCACAATTATAGAAAGGCTCCCTACCCCCAGGATCCCGAGCACCAACACCACCAGGCGGTCCCTGTGTGGTGCAGCCGCCGGTACCATCATGAAAATTAGTTTCAACACTTCGGGGATGCGAGTCTACGTTGGAATTACCAACTAAAGAGAAAAAAAGGTTGAACTCTCTAGCCACAGCTAGTGGGTCATTCACAATGTTGTCATTGATTTTTAATTGAATTTGCTTAGATGCATTGCATCCTTGTGATCTAGTGGAGTTTATGATGCTCCAAGCAGTCTTTGAAAGGTTATCCGACCGTCTTAGAGCACTCTCTACGTCATAGGCTTTCGCAGCTCTAATGACTTTCTTATATATACGTTTGTAATTTTTGAAAAATAATTTAAAACGTTCTTTGTTTGTGTTTCTGAAGATAGAATAATAAAACTTTAGTTTCTGCCTCGACACAAGAATTCCCTTAGTTATCCAGGTTGTTTTTTTATTCTTGTGCTGTTTTTTTATTCTTTTAAATGGACAATAAATATCAAGATAGGATATTAACCTCTCCGCAAAAGCGCTGAAACTTGTACAAGGCCCATTGTAATCTTCTAAAAAATACCAGTTCTCTTTCTGCAGAGCAGAATTCAGGTTTCTTAAATTTACAGGGCAAGTGTCTCGTTTACTTAGACAATTAGAGGGTTCAGTGTCCGGCATGCGCCCCCTGACCATCGCCACCTGCGCAAAGTGATCAGAGAGAGCGGTCTCGAGAACCGAAACAGTAGTGCCCTGCATGTCAGTGATAACGTTGTCGATAGCCGAAACCGATGTCGCGGTCACTCTAGTGGGGGAGTTCACAGACCACAGGAGGCCGAAAGAGTTCAGAATGTCACGGAACCGCTGGGTATGAGGGTGAAATTGGTCCAAGACATTTATATTAAAATCCCCTAAGATAATGAATTTAGGTTTCTTTCTTTTTAAAGAAATAAGTAGAAATTCGAAAGAGTTAAAAAAGACATTAATATCTCCATTTGGGGATCTGTATAGGCCAATGATAATAAAAGATTCATTTGAATTTGGTGAAATTTTTATACCCACCGCCTCAAAATGGAGTTCAACACTGTTGGAGATAATATGCGGTTCGAAATGCGTTTTGTGTTTTGTAAATATTACCACTCCTCCTCCCTTGTGTGCATCTCTAGAAAACGATTGTGCTAGAGTTAAGTTTTGCAAATGAAACATTTTGACAGTGTCAGTACGAAATCCGTGTTCAGTAATAATCAGAACGTCCGGATTGAGCTCATTACAAAAGAGGTTTAACTCATCGACCTTATTCGAAGCTATTTGGGCATTTTGATGAATTACTGTAATTGAAGGGTTTAAGTCATGACTCGACCCAGGTGTCGCGGGTCCAGATTCAAGCTTGTTGTCCCTAAAAAATGTTGTTGTTTGCTGCTGCCTACGTCATAATTGGGTATTGGAAGTGGTCCTCTCAGCGCCTCGGAACACTTTATGATTACAATTAAGGATTTACGTGAATAACACTATATATTCTTATGTGGTGGTGTTGTGGTCTTTTTATCCTAGTGCCTTTTATCTTAGTGTGAAAGGCTTAAAAGAGGTATGTGATGTACACTAAGTGTAAATATGTAGTGGTGGTAGCGTTAAGTCTCTGTTGTGATGCAAAATTTGTGAGGATATGTGGTGATGGAACAGTGTAGCCGGGTTTGTTTGTGTGAAAGGCTCAAATGCATATTTGATGTACACTGAGGATATATACGTGGTTGTGGTGGTACAGTCTAGTCTGTGAACGTGGGAAGTGTTGAAGACCATGTGATATACATTATGTGTATATATGTGGTTGTGGTGGTACAGTCTAGTCTGTGTACGTGGGAAGTGTTGAAGACCGTGTGATGCACACTGCGTGTATATATGTGGTTGTGGTGGTACAGTCTAGTCTGTGTACGTGAGAAGTGTTGAAGACCATGTGATATACATTATGTGTATATATGTGGTAGTGGTGGTACAGTCTAGTCTGTGTACGTGGGAAGTGTTGAAGACCGTGTGATGCACACTGCGTGTATATATGTGGTTGTGGTGGTACAGTCTAGTCTGTGTACGTGGGAAGTGTTGAAGACCATGTGATATAAATTATGTGTATATATGTGATTGTGGTGGTACAGTCTAGTCTGTGTACGTGGGAAGTGTTGAAGACCGTGTGATGCACACTGCGTGTATATATGTGGTTGTGGTAGTACAGTCTAGTCTGTGTACGTGGGAAGTGTTGAAGACCGTGTGATGCACACTGCGTGTATATATGTGGTTGTGGTGGTACAGTCTAGTCTGTGTACGTGGGAAGTGTTGAAGACCATGTGATACACATTATGTGTATATATGTGGTTGTGGTGGTACAGTCTAGTCTGTGTACGTGGGAAGTGTTGAAGACCGTGTGATGCACACTGCGTGTATATATGTGGTTGTGGTGGTACAATCTAGTCTGTGTACGTGGGAAGTGTTGAAGACCATGTGATATACACTATGTGTATATATGTGGTTGTGGTGGTACAGTCTAGTCTGTGTACGTGGGAAGTGTTGAAGACCGTGTGATGCACACTGCGTGTATATATGTGATTGTGGTGGTACAGTCTAGTCTGTGTACGTGGGAAGTGTTGAAGACCATGTGATGCACACTGCGTGTATATATGTGGTTGTGGTGGTACAGTCTAGTCTGTGTACGTGGGAAGTGTTGAAGACCGTGTGATGCACACTGCGTGTATATATGTGGTTGTGGTTGTACAGTCTAGTCTGTGTACGTGGGAAGTGTTGAAGACCATGTGATATACATTATGTGTATATATGTGGTTGTGGTGGTACAGTCTAGTCTGTGTACGTGGGAAGTGTTGAAGACCGTGTGATGCACACTGCGTGTATATATGTGATTGTGGTGGTACAGTCTAGTCTGTGTACGTGGGAAGTGTTGAAGACCATGTGATATACATTATGTGTATATATGTGGTTGTGGTGGTACAGTCTAGTCTGTGTACGTGGGAAGTGTTGAAGACCGTGTGATGCACACTGCGTGTATATATGTGATTGTGGTGGTACAGTCTAGTCTGTGTACGTGGGAAGTGTTGAAGACCATGTGATGCACACTGCGTGTATATATGTGGTTGTGGTGGTACAGTCTAGTCTGTGTACGTGGGAAGTGTTGAAGACCATGTGATACACATTATGTGTATATATGTGGTTGTGGTGGTACAGTCTAGTCTGTGTACGTGGGAAGTGTTGAAGACCGTGTGATGCACACTGCGTGTATATATGTGGTTGTGGTGGTACAATCTAGTCTGTGTACGTGGGAAGTGTTGAAGACCATGTGATATACACTATGTGTATATATGTGGTTGTGGTGGTACAGTCTAGTCTGTGTACGTGGGAAGTGTTGAAGACCGTGTGATGCACACTGCGTGTATATATGTGGTTGTGGTGGTACAGTCTAGTCTGTGTACGTGGGAAGTGTTGAAGACCGTGTGATGCACACTGCGTGTATATATGTGATTGTGGTGGTACAGTCTAGTCTGTGTGTACGTGGGAGGGGTTGAAGACCATGTGATATACATTATGTGTATATATGTGGTTGTGGTGGTACAGTCTAGTCTGTGTATGTGGGAAGGGTTTAAGTCTATGTGAAGCACACTGTGTGTATATATGTGGTTGTGGTGGTACAGTCTAGTCTGTGTGTACGTGGGAGGGGTTGAAGACCATGTGATGCACATTAAGTGTATATATGTGGTTATGGTGATACCTTCTAATCTGTGTGTACGTGGGAGGTGTTGATGACCATGTGAAGTACTCTATAGTGGTACCGTCTAGTATGTGTGTACGTGGGATGGGTTGAAGACCATGTGATGTGCACTATGTGTATATATGTGGTTATTGTGATACCTTCTTGTCTGTCTGTACGTGGGAGGAGTTGATGACCATGTGATGTACTCTATGTGTGAATGTGCGGTGGTGGAACAGTCAATCATTTCGTGTATCAAGATATATTATTGGATGGCGTGAGTAACAGATTAGTGGCAATCTATTTATGTAATAAACCCAATAATGTAATTCATAAATTTGATTCACGTATAAGGTACAATTTACAAATGAAGAAACCTATAATTGGTAGTTTAAATAAAAGTTTTATAAGTTTTTTGCAGAGGATGATATAAAATATGTCCTTAGATATATTTCCTGTTAAGAACTAGTTTTTGATTTGAAATAAAGTTGTAGCATGTTTGTTTGTTAAAATAGAGCTTATTTGTGACATTCTAGTAGATTAAGTGATTTGTGGTGTGATTTTTATTTATTTATTTTAAGGAGATGCCATGCCGATTTCTTTTGAACTATACTCTGCTTATTCTCCTATAGACTATTGATCTATGCGACCAGTCTAGCCAGGATGCATGCCCTATCTCTAACTCAGGATAATGTCCTGCCGCCTTAGACCGCTCGGCTGCCGGCTCTACGGATTAGCTGTTTAAAGACGGGAACCTTTCATCAATTTATAATAACTGAAACTTGAAATACCAGTGCAATATTTTTTTGAATGAATTATACCCTCGAGTGTACATCAGGTAACCTTAATATTTCTTTAACCGTAGATGTGTGGTTCAAGTTAAACACCAGTGGCCATTTGAAGGTAAGTAGATTTTAAATCAAATTCATGATAAAACATACAAACGGAGCGCATGCCTTGAAAAATATTAACCAAGGGTTAAATATTCAATTAATTAAAACATATGGGAATACATCATAGAGTAATAACTGAGATCAAGATATCTTAATGACTAATCCAGTGTGATTGTGAAAATAAATTATACTACACGCACTTTACTGGTTTAAAATGAAAATTCACGATTATCTACAATACAAATTAGTAATAAGTCCACAGTTACTTTCAAGTGTTATGCATATATCTAAAATATTTCTGATTTGGTGACTTTTTTAAATTTTTAAGTTTGTCAAACTCGTTTACCTATATTACCTATATTTACCTATTTGTTTACCTATTACCTATCGTGTTTCGGTAACAAAAGGCCATGGTCATTGTTGAAAGTAGCCTAGTGTACTTGACATTTTAATAAGTTCTAGCCTAGTACAGCTAGCTTCTTTAGACGTGCAATACAAGCGAAGTCTTGCTGTTGTCAACTTCCTCGTGTACATCGGATCGGTTTGATCCACGAGCATGATCCCTCGTGTAATAAATAGTCTGTCAGCAAGTTTAGTTGTACGGCGTATGTGTACATCCTTTTTCGGGTTTATATTGTTTTTGACTCGATCATTAAAAGAATGTGAGACCGTAATATACCCTAATATTGGACACCCATGCACGCTTCCCGTGCAAACCCTGTCACCTCATAATGGCCACAAATCAGAGAATACAATTTGAGTAGACAGAGTAGACACAATCTAAGTGAAGCCAGAACTCTTACCAAGATGGCGGCCCCCTCCACTGTCTGCTCAATTCTAGACGGAAGCTGAGCGTCAGCTGATTTTAAAAAACTTTTAATGCTGTATTGTGACTAGTCTTCTTACGCAATTGAGCTACAGCAGCTGGTAGCAATAAAAACTAGCAGGATGGAATACATTTTTACAGATAAACATAATGAAATCAACTAGTTTGATTATTTGGCCTATTATTTCTTTATTATACTTTACATTAGCCTATTTATAGTAGTTTTACTCAGTTTCCTGTCGTGTTTAAAATTATTGATTTCAGTTCGATCAAATGTTTTATTTCAACAGTAGGTTACATAAGTTATGCCCATCTCTCCAAGATGGCGAGTATCGGCTTCAACTACCACTATAGGATAGACTGCATTTTATAACTACTCTACTTTATTCTTTGCTCTGTGTGTATGACTGTTGATTATAAAGTTGGTGATTAAAATGTATTTAGTAATATCGTAAAATGTGGTTTATTTAAAATAGCTAAGTCATTGCGGTTAAGTTGAAACCTATTTATAGTCTAAATATAAACACACAGTAATTTTTTTATCCCGTTTTAAAATGTTAATTTCATTTTTAATTTTACAGCTGATGATTAGAGAAATAATGAAATGACCCCATCAGGTTACCACTAAACTTTAAAGCCCAGTTTACCAAACCCGGCTTTTTTAACAACTTTTTATGTGAATAAAACCGTTAAAAATTTCCTTGGGGAAAAAAGAGACCTTATTGCACGACCATGAATAAGAGAACAATTTTTGACATCTTCAAACAATGAATGTAATATTACAAAAATGATATTTTTTCTTAATTGGTTGTACATTAATTGTGTAATCAGTGTTCAATAATGGTGTAAAACTATTGAAGCCAGAACTCCAAAAACATAACATTTGAAGTAGGCCTACTATAATATTGTTCACCTATTATTTTTATTTGGAAATGTATCTTCATAAACATTTCATTAAACATCTTCATCTTCATTAAACATACGCATTAAGTTGGGTCGTCGGTAACAACAAAATAAAAATACATAAAATGTTATTTGAGTTTACAACCAAACACCGTTCTTCGTCTAATGTAGACAGGCCTGGGAAGGGATTGTTTATAGAAATATTATATGTTCCACAACAAATAACTCTTTTTGGTACTTAGTTATAGCCTGACCTTTTTTAAGAGGTTTGTGGTACTGGAAACATGATTTAGATAAAAATAAGGGATTTGCTAGTATTTTGATTTGGTTTAGGCTTGTCACTATCTGACATTAACTGAACTTCAGAATTTGCAATTTATTTAAGGATAAACAGGTTTGATAGTAAAGTTAACCTTAGTTTATGTTTGTTTATTACAAACAGCTGTGTTTGTAGTCACTTTAACCTGGAACTCTGAGCTGCTGAACGATTCAATATCAGCTACTTGTATGTTTTGATGGGAGATACGATAAGTTATGAGCTTACTACTATCGTATTCAATGGGGATCCACTCAATGGCTATAATCATCGATTGTACTACAAGATAATCTAGCTAGTCTGACCAAGCTGAGTAGTGAGACTGGTCGGTCACGCCAGAGGAAAGATTATCCAAAGCCCAATCTAGTGGTCTATTGTTGGATTTTAGTTAAGAACAAAACTACAGTACACGTATTTATTCTGCCCTCATAAAGTTACTTTCACACTTATATCCAACAATGTGACTTTGGCATTATTATATGTAAATAACTTCTATCGAAGAGGTGATAAACACTTCTCCTCAACACCATATTAGGTCAAATGAAAACTTGTGTTGTTCCTTAGGATATATTTATTGTTATGTATTCCACTTATGGATGAGAAGAATTGTTTGAAGATATGAAAGTTAGTTAAAGTTTTTATAGACATAAGGATAATCCAATTGTGATATTTTGGAAGTGTAAGCCATAAAGTATTTAAAAACATTAAAGTAAATTATAGTTATTACAATTTAATTACATAGTTTTCTCAACAAACCAATTTGGTCCTGCATTAAATATTTTTGGAAAGTTGAAAACATTTATTCGTTTGCTATACAGAGGTGAACCTGACGCCAAAAACAACAAGCAAACGTTTTAAGAGAAAAGAGCAAGTGAAATGTACTTGTGATGGTAGAAAGGGGAGTAAAATCCCAAAAACACAATCCCGGGTAAGACGTTTGCTCTCACAATACCACCGTAACATAAATCTCTGCAGGAGCCGAGCTCAGCAGCTGTGAGGTCTCCAGCCCAGACACATTCTGTTAGTAAACAAGTTACTTTACTGGATCCTACGCAAGTTAACTCTGTAATTACCTATTAACTGTACACCTCGTTAGTCTAAATGGTTATTGTGTACTGTTTTACACAGAAGTTCAAGTGAAAGTATTTAATTTTTAGCTATTACATAAAATAAATAAGAAGTAAATCATGATGTCTTTGGAACCTTTCAGTATGTTTGATTATTAAGATAACTATTTTTTTAATTGAAAATAGTGTTCCTAACTTC
Source organism: Stictocephala bisonia (assembly GCA_035578905.1). Lineage (NCBI taxonomy): Eukaryota > Metazoa > Arthropoda > Insecta > Hemiptera > Membracidae > Stictocephala > Stictocephala bisonia. Next base: position 957,477 of record JAQJVL010000254.1, on the reverse strand, counting down.
TAAGTTTATCTCTGCTCTAAAAGACAATACAATATTATGAGAACAACAGAGTTGAGATTATAATAAAAATAAGAAGGGCAGTGTGAATAAGAAAGTGCCATTTTGACAAATTTTCATGTGTCATACGCTGAAATTTTCTTTAATTATGGTTCTATTATTACATGAATATAACAATATGACCTCGTATAGCATTCGAATAGAATATTACATCACCAATCATCCAAAAATTAACTTAGAAGCATTAACTTAGTATCCAACATCCAAAATATCTTATCTTAAATGACCATTTTTTTCTATACTCTTTTCGCAGTCTAGTATATCTATACACCTGAATAACTAACATAAATGACCACTTCTTGAAATCTCTCTCTTTTTGTTCAGTTAACCGAATCACTTAACTTGTGATCACTGAAACTTCCGTGACCGCTCGCGCCGTTAGGGCGCTCCTAACCTTTGACATCCTCTTACTATTCGAAGTATATGTTGTATATACGTACAGGAAAGTAAATAAATCGTTGACACATTTTAAAGCACAAACCATTGTTTTATTGTAATTTCAACTTATTAATCTACAAACAAAACTTACAAACACCGAACTGACAGTTACGCGCGATCACTCGCGCCTTTAGAATTGATTTAACACTGGCAGTAACGTGAACGCTCGCGCAGTTAAGAAGACTAACAAAACAGAGTCGTGCCGCTTCCCCCTTAACTTCTACCCCCTCCGACTACACTAATCTTCCCCAACTACTCAGGCAGGTGGATATGATACTAAAGAAAGCATTCTTAAACGCTCAGGCATTTACAATCATAATTTTAAAAAATTTCTTCAGAGGAACTAAAAATGTTAGATTCAATCTAACGTGATAGCACAAGTAATCGAGGGTTAACACATATCATCATCTTCTTCGAACTTAAACATCTAAGACACGTTAAAATTTAAAATTAACATCAAAATCTTTTAAATTATAGGACCAGTTTTAAAAACTCTTATCCTGGTATTTAAATGCATAATATAACTTGTGTGGCCTTGTTTTCAATCTCTTATACTAGAATAAACATTTCTAAATCTCCTAACCTAAGTGGCCATTTTGGAACTATTACATCCTTTTGCCATATGTAGCCACACTCTGAAACTCTATCATAGTATTTATATGTACGAATAACTTATATTATGTGGCCATGTTTTGATATGTGGCCAAATATCAAAACTTATGTAGGCACATCTCGAAACCTTCGATCTATTTTATCATATAACCAAATGTTTCCATAAATATAATTTCACTATGAAAATACTTTTCTGATGCTTACAAACATTTTGTTCTGACTAACATGTTGAGTCAGTTTGATGATAATAATGCATAAGTCATAAATAAAGTACATAACTACCACTGGTCATTGTAAATCCTAACTAAAATTTTTTTTAATTACTACCATCAATTTATTTGAAATTATTAAAATAAATATTTTAGGATTTTATTGATTGTCATTGTTACGTCATGTTAATATGATATAATTTTCATGTTTATACAACTTATCAAAATGGTTTTAGTCCTTAAATGTGCATTTAAAAAGTAAAAAATTTAATTAAAAAACCCAAACATAGCAAATTAGTTCCTTTACATCATAGATGAATAAATAATACATAAGTAGCACCTTAACTTGAAACCAGCACAACTTCAACCAGCTTAATATATTATTTAAGTTTACCTTTCTAAATATATTTCGTTGCTGGGACAAAAAACCGTGATAAAACATAGTTACAGGGCGGAAAAAAGTAGCTCGTTTATAACAACCGTTACGTTTGGGTCGGGCTACACAATCCCCCGAGGGTTATTGGATTTAATACTTAACTGAATAAACGCGGTTTGTTCATTTTACTAATAGTAGACTGGCTATTGTTCGACAGGTTTTATGTTTAAAATGTCAGTTACTTTGTTTTGTGCTATGCATTTTATAATAAATATACACTCAACATTTGACTGGCATAATTAGTAACTTGTACCCTCTTTTTGTTATACTCTTTCATCCCAGAAATAATTTTGTTTAAAATGTAAATTACCATTAAACTAGTGTTTAAAAATACTTCACGTCAAGATTAGTCAGTATACTTTTTATTTTTTTGATGGTTATTTATATTTTTAGAAATAATGTAATTACTCTATTTGTAGTACATAATATGACTATTTGCTAGACTCCGTCGTCTACGTGCACTCATCCAAAAAACTTATACAATTTCTTACATTTATATTTAATTAGTAAAATATTGAATAAAGTGAAGATATATTAATATTGAAAACCATACGTTTGCTAAGGTTTCATCGGAAAATATTTATAACACTACTTATTTTAGTTTTTTAACATAAAAAAACATTAAATACACTAGAAATAACAACAAATCTTTTAAAACTATACAATGTTTAAGTTTAACTAACATTGTATGACTTAGATTATCATACAAAGTATAATGATAATTAATTATTAACGTCACATGGAGACTCAATGGCTAATTATTTGGAATGCCCGGCAGGGTTCAAATGCCCAACTAAGCGACCAAAGTTTCTAATTATTTCACTCATTGAACAAAGTTCATACACAGTACTGCAAACTCTTGCAAAGTGGTGAATGAAGCTAAAAAATCGACGTATTTCATGTGGCTAAAATGTTGGTGGACTATGTATGCAACAGAGAATCGCCCCAAGGTGGTAAAATAACAGGCTGACTTTGATGGAGGCTCAGTCTGCTGCACTCGTTAATACATAGTCTCAGCACGTGTAACACCCTATTAAATAATTTTAAAAGATTTTAGAAGGTCTTGGAAAAATAATTTTGTAGTCATGTTTGAGAGTAATAATTAAAATTATAAATTATGACTTAATGTGTTGTATCACAAACCGTAGTTACAACAACACTATGTCAATGACTACAAATACACTAAGACGAAAAGTTCTTATGGGAATTTTTCAGACAAGCGGGAGGGAAGCTTACGCAAACAGCCGCTACGAGCACTGCTCCGAAAGACAGGGAGCAGGCGGGCGAGCGCTCGTGCCTCCTAGTGGCCGTTTGCGTAAAGTCGAGTTTCTACCTGGACGACTGGTCTGAAATTTTATCATGGCTACTGTTCGTCTTAGTGTATTTGTAGTCATTGACTATGTTCACAGATTGTTAAAACACGAATGGTACAACAATCTATCAAACTGACTTTTCAGTTAGAAACCAATACATTACCTTATTCAATGAATGTGAGCCATTACATACAGGGAGTGCTGGTAAGAGCGGTCCTAGCTTACCGAAGTATAAACTGTTGTTTATACTATGTAGTCACATGAAGAGGGAGGGGTGACTGTCAGCTAACCAACAAGATGAGTCCGAAGGTGGATCAGATTAAACAAGTTTTATGTGTTTATACTCTGTAGTCACATGAAGAGGGGGGGGGGGTGACTGTCAGCTAACCAACAAGATGAGCCCGAAGGTGGATCAGATTAAACAAGTTTTATGTGTTTATACTCTGTAGTCACATGAAGAGGGAGGGGTGACTGTCAGCTAACCAACAAGATGAGTCCGAAGGTGGATCAGATTAAACAAGTTTTATGTGTTTATACTCTGTAGTCACATGAAGAGGGGGGGGGGATGACTGTCAGCTAACCAACAAATTGAGTCCGAAGGTGGATCAGATTAAACAAGTTTTATGTGTTTATACTCTGTAGTCACATGAAGAGAGGGGGGGGGGTGACTGTCAGCTAACCAACAAGATGAGTCCGAAGGTGGATCAGATTTAACAAGTTTTATGTGTTTGTACTCTGTAGTCACATGGATAGGGGGGGGGGGTGACTGTCAGCTAATCAACAAGTTGAGTCCGAAGGTGGATCAGATTAAACAAGTTTTTATGTGTCTAACTATTTCAAGTGTAGGATAGATAATGAGTTGGACTGTCTTGCTAAGTGGACATAATACACTGAAGGCCATGTTCATTAATTAATTAGTAATCAAACCTACACTTGTGCTAGTTAACAATGTCACTTTACTGTTTTGTAATAATATATTATTTGATTACTTAACTTGTTGCATGATACACACTAAACTGTCCATTATTATAAAAGTACAATTTGTTATTTATCAAAAACTGGTATTAATTGGTTGAATTCCCAAACCTAAAATTTTAAAAATTTGCATTACAATTAACATTTTTTTAAACTTGTCCAAAACGGTTTATGTTTAATACATGTTTCAACCCTAATTGAGGTTTATGTCAATTAATAGTAACATGAAGTAAAACTGGGCTTATTAAATTAAGAGGCCTAAATTAACTTTCAACGCGTATCATAAAGTTTAATTAAGTTGTCGAACGTTGAGTAACTCAATTTATTTAATTTAAAAGCCCGGATAAGTTATTAAATAGCTGTTAGTATATTTAAATGAATAAATTAAATTGTATAAAATCATACTCAAAATTAACGGAATTTTTTTTTATTTTATCGGATTATTCGATTATTACTTTTTTAAAAAGTTTTATTTGTAATAAGAAACTCATTACAAGTTATTATTAAAAAGTTGTATATAATACTATGACCTTCTAAATTGGTTAAGTATTGTGGAGGTTATAGACGAACAGTTCTGTAGTTCTGTTCTCAGTCCTGTCATACCCACATGGTGTCCGCTCAATGGTTGCCATCGGCTTAACCACTATTGGAGAAGTCTCTAGTGTACGTGTTGAATGATGTACAAGAGAATATCAGGCTTATCAGTTAGTAAACATTCATGCTAGTACCTCGTGGTTCAGATTGTACGTTAGATTTTATTTACCCTGGATATTTTCCCATTTTAAATTAGTTGACCTTAGAAACAAACACTTCACTTGGTCTTTCAATAATTGAGTCCCAATTTATAATGAAATGTAACTAACTCGTCAAACAAGATTATATGTACATATACACTCATCGGTATAATGTAGGACGGACTTCATTATACACCCAAATTTATAACCATCAGACTAGATTATAATTGTGAAATATTCCCCTCTAGAAACACCACGACCTGTGAAATACTACCTCGATTACGGTTTGAACTTATTACTAGCTCGAGTCGAGCTATAAAACAAATTTCTATCCCCGCTAAATCAAATGCTTCTAAGTGAGTGATTCACCGAGTAAACTGCTGATGCTGCCACAATAGCGCGTTTATTCTAATGGCTTTAACAATGAAACACAGCTGACCGTAAATTTACAGGTTATTTACGAGCAGGCGTGCCAACTTCGAGAGCAAAAAAGAGTTGTTAAAAGTTGGCCAGCAACAAGTGAACATGTTTTGAGGGCTGGCAGTAACAGCTTTCAATTATTCCCGCTTGTAGCGCCACTGTTGCGACCGCTCTCAATTATTGCGCTTTGTTTTCGCTAGAATTGGGCGTACTTTGCAATTGCCGTTTTCTGAATTGCTGAGTTGTGACTTGTGGGTAATTACTTACCCCATGCTGAACCCGCTTTAAATTAATGAACTTAAGTACCGGGTGAAACACTGATTGTATGTCTAACACATTTTATATTATTATTCAGTTGATGGCATATAAATATGCTGCTTACCTTTCTATTATTTCATTAAATTAATCTGTAGGCAATAATTTAAAAACCTATGGCAATGTTGTAAAATGCAGTAGTATGTGTGCATAAACAAAAGTGGTGTTCAATAGTTATTAGCAATTTAGTTATTTTGCATATCTTGAAATCAATGTAAAAGTATTAGTTTCATTTCCAATTTTGATCATAATATATAATTTAACTACACAGTCAATGATACACGAAACACAAAATAATCAATAACAAGTAAATCGAAAGTTTGGTCACTAACTAGCATTTGCTTCTTTTAAAAAGCTTTTTCAGATGGCTTTAAATAATGTATTTTAAATATATTAATATTATTATGCACCAATAAAGCGACTGGTAGAAAATAAACTAAAATTAATTGGCAAATAGCATTATATTTGATTAATTATATTTTCATTGACGTTTTTACAATTTGGTATGTCCATAAGAGTTATTTTTTACAATATTGTTTTTATTATCAAATAAAGAACACTCTTGTACAGTAAAACTGGTAAGTTGGCAGCCCTGAATGCCAAAGAAGCAGGGCGATCTAGATAAATGTCGTTAGTACGACCATTATCAATAGGGGTGAAAGTGTTAGTGAGCTGTTCAGGTCGTAACCTGACTTAATTTATTAGCTGTTTTAACGGTCGATTGCTCCGGTCGACGAGAGGGTATTCAACTGGGAATTTATCGGCCCATGGTTAGTTTAGGTCAAGAGTCAAGTGATGAGTGGAGAGTGTTTCTCAACAAGGACTAAGAAGTATGAGTCTGGTAGGTGCTGTTTGTTTGTTCTCATCTGGAAGTGATTCATTTTTGTCGATAGCATTGGAGGAAGGCTTATTCAAGCTAGAAATTCATTTTCATAGCAATAAAACAATACCATAATATGAAAAAAGCATTGACTGTGGGTAATTTACTATATATTCTTACGTTGTTTTCAATAAATTTGTTAAAACAAATTCATTTGTTCTACAGTAGTTTAAAACGCCAGTTTTGTGTGTAAGCAAATATGTCATGTTTTAAGGTTGAATGTAGTCTTTGTTATATACTAAATTTTAAAATGTTTCTGTAGAAGTAGTCTCTATTAATATTGAATGAGCTAAATATATACTATGAATCATCAGTACTCCTTCCAAGACCTTAAAAAAAATCTTTACTCAGATATAACTTATAAACGACTAGTAACACAGGTTATAACTTAACTAAGAGTAAACATAGAAAATAAATTATAGTATTAATTTAAATTTAGAATTTAATTAATTTAATTAGTCACGTAATGTGAGGCACAGAGTGATTTCCGTGTGGTGAACAAAACAGGGATTGTTACATATATTTCTATTTACTTATTCTTAAGTTTATATCTGATTATTAAGCTTGTTTGAAAAAGTAACCTAAATTAGTGAGTTATTATAAATTAGTTAACACAGTCTTTGCTAAAAATACTGATTCATTTCCCAAAAGTACCCTTAACAGCAACAATCAAAAGCATAAGACACTTATAATTATTTCGCCTTTTATTACAATTTATGTTCGCATGATCATTAAGTAAGCACAGTGTATGCTCTATAGAGCAGAAAGGATTGTTATAAATATTTTATGTACGAGTATAATAGCATAAATTCACTATAACAAAGTTCATCAATATGATTCGAGAGGTAAGGACAACTGTTGAGTCAAACAATACAGACTCAAGACTAGTGAACGACTTCCACCTCAGGCAGGCCTCAGGTAAGGACAACTGTTGAGTCAAACAATACAGACTCAAGACTAGTGAACGACTTCCACCTCAGGCAGGCCTTAGGTTGACGAATAAACTGACTAAGGGACTAAAAATTATCAACATCGCAAAACAGTTAAAGGCTTACTTAAAACACTTTCTGTTATCCCAAGCATATTATATTGAGGAGTCTATGCTGAGTCTCTGGGATGATCCTTTTTGACTTCACATTTTTTAGAATATCGGGTGTCATGGGTAAGAATAAATAGGGGGGGGGGGAAGTATGTTTGCCTGAATTTGTTTGTCTAAATTTGATATTATATATCTAATTTTAAAGTTTCAACGTAAAATTAATCCAAATTAAAGTGTAATTATAGTCTATCATTAGGAGGGCAAATTAAGTCACATGATAGTAGTTGAGGCCCCTGATATGACGGTCTTAGAAATAAAAAAAATATATACATATAATATGATGCTTAACTTTTACTCTTCTCATTTTAATACATTTTATCTAGAGATAAATTATATAACATTAAGTAAAAATTATTTTTTTGTGTATTTATTACATTTCATTATAACTGTTATATTTGTAAGATACATTTTTACTGTAGTGGTTCTAGTAATTTTACAACATTATATTGTAAAACAAAACAATTTTGTAAATTCAAGTTAAGCTTTTTAGTAGAATTTAAGTCTTTAAGTAAACGCAACAACAGCTTTGCAACTTAATGAAGCTTGTCTTGTAAGAGGAACCAGTGTTAAGCTGATCTGTTAATCGCTTTAGAGTGTTCCACAAATTACTGACTCCTAAACTTACAAGGGATGAGCGTTGATCCCTCGACAATAGTCAGTCATTCTCAACCATCTGTCCTGGAGAATGGCAAGGACCCAATTCCTTCTTTATACTTTATATAGGTTTAAAGTTCACTCACTAAAAAATATTTTCCAGATATCCTAAACCTTTTCAGTTGTTGCAGTTAAGCCTGTATTAATAGGCCATTTGCCTGGAATACTTCATAAACAAAGGTTGTATTAACTAATCCCAAGAGATGATCTATTTTACACTTCTTCATAAAAGTATTGTGATAAATACGCTAAATTACGTATGAGGATGTAAAATTAAGTAAACAAATATGGACAAAGAAAGTATTTTTTTGAGTACCAAATTATTAATTTATTAGTAATAATTACGGTATTTGTCTATCAATATGAATATTTAAAAAATATCAAAAATTAAGGTGAAAATTTGATTATAGTCTAATCGATTATGGCTTACTAAGCAAAGAACACCTTAATAGCAAATGTAAATTAAACTAGAGTACAAGGATAATATATTTTAGATACTTAAATGTATGTCATAATAAGTGTAGGATAACACGTTCGGCTTTATTTGTTTTGTTCATCAAAAAAATGACTTTGTGATTCAGTAAATACTTTGGACAGTGCTCTTAATAGTGTTCGATTAATGTTCTTTTATAAATATACTCATAATAGACCCTTTCAACAATGTACCAATCAAAAAACATAATGTAATATTATTTCATTACATAATATTTAATACTAACTAGACTTTAATGCTTTTGTTACATTATGAAAGCACAGATATTCATGTTTCGTGACATACATAATATCACTTGTGTTGTAAGAGAGGACCTTTTAGTCCTAACCTCGCCAATTGTAACATACTTGCACAATAAAGTAATTTATCATTTCATTTATCACAGGTTTCTACTTAGTTTTGTATATGTATCTATTTCATAAGTAGTGTTCATCAATTTTAAATCCGTATGCTAAAATAATATAATTCAATAAATTTTGTTTGTTTTTTTAAGGAGTTGGTCGATTTGAAAAAGGTGATTACGAACAAAATAGGAAACAAAGAGGCATTTATTTGGTAACAGAAATAAAATTAATAAATATAAATATGGAGTAACTTCAAGATTATCTAAAGTTAGCCATCTTGCTAGCTTGGTGGTCACTACTTCTGCTTCATATGAAGAGGGTCATGGGTTCAAATCCTGGGAGGTCCACTAAAAATTTGCTTGATGGGTTCGGATCGTTAACAAAGTTTATAGATGGAATTATTTAAACATTCCAGTAGCGGAAATAGACAAAACATATTGATCGATTGTCAGAAAGGGTAATTTAATAATAATCAAATAACCAAAGCAACTTAGTGACTTACTGCTTAGTGACTTACTGCTTATCGTGGAGTTTGACAAGTTGATGAACTCATTATTTGCCCTGGACCACATCCAAACTCTGGCCACCTAGCTAGACAGCTCAATAGCAACATACACAATTCTGTACTAAGATGAAGTACTATAGAACCTTCTTACTACCTACGTAGCTTGTTGCATTCCGAAGGGGCGCAATGTCCTTCACCTGACCCTCAGACTGGAAGTAAGAATCATCAAGTACTATTTAACTATCTACTTAAACACGCACAAAATATCTAGTTGCATTTAACGAGGTGTGCAGTTAATAGGTAATTACACAGTTGACTGTCTGAGGAGCCAGTAAAGTAACTTGTTTACTAACAGAATGTGTCTGGGCTGGAGACCTCACAGCTGCTGAGCTCGGCTCCTGGAGAGATTTATGTTATGGTGGTATTGTGAGAGCAAACGTCTTACCCGGGATTGTGTTTTTGGATTTTATTTTTCTCTGCTTGAAAATTTACTTTCCGTCCATCTCGCTTCTCACTGGGTGTTCATTTTACAACTACCTAAACATACTTTATAGAAAAGTATCACTATAATAGTTTTATTGCATACTAAAAATGACCTTATCTCATACTTATTTCCAAATAAACTTAAGTATATTTGGATTATCTTTTTTGTTGAAAATATGCAACAATCTCAAACTGAAATACCTTGTAAGTAAGTTGTTTGCACTCAAGATTTGTTTTAAATCTTGATCTATTTTTACTGGCAAATTACCTTATCTAACAAAATCTTTAAAAATAAATACCCTCGAAATTGCACGTATCAATATAAAATTAACGTAAATTTGCTTTTAATAGCAGGAATATGTTCTTTCTAAGAACATTAAGATGCAACTAATCTTAATGTTTAGTTTTAAGAACTAATCTAATTCGAGGTCCTCTTTGCATAACAATGCATGTTTGTATACGTGTTGAACTCTCACTCTGCTTCCTATTATTTAAAATGTATTTTAAATAAATACCTTTTGGAGGGGAGACTTCACTTTATTGGGTCTCCTCGTGGGATGTATGAAATGAGTTTTACGTATGTATGGTTTCATTTTGTTTGACTTACATTAAAATTCAAATCATAACAATTTCACAAACAAACGCACGCACACATACACACACACACACGCGCGCGCGCGTTCACAAGTGAAGTAGAATTGAGACAAGTGGGTTGTCATTATAGCCCGAACGCTTTCTCCACGTGAAATAACGCAAATAGAGGTCTAACACCTTTGATCGGCTGCCACTTACTAACGAAATAATTACGAAAAATTATGAAAAAATATGAATTCGCAAATAACACTGGTCTTATGGGATTAAAACAAACATGGCCGACAGCCTCTGCAGACTCTAAAAGTCATTTAAACATACGACCCTCCTCTCCTTATACTCCTTTATAACCAACTAGCTGTACCCGCCCGCTTCGCCGGTCATAATTTTTTAGGAGGCATGTCATAAAAATTAAACTGCAAAACAAATAATTATTTATTTTTTATTTTCACGTTTCACCACATGTTTTAATTATCGAGGTTAACACCAAATACAGATCACCTGATCAAGTAAAAGTAGTGTGTGCTACACTCTCAAGGTGAAATGTAGAACTACAATAAATCAAAACATATACAGTACTGTTGTTGTGAGAACTTCAATCTGCTTATGGCATGTGAAACTACATTAAACCACACAGTCATATGTTTTTTGTAAACAATTCAGATTCTCCATTTGAATAACATGGTATCTTTAGGAGTCCGTGGGGTGGGACCCTGTGGATGGATCTGCATCAAACTTCACAGAAACCATCTCGAGAGTATACAGGACAACATCCTAAATTTTCATGGTGATCGGTTGGATGGTTTGGCAGCGCATAAACTTCAAACATATATGTATACAAACATCCTCTTTTATAAATATAGATAACAGAGTGGTTTCTAGGTAGGCCTATATTAAATATCGGTGCCAATATTTCTCAATAAATATTTCAATCAGCTGACAAGGTATATTGTTGATCGTAGTTAAATATCTCAAAAATTATTTAATGATAAAACTATCAAAATTAATTTGCTTAAGTATAGTCTGAGGTCATAATACAGTGATTAATAAATGCAAATTGTCTTGAAAACAATAAATATAAAAATTAAAGTAAATTTTTGTCAATTATTTACGATTTTCTTTGGTAAATTCTGGTGACTATCATTACCTCTAGTTTTTTAGAAAAATATAATTTATCCGTTAATTTTTGAAAGTGCTTATGCATCGTACATAACATTGTTATTTAAAAGTTGTTATATTTAGTTTAACATTGATGTAACAACGTTTAATTATGTTTTCTCATAATTACCTCTGTATAATAAAAAGCCATGTCATCAGATAAAATATTTAATTGACGTTTTAAACATATATATGAGTTTAACTGTTTTAAACATTAAAGTTTGTCTTCTTTATAGTAGTGAGTTAAATAAGAAGTAAATGAAATAAACATTTTATATAAAAGTAGTATAGAGTTAATGATATAAGGAGAAATTATTTAATGGAACGTAAACATATTAGCTTCCAGATATTGGAGTATCCACTTAAGAACAATGGATTCAAGAGCATATCTCTTTCAATGTGTTATTGAGATCTGCAAACGTTCTATTTTGGGAGATAATATTTCCTAAACCCACGAAGAAACTGCTAGTCAATAATCAGTATTACTAAGTTAATCAATTTGTTAGATGTTGAAATTATGGAAAAGTTAAAAAAATTCAATAGTTCCATAGATTTAAAAATTTTTAAATTGATGTTTACGTTTAAATTTGCATTATCATAATAAGTAATATAATCTGGACGATACCATGACAGCCAAAATGCATTTACTAAAACGTTTAATTTGTAGAATAAATGAAATTATTAAAAATATTATATTACTTCGTTAGAATATTTCTGAAAATAACAATACATTTTATTTTATGGTAGGAAAATAGATTCCAACGTTGGAGAGTGTCCTATCTAGTATCATTCGATATATCTCATGTTTAGGTAATTACAAATTCTAAAAAAATGTAATCAAGGACATTTTGTTAATTGATTTTATAGCTGTACGTTAAAGATAATATCTTATATCCAAATCAAAAATCTTCCTCATATTCACGAATTAAAATTATAATTATGAAGTACCTTTATGCTGCCAGATTACGAGTCAATATTAATTAAATTTAGATTTAACGATTATGTAAGACCAAAAATTAGATAATATAAATTCAGCCTGAGATTATAATCCAAACTATGACTGCAACAATAGGATTATAAAACACTAGTGTTCATTGTTTTCTATAAATCAGCTGGATAATATTGTTTAATCAAGTAGAGAGGTTAGCTGAGTGGAATTAAACTGGTATACATCTAAATACATGTATAATAGGAGATAAATAGACCAGAACGGAGATATTCATATGTTTATATTTTGTATTGTAATAATTTAATACGCTTAACGGTTTCATAATCATTTTGTTAAAAAATAAGGTTTATTTAATTGGTTGAATAATGTTTTTATTTCAGTACTTTACATATTGTATTTTATTATACTGTATTTTATTTCCAAAAGGGACAAAGAAAGAAAATACAAACGCATATTATATGAAAACCATGTATTGACTTCTATTAGTTATGTCTTTAAATAGTGGAATGAAATGTATGTCGTAAAACCAGTTGATTGAAATGAAATAAGTTTTTTTTGGTCACAAAAAAGAAAAAGAAAATGGCAAGGTTAATGCTATAAAGTCCTCTCTTACACTCAACCATATTTTGATTGTATCGTACTTAGTTCGATTTTAGTCTATTTAGTTTTCAACATGCTATCCATTGTATGAGCAAAACCATTATGTGTGCGTGCGTGCGTTTGTTATTATTTTTTTTTTTTTTTTTTTTACTGTTAATTAATCCACTACACACTAATAGTAATCTGGCTTTATACAAAAAGGTTATGCCTGGTGCCCACATGACGAGTTTTTACCGGAGTGTGTAGGTATTGGCAATGGAATTGTTTATGTAACTTGTTTAACATTTGGTATTTATGCATTTTCTAGACACTTATAAAAATAAGAAATTTTAATGAACAAGTGCTGGAATATAAGTTTATACTTGTTGAGGAGGTTGATTTCAACGGCGGAAACCCTGTTTTTTGTAAAAAAGTTATAAAAGATCATTTTTTGTGTGATATACGAATACAAAATACTAACTTAAAAAGATCTTTATTTTTCAACAATCGTTTTTCTTCCTTTTTTTATAATTTGTATGATGAACAGGAATGTTTTTGCTATATAATTTTGCTATAAAATTCGTAATTTGCTGTAAATTATGTGCTACACATGCGGAATGGCCTGCCGGCCGTCTCTATGATAGAAATAAGTGCAAGTTTGTCTTTTTTTGGTTAGCTATAGCTCTTAAGAGTATTGTAAATATGGAAATTGGAAATTGTAGTCGATGTGTCACGAAAGCAATTTTGTCGCAATATCTTCAGATATAATTGTCATAGACTGAAATAGTTTTAAATTCGAGTTCAGCATAAAAATGTTGCAAATTATTAAAAAATTACTTTTAAAGTTAGGTAAAAGAAACTGCATAGATACTAATATTACTAACTGATGTAATTATTGTTTAACTTAAAAGAGATAATTTATTATTCAGGTGGCATGTGCATGAAGAGGGTGTTTTGGGTTATTTTGATATGTCCAGAGTGTTGGTTATTATGGATAAAATATTAAATAAATACATGAAACAGTAGAAAGGAAACAGTATTAAGTCAGTAAATTAAAATATGTTAAAATTTAACGCAATAAATAAATACATATAACCACTTACATAAGATTAAAGAATATGACCCAATGTTTGATGCCCTGGTACATAGTAGAGAAACTGTTATCGAAAACATTCGTTATCATTATTAAAGTGCATTAATTGTTAAATATAGAGTAGCACACAACAGTTTTCTATTATATTTAAACTTTATTACTTTTATGTTTTTACCTAAATAATAATCGTTTTAATTTAGCATAGATGTAAGTGCAATCGTTTATTTATTCTAACAACTTTTAATAATGAAACACAGCTGACCGTACGTTTCCTTGCAGGCGAGCCAACGTCATAGATAATAAAAAGAGCTTTTACAAGCTGGTCGGCAACAAGTGAACATATTTCGAGGGTTGGCAGCGACAGTTTCCAATTATAGCCGTTTGTAGCGCTACTGTTTCCATGCCGGGTGCTCTCAATTATTGCGCTTTGTTTCTGCTAGAATTGGACGCACTTCGCAACTGCCACTTGCTGAGTCGCCTTCTGGGCAATTGTTCACTCTGTGCTGACACCATTTAACTTAATGAACAGGGTAATATTGTAGTAAGCAAGTTGCCATTTTTATAACATTTAGAATCAACATTTTTAAAACTCTCCTAACAATTAGACCACAATTTTACACATAACTTCAATAAAAATATCTTTTTGCCAATGATTTACGTGTCTAACAAAATTAACTGAGGTTTATTTTTAGGTTGCATTTATTGACATTTATTTATACTTTATTGACTATTAAACATTTTTAAACGACTCTATTAGGCAAATTTCAGGCCTAATTCTTTGCAAATAATCAATCCTAAGCTATATTATATATAATCAAATAAAGTGGGTGACTCCAGTTAAGCCTGGAAAAATTTGGAACCCCTTAAATTTTGCGCATAAATTATTTTTACTTTAAATTGAGTAACAATTATCATTCTGATACGGTTTGCAAACTATTTAGTTCTGGGTTCTGTATTTTAGAAAAACAAATACATTAAAATCCATTTAGGAGCCCCTGAACCCAAAAAAGTGGTTTTGTTCGAAAAACATTTTTGATGTATGTTCTTATGTGTGTCTGTGTGTATGTGCACTTCACTGAAGACCAAACGGATGGATCGATTTTAACGAAATTCGGTATGTATGTGTATTTAGACAATATTTTCAGAAAATTTTTTCACTCTTGAAATTTTATTTTTTTTTATTTTTATGGGCAAAAAACATACAAAAATGGAATTTTCTCACAAACGCCTCTAACTATTTCTATTACATTTTCAGAAATGATGTGAATTACAATTTAAGATATTTTTAGTAAAAACCGCATTTCTAACTTGACTAGTTTTTTAGTTATGGCAAAAGAACGTATCTGGGAATAAAACTGATAAGTTTAAAGTTTTGATTTTTTAGTGTTTAATATAGGGGAAAGTTTGTGCCAGTTCTTTGGAACCATTTATTTGCTTGAGCACTGGTTATAGTTACCAGGTTATATTACCCTCGCTGAGAAGTAATATTTAATGTTTTGAGGCCAGAAAATGTACTATTATTGAAATAAATTATTATATATATATATATATATATATATATATATATATATATATATAAACTTATATCACCCTTATGGATATGCAGCTAAGACATACAAATATAGCTTTCATTTTGATTTATGTATCTTTTTATTTAAAACCTAGTTATAAAAAACCAGTTTACACAAAATCATTTTTTGTTTAACATATTCAACAACATGGTTTCTCATTTGATAACAATTTATTTCAAACGAGACCGAGTTTGAAATAAAATATTATATATTTACACACTAATACTTAACCTTATAATATTTTGTTCATTGTTCATTACAGTATATTCACAAACAAGAGTAGTTACCTAATAAATATGTATAATGATAGATTAGTTTAAATATTTAGAATTTATTTAAGGGTACTAATATCGGGTTAAAAACAATTAAATAAATGACTGGTTGTTTGTTTGAACCCAGCGTGTGTAATGTGGCTCATTGTTTTGTCGTAATGTTACTAGAACCCATCGTGTGTCATTGTGGCTCATTGTTTTGCCGTAATGTGTTATTAGAAACCATCGTGTGTAATGTGGCTAATTGTTTTGCCGTAATGTGTTACTAGAACCCATCGTGTGTAATGTGGCTAATTGTTTTGTCGTAATTTGTTACTGGAACCCATCGTGTGTCATTGTGGCTAATTGTTTTGTCGTAATGTGTTACTAGAACCCATCGTGTGTAATGTGGCTAATTGTTTTGTCGTAATGTGTTATTAGAACCCATCGTGTGTCATTGTGGCTAATTGTTTTGTCGTAATGTGTTACTAGAACCCATCGAGTGTAATGTGGCTAATTGTTTTGTCGTAATTTGTTACTAGAACCCATCGTGTGTCATTGTGGCTAATTGTTTTGTCGTAATGTGTTACTAGAACCCATCGTGTGTCATTGTGGCTAATTGTTTAGCCATAATGTGTTATTAGAACCCATCGTGTGTAATGTGGCTCATTGTTTTGTCGTAATGTGATACTAGACATAACGGAACGATGAGTCTCGTAGTTATAAAAGACGGAATGAACACGTTCATAAGAACCCATTAGCGGAGAGGTTACACATACACTATTACTCAGGTGATGTGATATGGGAAAATAGGTAGAACTATTACTACCATGGGTAACAGATAGAAATCATTTGTGGAATGCAATAGTTTTAATAAGAAACTGACGTTTGTCAACAATAACAACAATCTGTTAACAAAGCATAGGTTGTACATTGGTGGTGCAGTGTTGTAACCCAGCTACTTGGGGACAAAGTGTTGGGAGGTTGTAGGCGATAGGTTCCATGCTTGGTCCTCTTAATACGGACATGGCGTCCGCTCAATGGTTGCCATCGACGTGGACACTACTAGAGATGTTTGGGGTGTCAATGCTGGAGGTAGTCAGGGTTCAGATGTGTGTAGGGAAGAGAACTGAGTGTCAGACTTGTCAGTTAGCTGAACATCAGACCAATACTATGTGGTTCGGATTCCACATAAAGCTGTAGGTCCCATAGTTGCCCCGGATGTTGGCCTACTGATAAATTGCCCTTTCTGAGGAACAGTTGAACTCAGTTAGTAGCCAGACTACACTCATTCACACCCATCCTACCCTCATATAATTTATTCATATTCACCTTAAAATACGCACAACGTTTTGTCGGCGTCTCATAAGTAAGAACGTAAGAAAGTGCTTCCATTCTTAGGACTGGACACAGTTGATGCGAAAATGACCAACAGAATTTCATAAGGAATCCCTGTTCAGCAGGAAAACAACCGTGGCCTAGCCAAAAGAGATTAGAACTATTATTTACGGACCTTCCTCCAGCCTTAGGACTGGAAAACATTGTTTCTTAAATGATCAAAAATGGTAAAATAAATCACGGTCAGTAAGAAAACAACTATGTCAAAGCAAAGAGAGATGATATATTATAGTATCTATTCCATCCTAGACACAATAGACATGGATGACCAAACTGCCAAAAGCAAAAACTTTGGCAAAACTAAAAGATCCATGTATATGGTCATTTCACTATACCTAGCTAGAAGTGATACATAAATGGGAATTTTAAAATTAAAAAAACTACTGCCATCAGAAAATTAATACAGAGTAAAGTTGGACCACTGTCACAACAAGAAACAAAATTTATAACGTAAAGATGTCACATTCGGAAAAGTATTTGTTTCAGCTGTAACATTTAATTTAATAGATAAAACTGTTTAACCTGTTCACAGACACACATTAATCAACTCATTTTCATATTTACGGTGAGATAAAAGAAGTTCCGATGGTTCTCTAACTACAGGAATTGGTCGTAATAGTTTATTGTAACTAGAGTCAACACGACCCCTCCCTGGCACCCACACATCCACACCTAATACGACCAATGCGTGGGACATTGTTAGAGCTACAGCTGCTTTTACAGCCTGTATTGACACTTTTATTGATCAAATGGAGGATATTACTGATGTGTCAAATCCTTTTATCTAAGCCGGCAACATTGATGTCGTTATCACTACCAGGTAAACCAATCTTACAGTAAAAAAACATTTCAAATCTAATAACTCTTTTGTTTACAATATAATTTTAAAATTTAGCAACTGTTAAGGATAATTAAATATATAAAATATAATTGTATTAAACTTATTGACATACTATGTTTAGTAGATACTTTATTAGTGGGCCTACCACTATGCTGCAATATTACGTAGAATGCTAATCATTTTTGATTAGGTCATATTCAGTAATAATCCACCGTTTGTAATTTCAACAAAACGAAAAATCAGATTTGTGTCCAAAACCTTAAATTGCAAGCAAACTGCGTAAGGTGTCTGTTTCAAACAACTGACCATGCAGTTAAATTTGTCTTGTACAGACGATAATCGACACAAACAGTGAGTCGCCATGGAGATTTCTTAGTAGCCATAGCAACTTTAAGTTGTTGATCAGCTTTGAAATCACTTTGAAAGAAATGGACAAGCCCAATTAGTTTATCAACATAACGTATTTTTTACAACTTTTGATATAAAGTAGGAAAGTTGTTTTTCAGTTAAAATACCTACGGTATATATATTTCCTTTTTGGAAGTTAATTGCTTAACAGTTTTCATAGAATATTATGGTTAGCAATTTCACACATGTCAGCCTAGATGTATAGTTTTCCTTTTGAAGTCATATGGTTTGGCTAATTTGTAATTGCACTCCACATATCCCAGTAGATACAATGTATTGAATAGCTTTCAGAGTGGTCTATTGCTAATATATGTCGGACGTCTAATTTGTGATTGCACTCCACAGATCCCAGCAGATACAATGTATTGAATAGCTTTCAGAGTGGTCTATTGCTAATATATGTCGGACGTCTAATTTGTGATTGCACTCCACAGATCCCAGTAGATACAATGTATTGAATAGCTTTCAGAGTGGTCTAGGGCTAATATATGTCGGACGTCTAATTTTAATGTTTTGATTAAATATATTTCTTTATCATGCAATAATCTAAAGTCAAAAATGATTTTTTTAAAACCATTTTTAAATACACGAAGTTAATTAAATTAAAGTAAATACGATAAATTTGTTTATTTCCTCCATAATTTTAAATATCATTAATAATACATAAATTTAGCGAATTCATGATTGAAATATTTTGTTATTTTAACAGTTCAGGATTGCACAATAGTGTCATTACAATGCATACACAATACATATACAACTTGCAACAAAATGTACTTAAGACATGTGCATAAGTCAATGAACAATAAAATATTTGTAAACGAAGCTGGTTAAACAAAAACAAGCAATCTTAACCTATTTTTAAGTTAACCACTATAAAATATGTTGGACAATAACTCAATGGTAATTCAATATCTTTGCCTACAAGCAATTCAGTTCAGATCAGGTCTTTCCTTCCACGCACAATATTTGATCACATGGTCGCACTGTTGGAATACGTCGCACGATAAACACGGGCTTCAGCCAAAATTCGGTGACGTAATGCGCAGTTAACGAGTAGTCGAACACGGATATTGCCGTGTTTAAAAGGCGATTTCTGTCCAGTAATTCAGAATAATGGGAGGTTGGCGTGCTTCGAACCCCGATACTGGGCTCACTCCGGCCAGCTAGCCACTCCGACCAGCGAGGGTAGTTTACTGAGAGAATAGCTATAAAAATGTTTACCTATAAAAGACAAATACCACTGACTCATTTAATAATCGCTGTAACTACAAATATACTCAGCCTACGAGGCTGAAATTTTGTAGAGTAAAAGGTGTATTATGTTGAAGATGTGCAATAAGAGGGATTTTGAAAAATTCTTAGTAAATCGAAGATGGCAGCCTTTTTGTGCCAACAACTTTAAATGCCAAAAACAGCGTTTCTCTAATTGGACTGTAGCTACTAAATGAACGTTTATACAGCAAAGCTAACACAGTTTTATGTATCTGATTTGAGACGATCTACAACTTTAGCCCTATGACTTTTTGCTCTATCTCACCTCCTTCATCCTTATAGATTTTCAATTTGTGCGTGTAAATCAAATATATTATATTTCATAACAAGAGTGGAAAGTGGGGTTTTGCATGTTCGAGACCATATGTTTGAAGTGCGAGACTTGTCGAGCACTTCGAATGGTCGAGAATTTACGTAGTATTCTTATGGAGGTATATTAATTGATTTATTTATTTGATTAACAGCTGTTAAATAAAAACAAAGTGAATAAAATTGTGGTAGGAAGACTTTTAAAATTAAAAATAATTGAGTAAATTAGTAAATTATTCATAACATCAGCTGTTCTAAATTGGATGGTATATTAAATAACTGTTTTTTTTTTTTTAAACAAAGTGTTTAGTTTGATTTACTTTAAGTTATTTTTTAATGTTCTTGAATTTGTTAGAATGTTCACTTATATTTTGATTGCAAGTCTTCACACGCAATATTACGACCGGCGAAGTGGGCGGGCGGGCACAGCTAGTAATATATAAAGTCATGGTATGAGATGGGAACATTATTAGACCGTAAAATACTCTTAGCTACGTTTAGTCAGAGTTATGTAAGACTATTTGACCATATGAAAATACGAATATTTACTTATTTAAACTTTATATGGTATTTTAAAACTGCCATAGAAACTTTAACAAAACTCAACAAACCAATACGATCAAATTCAATAGAAAAAACACAACTGGGCTTATAAATTTGGTATTGCATATTATCTATTAAATATAACATTTGTTTAGCTCAATTAAAACAACTAATATGTTAAATAAGTAAACCAAAACCTCTTTTATTTATTTGATCATAAAGTTAGCAGCCTACAATATAGTGCGTACTTTAGTCAAGCGTATTTATTTATATACTAATATTATTATAATGTTAATACATATAAACAACCGGTGAGTTTTTCTTTTTTTCTTACTTTCAAAGAACTTCTAATGGAGTAATGATGTGTTTAAAAAGATATGTTAAAACTTTTTGTTGGACTTTTAGATGTATTTTTATATATTTTTTATTTTAATTCTGGTGGTTATTTTGAATTATAAAAATTCTACCTATGAATTTTTTTTGTAATTTACTATAAAGGTTTGTTGTTTATTTGTTATTCTTATATAGTAGTTATGTTTTGTATTCTTTTGATAACCATTTTATCACAATTGTTACCAAAATGTACATTTCATGAACTGTTAGGATGCCTAATTATATATCAAATGTTTTCTGCATGATGTAGACCTATTTTGTGTTTTTTATTAAAGCACTCATTTATTAAAATTTAGGTTATTTCAAAGTCATCTGAATTGTTCATACTATTTCTCCATTCATAGAAATCCCATATTGTATTGAGAACTGAATGTATGGAAAGTTTATTATTCTCACTGTCTTCATGATTAAAAAAATAACTTTAAAAAAATTAGTTTGGACGATCACAATATTTTCTCTATGCTTACGCATGTGTGAAAAAGTAAAAATCTAGATACATTTACATACACAAACTTCATATAATGTGTAAGGACATAAAGTTAGTACTTATATATGATAATTCTAACATGATAAGATTCGTAATTCTTTTATTTTTCAATTAATTTAGATAATGGGTCAAGATAGTAAACTTCATTTATACACCTACAATATATATCTAGTAAAAATATTTGTTCTAGTACAGCTGCTCTAAACTGCATTACATTTACATGGGACTACACTTGCGACACAAGGACCACAAAAGTAGAGACAATTAGAGACACAACCTGTTACATTAGATGAGAAATGTATCTGTGGGGTTTTAAAATCGATGCAGGAGTAGGCAGTTACATAAAAAGTTAATTAATTAGTGGCCATGTAAGACGGCGAGATTTGATAATTTATCAAGCATGATATGTTATCACAAAAATCCAGTCATTAGGTCCAGTTGCACACTTAGCATTCAGCCTCTAAGAAACCCACAATCTTGGGAAAGGGATTCTGGCTCTTGCATAACTTTCTTCCTGCTCTGTTCTGCCAGCATGACAGTTCATATAATTTGGCATTGACTTGTCTAAAAAGTTTTAACCACAATATAAACTAGCCCCACTATTAATTAGTGCTCTTTATTATTTATTATTCATGCCGACAAATCGTTAAGTGAGACTTAAAACCAAACCAAATAACCCCAGACGGTTGTAACTCGAATGTTTAGAAACACTCGACTCAACACTTCAGTCGTGACCTAATCCTAAGTGTGGGGTGATAAATTCCATGTTATATAACCTCTTGGTTCCAGGGTCAATCAAGCGTTAAAACAACAGATCAATTGAGACGAGTTACGAGCTGATAAGGACACAAATACAGTCGCTCCCTTTGATAACACAAGCAGCCTTTGTTCTGATCGATTCTCCAAAACCACGCATCGATAACTGTAATCTAGGCTATTGAAGATGTTCCAGACCAACCACAGAGCCGTGCTGTGATAACAAATCAATTAGAGCTTGACTCAACTGTGATAAGACTGTTTGGTGTGATAAGAGGTGTGATGAGCGGAAGAGCTGATAAGAATAACTTCCGCACCTGCAAGGAAGTTTCAACGTTTCTTTGATCAGCCGCTCACATACCTAGGTATTGTTCTATCTACGCTCGTAAGTAAATTACGAGTAATCTTAAACAGTGTAAACATTAATTTGTAACTCTTATTATATATAATTCCTTATTGATAAAACTGTGAGAAAAAAAAAAAAAAAAAAAAAAAAAAAAAAAACCCAAAAATCAGAAGTTTATATTAAAAGAATCGTATAAAATATTTAACTATCAAGCGAGACAAAACTGCAGCTAAACAAACTAACATTTAATGTTGGAATGTTAACTTTAAATTTTTACAGTGTGTAGAAGGAAAGATAAAGGATTACTTCGATACTAAACATTGAAAGTTAATCTTTGCCTTTAAATTGTTTGATTATCCGAACCACTATATTTGTAATTGTTCATATTATGTGGTTTATTTTGGATTTATTACATTTATGTATTTTATAGTCATTTCCATACTTGAATGCAACAAAAGTTACCTAACTTTTTTTCATTATATTTGTGTTCCTCAACATGAGCAATATGTCAAAAGCATGGTTACTGGAAATATGGTTATCTCACCGTTTTAGATATTTATAATTTAAGATGATTTTTCCTCGTATATCTTGTCGTAACATATTAAGTGCCACGGAAATGTCTTATGGATATATTCAACATTATTCTTTTCGCACGTGTATTTATTGGTGATATATGGAACGACAATGGACTGAAAGCGAGTGAAATGGAGTGGGCTGGGCCGTACAAATAGGAACTGTCCGCTGTAGAGAGCCCCTCACGACTCCACCAACATGTTGTGAGAGAGATAACTGTCATAAATTTTATAGCCGTGTATAAAGCGTTGCGGAATCGAAAGGCTTGTTTGCCCAGTGACTCCGATTCAAATAGCTCAACGCTCCGCTCTCGTATTCGATGAATTATAAAATACACGATCGATTGGGTGCATTTCCATCAGCTGTACAGAAATGTATTACAAATATAAAACAGTGTTATTATAACAATTTCAACAGAAAACAAATGTAAACACCGTTTCCTTACAACTTCAGTATCAATTTATTTAAATAAAAATGTGTTTAAGATATTAATTAGTAATATTAATGATATTAAGGTATATTAACGAACTATATAAATAGTTCATTAAAATACACATAAAACATAGTGATAACCTTATTTCCAGCATTATAAATACAGTATATTGAGTGGAAAATCTGCTTTGAACTTTATTTAAAGCTTATAAAATGTATTAACAGCTTAAAATTATATGTGGTACATTATAAATAAAATAAAACCGTAGTTCTTAAAGGCATAATTCCAAGTAGGCCGACGAGTTTAGTTTATTTAATAATTTACAAATAATAAACCAAAGCTTAGTATATACACAATAATAATAGTTCGAATAATGATTTTAAGCCAAACTGTTAAATTTAATTATACAGTATAGTACTTACACTTCAATATAAATACACTCCAAATTATTTATACTACCATAGAGAACAAATACACAGAGGTCGCTTTCATTTGGCTGCAGTGAACGCCTCGGTGGCACTTCTAAGTAGATTACAACTAATATATACCAACATCTTTTTATATCTGTGGTAATAATTAATACGTTCATACTTGAGGAATTTGGGGAATAAAGGAGGGACTGACAAGATACTGGCCCTGTGTTCGCATGGCAATGTGCATATATAACTTCTCGCGACACTAACGACACATATTTAGCTCATTATTGGGTGTGACCTCTGTTTCCTTCTTCTGTGTTGCATTATTTAATTTCTCTTTGCATTGGAGCCCCATAAAAACATATTTCATCTTAATACAATATTTCTAAATTAAATATATTTATTCCCCATCCTACATTCACCTGTCAGAATGGAGTTTCGATAAGCAATTTAAATCAGATTGAATATGTAGCATTAAATATACTACCAGTCACTGTGAAAACATTGGCTTGTACGAGTAAAAATAAATTTTATTTGCGTTCAAATATGTATTTACAACTGTTATATGTATATACCGATGCATAAAATATATATTATTGTAAACATTAATTATTACAGTATATTTTAACTTATTTATTGTAAAAGTTCAAGTATTTTACTTTTTTCCATATATTAAAAATATTTTCTAAAAAATTACTTCCTGATGGATACTTCCATAAATGGAAATGAAGGAATCTATATATTTACTAATCTATAACCTAGGTCGTTATTTAATTTTTGTTATTAACATCATTCCCTAAAATTAGTAATGTAAAGTTCTTAACATCAGTGCTCAGGGGTACATTATAATATTACCAATACAAAATCAAAGACAAAAAGTATATAAACAGTATAACACTCGTTTAAAAAATTTTGTGAATAGAAATTTGTTTGGAATATTGAAATATACTTAATGAAATATGGATTAAAATCTTTGATATTTATTGTATACTCTTCTTAATATTTATATTTTCAATGGGTATTTGAAGGTTGTGGAATGTTGCGGAACTCCAGTGTACAGCCTCTAGCGGCTTACCAGTAAACACATCTACGGGTTCAATATCAACTAGTAACAAGCATATTTTTCATAAGCCTAGTACTGAAATATGTATATGGAATGGAGAATAGTGCAGGTAATAGGGAAAATGTGTTCTGCCTTATCTATTCCACACCAAAATATTCATCAAGTGAATATTATATAAAACACAATACTATAGACCTATATATAAATGCAATATAACCAGTTCGTGAATCATAGTAAAGACCAGTTTAAACAATAATACTGTTTTTATAACATCTTTCTTTAAGGTTTAGCAAGGCTTTGTTTCTGAAGAGAGATCAGGACTAAAACTTAAGTGCTAATCGTTCGAGAGTGTTTAACAATTACTTCACACTTCAACACTTCACGAGAATCCTTGCCTTTCCGAGGATAACCTTTGATCCCGTGGTGATACTCTCAAGCACATAAACAAACACATTAATTAACGATTAAATATTATAGAGTGAGATCTGACCGTAAAAAAGGAAATACTAAACTCAGATATTGAATATTTACAGCGTATCTCGGTTAAACCACGTGGACATGAAATACAATACAATTTTTGTTTTAGTAAGTATAGTAAAGTGGTTTGAGAAGGGTTTTTGTATTTAAAATATTGACATATTTTATATAAAAGATAGAGTCATATCTCCTTCTGAAAGAGGAGTGAGTGCCACGGGTCAGTTGATAACATTGGTGTAGGTTGATTTCGTGAACACTGATGAATATCCGGCCATTTATCCTCCGAGGACCAAAAAACGGCGGTTATCAGGCCGCTCGACAGGCCCGAGCGTGTCGCCTGCGATAGCGTCTGTCCAATTATCTGGAGGCCAATATGTCCCCGGCCATTCGTCCTAATCTCTGGCTTTGATTGTAAATGTGTCACACTCAATTACTTGACTGCAATCACAGCTGTTTGGTAGCTATGAGGCGACCACCTGTTGTGATTTGGAGGTCTTTGACTCCATCAACTGATTGTCGATTGTTTCGGTCGGCTTTGATAGTACAAATAGTATGTTATTTGTATTGACAGATGCATTTTAACCTCCACAACTACCGTATGCTAGAATTAAAACTTGTGCTGCAGATAAAATAAATTTGCGATGCTTATTTCTTGTTTAAAATTCTCCGTTCAACTAAAATGAAACTCGTATATTTGATTAGACGTAATTATGAACATATGGTCAATGCAAAGTAGAACTGACTAATTGAGCTTGGCTGCAAAAAAATGTCAGTTTAGAGTGAAAATGTGTTTAAATTGCAGATATAGGCCTAAATGATAAATGACAATATTGTGTTTATAAAATTTGAATACATTTTATTTATTTTAAATAATAAAACTGTTACTCTTCCCATTTTGTATGGAAATACTAAGAACCAAAGTTTGCTTTACAAATAATACCGAAATTTTAGGGATCAGGAAATATCTATACATAAAAAATAACAAATAAATTGTACATTTTAATTTACTACTAGAAGCTTAGTTCTTATCAGATTTGCTTTTCAATACATAAATGACTAATGAATTTCTTGACATATGAAAAATGAAATGTAAACTCTGTACACATTATTTAGTATGTTCATTAGACAATAGTTCCACAAGGGGACTTTCTTATCCCCTCCTAATTTAATTTAAATTGAAATAGTACAGATAACAAACAATCCTATTTCGTTGTATTTTCATGTAACTGGAGTGTTAGTAAAAACAACAAGCAATTGTTTGTAATAGTATAATGACAAATAAAGAAAATACACATCGTTGTTATGTTTTCTAAGTTTTTGTGTGTCCATTTGTATAAAAGCTATTCTAAGTTATCGGTAGACTACATTTTGTGGGGCTCATGACTTCTATTTTTACTAAAATAAATTATAATTTTTATTATTATTACTATTTTTTTTTTCAAGAAGTACACGCCAGTGTACGTATTCATGAATTAAATCATTGTTATGTTAGCAGAACCTTACAGAATATGTGTTGGTCTACATACAAGTAACATGTTATGTGCAATAGCAAGTGGTAATGTAGAATATACATAGAGAGAGTTAAGGAAAACGTGTATTATTGTTTAAGTATTGCTGCAGTGTCTGAGTTACACATTCACGAGTTTACGTAATTGTGGACTTTCTTTCAGATAAAAATAAAAATATTATTTTAGAGTTAATAATCGTAGTAAATATTGCTCTAACATGTTGACGGAACTAAATTAAATATTCTATACTTGTTCTAAGCAATAACTTAACCATTTAGAACGCAACATTGTTAACTAATGGGGAGTAGTAGTGTTCACAGTTTCAAATAGTTGCTAAGAGCTCCAAATATTAACGAAGCACAGCCAAATTAGTAAATTTATGTTTTATGAGTAGTTTTGTGAAAACCCGATTAATAAAATTACGCTAAAAATGATAATATACCTTAATGCATAGATGAATAAATGAAATTATTTCCTTCAGAGAAACATACAAATTTTTACAGAGTAAAAAATGGAAATTGAGTAGTATTGTGGCCACTAGAAAAGATAAAATTAATTTAACTAAAAATTAAAAAGAAATTTAATCTAGCTCGTTTGATTGTAAAACAAACAACTGATTACAATAGAAAATAAAATATCAACACAATCATAATTAATGAGCCGCTAACCTGAAGTATCTGCTTTCAAATTACTTTTTCTTAATTAACTTAAAGTGTTGGAATAGATTTAGTGTAAAGTAATAAACAACAAGTTTAAAAATAATTATAATGTGGAAAGGGCAAGAGTAACCATTCCACTATTTTCACATTAAGCTGAAGTTAAGTAAATCAACATCCGGATTAGTCAATAACCAGTTAGAAAGAGTTTTGCAACAAGTCTCACGGAAGTAATATATCTTATATCATTAGTAATATTGTTCAAAATATAGGTCCAAAATTCTGAAAAGAACATTGATCTATTCACTTTGGAAAACCTTAAGACACCATTTATAACAATCTTCTACAGTAAAACATACGGTGTCTCTTAACCTCTTAGGTAGTAATGTCTGATAAAAGATTCTTTTCGAAACCGCAGAATTTACTAATTGATTGATCAGCATTAACAAGGTGTATAGAACATGTATATCGCTCATTTACATGTATAGTCAGAGTATGCGATACATGTCCGGCTCAACCATGTAACATCTTTTGTAACTCCTAAATTTGGTTCGTTCTTGATGTAACTAGAAAATCTTATTTTCCCCTTTTTTAAATACTGCTCCTACGTTTATTGAGAGAGACAACTTAGAAAAATAGTTTCTGCAATAAGGCAAGTATACGTATATTGAAATAAACTCTTGTGCTGCCGATAATGTTGGAGTCACCGATATTTCCACTCTTAGAGTTGTGGAGAGGGAGAGAGTTGATTGCAAGAGAGAGGGAGAGTTGATGGTTTGCTGGGGTTGATGGAATCAGGGAGGGAGGTTATTACCCGAAATGCGGCGGAAAAGATTTACTGAACACCACTGTGCTGAACGGTGTACCTCGTATTGTTGAACATAATGTGGCAATGTAATTTGGTGCCGCTACAGTTCCGCCATTGTAGCTCAGGTTCATATCAAACAAACTGTAAATATGATAATTATGTGTTTCCAATTTCACTGTTTTATTTTTATTTCAGGTCTTTATTAGTGATATTTATTTTTTTAATTTAATCAGTGTAATTTAAATATATATTTTTTAAATTTTTAGTTATGTACTGTGATATTAATTCTTTAAATGGTTATAAATTACTGACAAGTTTAATTATGATACGCCAGTTGCAATATTGCATGATAATCAATAATTGTTTATAATTAACATTTATTTAAAGTAAGGATCACAAAATCACAATTAGAGTGTAATTATAATTATTATGATGTTACAAATTAAAATCTATTACAGAAGCCCAGTACGATTCTTGATACCTTTTGTCTTAAACTTATTGGGACAGCAACAAAAAAATCATTATGAAACACACTCACCATGGCATTAGGATACATAAAACATTTACATGGTATTATTTGACGAAGAATAAGGCAGTTCTAAACAAAATAAGTAAATAAATGAATAACGTCTTTATTTTGCAAGCGTTCTTCAAAGATACAATACTCTGATTTACAAGGCAACTCTTGTACAAGGCCTCTTGTACAAGGCAAAGCACACAGGTAAATAAACATTATTCTAAATTAAAAATAAATAAAATTATATCACAATCTCTTTTATATGACTTTTAAATAAGCGGTAACTATGACTTTTCAAAGCAGGGGGCAAAGCATTATATATTTCTGGTCTAAAGTACCTAAAAGCTTTTTTGCCAATTTCTAGACGGACCTTTGGCAAATGAAGTAGGCTGTCCTGTCAAGTACTTCGGGTGTTTATTTCATGACAGAAAATAAGCTTTTGCCTGAGATATTTAGGCTTGCCAGTCTGAAGAACTTTGTAGATAAGCTGAACAGTCTGTAAGTCACAGCAACCTTTAATTGATAGGACCTTAGAGCTTAACCTAAATTCACTAATGTGATCAAATTTTTTTAGATTGTAAACAAATCTCAGAGCTCTATTCAGCAATCTAGTGAGAACCATTAAATTTTCCTGGGACAGACAACGAGTAAAAGATGAAAGAGCATAATATATAGTAGGAAAAATTGTTGAGCGAACAATCTCTAACTTAGCAGACACTGGCAATATTTGTACAAATCTCTATAGAGTTTTCAGCTTGACCACGACGCTGAAAGTAGTTCAAGAAAATTGGTCGTGCTTCTACTTTTTAAGCTTAACCAATGTTAGGTGGCCAATTAAGGAAAGTTACTTTAACATATCATGTACTGTACCAATTCGAAACCGTGATAGGCACTTGAACAATATATTACCAGTTAAAAAAATGTAAACAAAATGAATATTTCTAAATTATTATTTTTAAATTCCATAAAAATAAAAGTGCATAAAAATAAAACAAAAAATTTTGGTTAGAATCAGGTTAATTTGCCAATGTATATGGGCTTAAATGTTAGTAAAAGTAAACATTTAAAAGCATACGAGAAATATATAAAACAAATTTCAAATATAATACATTAATATGGAATGATTTATACAGCAAAAACATTTAGTTGGGATTATATTAATTTTATATAGGCCTATATCTGCTTAAACTTTAGCTATTTGTGAGGAACTTTGTGCTATTTATTAGTTATTTAATATGTAATAATACAAAAAATGACTTATAGACTTTAACAAAATGTGGTACTTTTTTCTTACTTGCTAAACAATGATTTAGAACTGAGCTTTTTGGACAGTAATAATTTAAAGTCTCTTTTGTAATTTTTTGTGTGATAACTCAACTTTACCAGAGACAAAAGAAACAAGGGACGAAGTAATTAGGAGGTTTACTTGTAATTTAAAAGGGGGACTTTAAAAATACAAAGTTTGATTGCTTCTTCGCAGAAACATCTGGGTCCTTGGAGCGTCGGGGGATGGATATGGTTTGCTAGTGGGAGGGGTGCCTGTCGGATAAAGTTAGTTTAAAAAGTTGGTAAATATCATTTGATATCTAATCAAAAAGCTTAAGCTCAAGGTAAAAACTATGTTTTAAACTAATATAAATAGCCAATCGTATTTGAAATTGGGTAGTGATGCAACAGATGTGGTTTACTTATTTAATAATATGTTGTGATAATAAAATAAAAATAAAACTTGTTTAAACATAAAAATAATTTTTTTTTATTTATTTCATTTTTATATCAATACCAAACTAGTATGGTAGGTGTGATAAAATAACAAGAAATAATAACTAAAAACGTGGTAATGGTTAAATGTTGCAAACAAATCATTTGAATTAGTACATAGCACAGGAAAATTTGCCTAAAGTACACACAACCATAGCAGGGTTAGTCATGTGTTTTTTTGTTTTTGTTTTTTTAAGAAGAGTAATGAATTGTTTAAATCGAAAAAAAACCAGAGAAATTTACTTACTGTGATATTATATTGAGATAATCTTTCGTCATGATCTATATAATAAACCAGTCTACGATACTCATAAAAAATGTAATATGAATATAAAAAGCAAAAGAATAACAATGAAAAATACGGCCTATGATCGTCCTCATTAGTAATAGTTGTTATTGTCTTAAGCAAAGCTTTGGACAAACGAAAATGAAGTTATAAACAAAAGTGAAGTGGATCAAGTCCCAAAGTATTAATAATTACATTATTTTCTGAGGAGAAATGTAACATTTGGGCAAGCCTCATTCATTTATTCTAAGCTATCATTTATTTGCCACTCTAAGAAGTGACTTACTACAAGTTTATTAATCATAATTTTGTTCACTCAAACGGTAGATTTTATCACGTCTACCAACTGAACGAACATAATTTTGTTCTGTGAATGTTCTTTGTTGGGTAATTTATGAATATTTACTTTTCCTTTCAAAGCTGTTTCAAGAAAACAAACAATTAAAATGCAATGCTAGTGAAGTCTAAGTTATAATTACTAGTGATAAATTCTGTCACAAAATAAACATTTAATTTAATCAATTCCTGTTTCTAAAAACAGATTGTTTAATGAACATCTTTTCCTTTCATGTGTTTTGCTGTTGACATTTTTTATGTTAACTATTTTCATATAATAATTCAATAACCATGGCTACTTAGCAGTTATATTACTTAAATAATAGTATTACCAAAGAATACGATGAAATGCTTTATAACAATGCCCATGCATTGAGTTGTACAGACAGGAAATACTGCTGAAATAACAATACCCATGCATTGAGTTGTACAGACAGGAAATACTGCTGAAATAACAATACCCATGCATTGAGTTGTACAGACAGGAAATACTGCTGAAATAACAATACCCATGCATTGAGTTATACAGACAGGAAATACTGCTGAAATACTGCTGAAACATAATAACATCGGAAATAAGTGATTTAAATGTCAGAATTTAGTGAATTCAGCTGGGTTGTAATAATTATTTAGTTCGTATCACAAATCTTGTTTAGGTCTCAAATAAACACTTTGTTTTAGGGCTTAAGTTGGGTATGCAAAAAAAATTGAAGCTTATTATAAAATGTACTAAAACATACAATGGAGTGAATTGATCTATACACATCATACATTGGTTCTATACTAAATTGTTTTATAATTTAAGTTTCATAATCATTTATAAAATTAGTTACACGAAATTTTATATTGCGAACGTTGTTAAGTTGGGTTATTGCAAGCTCTTATTTAAATTAAAGCTCTATTTTGAAGGATTCTCCTTAAAAATAGAAGTGGTTCCGGCCATAGTAATGGGCTTCTGGAAAACTGCTGTGATGTGAAAGACTCCAGGAAGCAGACGAGGGGAGCTTTGTTCGTATTGAAAAGGCATTTTTGCCAATGGGCCCCACTTGGCGACTCTGGACAATCGATTCCCTCCTTTTCCACGGGCATTGAAGCCACCTTCAAAGGGGAGTGTTTCCGGAATACTGGAGAGCCTCCTGGACTCCACTAAGTAATCAAAACCTTTGTTTATATAATCCTCCATTTCTTCTCTGCGTTTATGTTCCGAACGAGTGAATTAGTCTGCTCTTTTTCAGGCAATATCTTGATGCCTCAGGTTAGCTTAACTTGTCTTTGAAGAATGTTAAATTTCGTTTCAGTTGACTCAAAACTTATAAATTTCTCTAATTAATTCAGTTGGAAGATAATTGCTCATATATGAAATTAGCAGAAACATACAGTTCGTTTTCTTTTGGCTGTGTGTAACTGAAAGTTGTACACGTATTCTAACCAAAGTATCAATATCCTTTTTATTAAAGTAATTTTCGTGTTAAAATTGGATTGGCTTCAATAATATAAAATGAATATTTTATTTATATGATATCGAATACTATGAGCTATTTATGATACAATATTTTTTTATAATATTCAATAATTTTCTTATACTAAACAAGTATTTAGTATTGAACCCAAATAAAATCTTCATAAGTGTTACCCCATTTCAACAGCTATTTAATAAACATAATTAAAAATTAACAAAGATCGCATTTTACATATTAAATTAAAAATTAATCATACCCCAACTTTGTAGATTAAGAAAGAAAATACAACAATTATATAAAAGTAAATATTAAACATAGTAAAATAAGTAAATAATAAAGGAATAAAATATATTTATGTATAGGTTTAATAATACATTTGACCTTCTTTAAGAATCTCAATATGTTATATCAAGTCGCTAATTGTTTTTGGTGATTCTACATCATACAAATATTATTTGGGCTATAAATTCGTTGTATATTCTTTGTAAATCAGTTAAGGTCATTGTAAATCAATATTCATTGTAAAGTTTACTAAACAAATGTAGTCAAACACTGTATTAAAAAGTATAAATGTATTGAAATACATTATACACGTATAAGAAATATTACAATTACTTAAGCTTGCTACTTTATTATTTCAATTAATTACAATCAAATTTCTATTGAAATTTAAAGATGTCCTAAAATGTAGTAGTTTCTAAAATGTTATTAAATTCAGCAGAAGATTTCGAAATAAGATATGTTTATATATACATCCTCCTCAGTTCTCTTTGTAGGATATAGAATTTTATAATATTATTTTTGGTGACTCTCCGCAAGATGAAACGATGCCGATGACGTGATATTCCGCAACTCTTAATTACAGGATTAAGCTCTAATTACAGGCTTAATCTTCAATAAACAACAGGAGAGCCATCATATTTCATAGCTTAATACCCAATACAAGGGTCAATAAAACTGTTTACAACTCTTTTTGGTTTAATCTGCTGTTTAATTGGCTCAGGAGTACTAAAGTATTATTATTTGTAAATATAATTGTATCACATTATATTTAGGTTTGCAGTAAAGCATGAAACTAATAGTCACGTGTCCAGACATTTTGTGAGGATTTAAAGTAGTAAGTATAAATTAGTTAAACATAAATATTAATAAATATACACAGCAATGAAACAGTTTCAATAAAAAAAGAATAATTTCAACGTTGAGTATTTTAATATATATTGAAGAGAAATTGATTTAAAGTATGCCTAAACCATTTCGTGTTGGTTGTTAGGATTTAATTATAATATGCGAATATTTAAATAGTTTTATCATGTCAGTCATCCTAAATAACACCCTTAAACTCATTCTAAGTGATTAGATGAGCATCAATTAGTATATCGGAGTAAATGGTTGATAGGAGATCTCCACAGGGCTCATGCAAAGAACAAAAACAAAAAGATTCAGTTGTTAATATACCACAGAGTATGTAAAAGAATCGAAAAGAACTATAAAAAGAGGACTACAAATGAAGTGAATGGGGGAAGTTTATTAGATTAGGATAGGGCTGATTGAACTTGGGGTAGAAGTGA
Organism: Stictocephala bisonia; assembly: GCA_035578905.1. NCBI lineage: Eukaryota > Metazoa > Arthropoda > Insecta > Hemiptera > Membracidae > Stictocephala > Stictocephala bisonia. Next base: position 922,697 of record JAQJVL010000254.1, on the reverse strand, counting down.
GCGCACCTTCCCTCGTCCGTTCCGCCATGTGAATATAATGAGCTTCCAGCTCGCTGAACACTTCTCCAGCTCCAGGGTGAGTTCCTTGTCTTGGTTCAGTTGGCTGTTGCTTTCAGAAACACAATCCATCGGACGATTTTGGCCAAGTTGGGGTAAACCTTTTAATATACATTTAAAGTCGCAATAGGTGTAATACTCAATGAAGTGAAGTTATGTCACTCCTTCAGGCTATATATGACTCATAAGAAAAATACAGCAGAGTAAAAAACATATGCTAAAATGCACAATCATTGACACACTATATTGCGTATTGAATAAAAATCACAGACTAGGTGGATCGATATAAAATGAGAAAAATAACACTTTAATAAATATAATGTAAAATTACTAATGAGATAAATAATTTGCCGGCGCGGTGGCTCAGTGGCTAAGGCTTCGGACTGCGGAGGGCAAGGTCCAAGGTTCGAATCCCCACTGAGCCAACGGTCGGTACTTCACTCGTTGAATAAAGTTCACGCACAGGCCTGTAGGCCCATGTGAACTGGCGAGTGAAGTTAAAAAAAAAAAAAATTACTGTACATAAGAAAGAAAAACAATAAGCAGAAGGACGAAAACCAAAGGCAGAACCATTTATGCCTTTTGATAAGATTAAGGTGAAAAGAATGAACCTTTACTTTATAATTATAACTAATGAGTTACAAGCATACAGAAGCCGATTACTGATCCCTGGGATCAATCAGTGGTAAGCTGAGAAGTCTTGAAGCCTGTAACGAGGACGGGACAAAATGTCCCAATGACAAACTGAGCTAGTTTATTTGGGCCAGATTATCGTTGGGATACTTTGGCCACACCGTACAAAATTCCAAGGTGGCCCAGGTTGTCCTTTCGTGAACAGACAAACTAGACCACATTCCTGAGTGGTACAGGTTGTTGTTGGGTCGCGTTGTCCTCCATGTGCTGAAATCAGAAATGGTTCAGCTTGTCCTTACGCGCAAGGACAAACTGAGCCACTTTCAAAGGTTCTTGGTTTTTGCCTATGACTGTACTGTAATAACACTAAATCTTGGGTTGGTTTTTGAAGCTGAAAATCTTTTTATCATTTTAATGCCATTCATACAGTTTACCCTGTAATGTTTTTAGTACACGTTTAAGTAACATTCATTATCACAAATCACAAGCTACATAATGTACTTTTATTTTAAAACATTTATCTATAACTGACTATTAATAGTTTTGAAACTAAAGCAGGAAACGTTTGCTTATCGTAAATTATACACTAAAGTATTTCTCGAGAGCTTTGAAGAATAAAAAGTAGAGAAGACGAAAACCAGTAGAAATATATTTTCCTGTAGCATAATACTGGATATTTCTAGAAAATGATGAACACGTACTTTAAGAGACTAATTTAGTTTACTCTCTTTAACCATGAAATTTAAGTTAGATGAAAGTCAATACTCATTTCAATAATATGCTTGAGTATAAATAGCATAAGTTATCATGTAAAATACAAATAATAGCCTATACTGCGTCCAAAAATAATAGTGGTATTAGCCCACATTTTCTTTGCTCTTTTATTCATGTTCTTTTAATATGTTATTGTTTAATTGAGATCAATGAATAATTAACTAGTTAAATTGTATTATTTTATTTATTATTTGAATACCTTATGTATTACGTTGCTTGTACATTCACATTCAAAACCTAAAATGGTTCAGTTTTTCTTTTCGTGAACGGACAAATTGGACCACATTCCTGAGTAGTTCAATTTGTCTTTAGGTCACTTTGTCTTTGGATCACTTTGTCCTCGCTGGATTTTAGAAGATGGTCCAGGTTGTCGTTGGGATACTTTGTCCGCGTCCCCATGTAACACTTACCATATAAAAAATGAAAACATCTGTACCTCATTATTTCTATCTCATATAAGAGATGAGGGCCAGGAGAATGCAGATCCTCAAACACCAAGATAACAAACGTTTGTAATTTACCAACCCGAAGGTTGACTGGGAAAAAATCATTTCACAAGTGTGTTCTTTTGCGTCCAAAACGTTTACCTGCAAAGATTTGTTTTAACACGTGGTATCCATGTATGGTTAATTTTATTTTAGTAGATCCAAAGTAATAAAAATAGTTGGTTTTACAGAACCAATGGGTTTGATATTCTTTTTGAAAAAAGTTTACCATATCTTTAGAAAAGGTTGGAACCATAAATCAGCAAATAATTATGGCAATTCGATGTGCTAGCCTTCTTCTGAAAAGGGATAAACATTTTTAATGTCTTACGATTTCAGAGAAAAACACCATATTCTAAATATTGATACTTAGATGTGTGAGAAATGGGACAAAAATACCAGAAAGCTGTTACCATAGATTTATGGTGATAATTATAGCAATATGGCAGGGTGATATCACTGCCCATTTTCACTTTAAATCTAAAATGAAAGATAGTATTTTATATCTCAGACATTGACGTTAGAGGGAGAAGAATGTCTTTCTCTACCTCATTTTTAGTATTGAAAACGATACTTCACGTACTGTATTGAACGGTGAAGAATTCATCAATGTAATCATTTATGTGGAGTAACAATTATTATAGATGAGGTCATTACAAATATAAACCAAATACTTATGGGAAAAGTAATATATTTCCAATTTATAAGTGAGATGGCAGATAAATTTACATTTCACAGTCCTGCTCACATGCAAGAGAATGGTTTAACAATACAAACGTCAAAGAACACCTCCCTCCTTCATCGCCCACCCTTAGTGATTAGAGAGGGCGATCTTGGGAGATGGAGTTAAAAGTTAAGAATCACAACAACAAAATAAATAAATAAATGTGTTCTTTTATCAAACGATAGTAATGGTATAAGAAAGGTATATTATTAGTTAGATTAGGGAAAAATCCATAAATTATTAAAAATATTGGAAGTATTTTATTAAATTCTGCACAAGAGAGTGCGGTATTGTGCATTAGAAGTTCTGCACCTCTCCTGTGATCATGTATATCGTACCATTCAAGGCCTTGGACCTTGGAGCAGAAATTTCTTTTAGCACAACTATTAGACTTCTCCTGCCAGATGGATATTCTGTTCTCTTTTTTTGTTGAGAATTGTATAAAGAGATAATTTGACCAAAGAACGAGTCTTTAGAAAATATGTACATTTAAATAACTGTCATCCTTCACGGTACAATATATATTCTAAGAGAGACCTTGGCTAAGTACTTTTGACAAACGATTGTATTTGTTTGCATAGGGAATGCATTTTCAATGTTAAGTTTGAGGATTGAAATAACGTAAGAAACTTTACGTCCTACTCAAACTCACAAGATTGAGATATGAGGAAGTGCCTAAAACGAAAGATTATACTATCCTGGGAAAATATTAACATATTATACTATTATTATAAAGAGTAGAATTAGATCATTGTTTACTCACATATACATTTACCTACTGAGCAAGATGATCAACATTAACCTGGTGCAGCATTTGTTTTTATTAATATTAGATACAGTATTGTTAATATAGGAATCCTTTTAAATTTATAATTTTAATTAAATTCTAACTTTGTGGAATAATTGTTCTTAACAACTAATATGACAGATTCAGAACTTAAACTTCGCTCCAATGAAATTGAACAAAATTTCTTAGATGTAGTTTTTTAAATATATTTAATAATAATAAAAAAAACACACACATACACACAGTCTGTGATTTAAGAGATATGCGACACAGTAGCGTCCAGGTGTTGAACGGACGTTGTCTTCCGTTTGTCGGCTTACAGCCCTTGCGTAAACGGCAAATTAGCATTCACCCCATGACTTACGGCTCATCCATTGACTACCAGCGTGGCTTCCTATACCGGCATCAAGAACCTTAGCACGCGCCTAACACCCACGCCGGACCTCTCCTACTACACGGGTTATAATTAACCAGAGTTTACTAAGGATATACTGTTTTTTTTTTTTTTTTTAGGAAACCACTGTGTTGTAAGTACCGTTTTACGTTTGACAGTACAGGTATTGAGTAAACGGTGTATAAACTTTTCACTTATAAAAAATTACTTTTATAATTTTCATCAAAGTGAAGAATTTCTATCGCAAAAAAGTTAGATCCAAAATTTCATTAACCATGCAAATTTAAAACAAAAATATTTAAAATAGGTACATTTTTTATTCTTCGATGTATATAGAACTAAATTGTTCTTTAATAACATAAATCAATCAAATAATGCAAACCGTAATATTGCAATTATGAACGCGTATGAACCTTAGTGTAACTTGTAACGCAGAACGTCCCATCAGTGTCCCTAGGATTCAGCTTAACAGAAGCCTTCAGTTACCATATAGACCCACCTAACCACCCACCCATTTTAGTACTCAGAGAGCCTAGGTTAGTCAGACTGGGGGGAGGTTTCTTCCCATCAGTGTCCCTACGATGCAGATGTAGTACAGCAGCCTTCAGCTACCATATCATCTCAAGGGTATAGACCCACCCAACCACCCACCAAGTAAGGTGGTACACAATGTGTCTGTGCGGTATTTAGCAAGCCTAGGTCAGCCAGACTAGGGATACCATCACAACAGCCTGCAGCTACCACATCACCTGTCTCTGTCCGGTACTCCGCGAGTCTAGGTTATCCAGATGCTGTGGAAGTTGACACGCGACGATAATGATGAATAACGAGCTCCACGCCTCTAATTTGGACATTTTACGCCTGCTCCTACCAATAGGCCCAATTATCTAGCCCCATCAATCTCCAGCCTTGTTTCCAGGAATTCTATTTACTTCGGCTGGAAATCGTACACCATAACCCTTAAACCATGCACGTGTCACATGTGTTGGCAATTGTACGATGGCTTCCATGCTATGTCAGACGAGCTTCTGGACCATAAATTGATCTTGGCTGTCGACCAACTCAGTTAGTAATGGGTGTGTGGTTGAAGGTATTCACTCAACACAATGTACAACTTTCAAGATTTCTAAATTATAGTATTACCTTATTGCTAACGTTCAGAAAGTGAGTGCAAATATTATTTATCTATCTCGAATAATCTGATCTTTTAAATTATTATACATCTCGATTGAGTACATTTAAGTTAAAATAAAAATGAAATAGTTATCCACATAACAACATTCAAAACCACCGACAAAACGTATTTTTTGGAGGACCAAAATAAGGTCATTAACTATTTTAAATCAAATATTTTTACAGCAATCCTATGTATACAACTGTTTATATTGAACTGTGAAATTTATATTGAAAATAGAACCAGGAACCTTCACCAAACAAGTAACCATGTAACGCAAGAACATGTTGGACGGTTTTCTTTAATACGAGGTAGACCAGAAATATAATATGGTTGCCTTCGCTGAATTTTTACAGGATCAAATACACATACGCTAGAATTACTTAAACAGATTAAGTAATACAATTATTTATAATTTTCATAAGAGGGATTTATGTTTATAATTGGTAAGTTAATATATATTAATCGATATTACTTTTTGGAAAAAGAGCACATACAATATAAAATGCCTAGTGTTACAATGTGAAGAAGATACTAAACACATGTATTTCTGTATGTATATGGAGGAAGGTAGTACGTTTTGTTCAAATATAGTTCATATCTACTATATTTAATACTGTAGGGAGAATAGATGGGGCCTAACAGGTTGATAGAGATCTTGGGAAGATGAACATAAACGATTCTAAAGATGTTTAAGAAGGATTCTTTGATTACCTAAATTGTACGAATAGATAAGGGAGTGAATCAAACAGATATTTTGAAAAAAGAAACGATACTAAAAAGAACATAGAAGGGAACTAAAATACTGAATAAAAACATGTATTAAATTAAAGACCAATGGTGAAGTACAATCAAGAAGCTAAGTTTGTTTAAAACCAATTAGTTCTGATTACTTATTCATGAGACTTGAAGGATAAACCGTCAATCGGGTGGTCTTATCTCATCTTATCAGCCCATTATGTCCTTAGCCTGCGTCCTGCGCTCCTCGCTAGTTGGGTCGTAAATTTCCCCACCCTTGAAACCCTTAACGGGCTTTCAGGTAGTAGTTTACGATTGACACATGTTGGACCACAATTGATAGCTTTGAATATAGGCCTATGTTAGGGAATTCATTTCGGTAGTTTTGACTGATATGCTACTTTATAAACCTTTCCTTTACACAATTTGACAGTGCAAGCTTTTAACTTGTTTTCGTGACATCGATAGTTCTAACATGGAGTTACTTGTCCTTTGCCAAACTGCCAAGTCACCGCTGGGAAGTCGACTGATCTATAGTAGACATGCAATTTTACTGCCAGCTGTGGTTTTTATCGCCGTCAGTCAGTTTTGAGCTTGTAGTTAGTGTTTGTAGATGATGGAGGATAGGTAGGTGAGATGTTATGTGTCATATTATGGCTGTTGTAAATCGTTTTCAAAAATACTCTACAGCTGCTGACATAAAAAATAATTATGATCTTCAATGCCAATAAACCACGTTTATCATTCTTAAACCAGAGATGTTCACAAATGAATCTTATTTGTATGTTGTTTTATATTTGTGTTCAGTGACTTCTCACGTTTTTTTTAAGTGTTCAGTATAGTTAGTAGAATAATTGAACTAACATGCGAGTCGCTGGGATGATCATATTTAAATTCACATTTTTAGCTAGCCTTGGTGTCATGGTCTAGAATCAGTGATAGGGATATATGTTTGTCTGAATTATCACTGTAAGGGATCGTTTGATCTGCAATCGTTCAAAATGATGTACAGTTTTTTGTATTTAGTTTTACGTGTTAGTATCGTAATGTTTATACGTTTATTTAACTTTTTCAATAAAAATGTATTGTATTGTTCAACAGCAATAAATATATTCTTATTCTTTTCTTTTTCAATAAGCTATGAGTGTTTCTGAAGACACAAAAATATTCTCATTAATATGCCAAGACAACACAATGAAACTATCTCCATGCATCATTACATCTGCTATGCAAGCAACGAATTGTATTTATCACCAAAGATAAAACCAAAAACCTGTAAGAAATGTCAGTAAATATTTTCCGTCATCGATCTTGGACTATCTAAGTCGTGATCGGCGGTTCACTGTAAGAGATAAGCTAACAAAGTGATAAACCAACGAAACAAGGGCTTGGTGCACGAGCGCGTATAACCCAGCCAAACACACCTTCGTGTACACACAACTAATGCATTTCAAATGTCGACGTGGCATATTGCCTCGTTGTGGGCCTCAACACACACCCGCCTACTAACTAACACCCTCGGGCCCACGGCCGACCATCTCGTCAATTTTAATAAATAAATAATTTCACTTGGGTTATACACGAGGCTGTCGTGGGAAATGAATTTATAAAGCCAAAATCTATAACGATAGTTTTACCTTTTTTAATTGCACTGTATTGTAATAATTGCGTGATCTATAGTATTCTCTTGTTTTGTACATATTATTTGACATTCATCATTTTGTGATTCACTCTGGTTTGAGGAAGGTAAATGTGATTTTCCAAAGAAATCGTTCACCATAGTAATTGTGCATTTTGTACTTGTACTGTTGTATAGTTGTGATTTGTTGCTTATATTGTAATATATTTGTACATTTTATACTTTTACTCGTCCTGTATGTAGTATATTTGTGCATTTGGTGCTTACATTTGTGTTTTGTGATGTTCACTTGTACTTCACACGTATTGTGTTAATTAATAAACTACATATTTTGTATGATATTTACTACTATTCACAGATTCATACTGACCATCCTGTGCATTACGTAAATTTTAACTATCACGTTGTGTAGTGATAAAATAAAATGGTTAAATTATTTTAGCAAATGCAGTTTTTAATGGCGGCACATTGTCGAAGGAGTTTCATGCCTCTAGTGGAGTACCTCAGGGATCTCACTTTGGTCCCATCTTATTCAACATATACATAGATGATATTGTTTCACCCCTTAGTTGTAATTATTTGCTCTTCGCAGATGATATGGAACTTTTTTCTACCATTTCTTCTGTTCAGGATGTGGCTCGTTTGCATGATGACATTACAAAAGGTGAGCATTGGTGCACTGAAAATATAATGTCCCTCAATCTGGATAAGTGTGTCAGCATGACATTCCATCGTATCTTGAACCCAATTATAAACTACTATTCCATACGGAGTGTTCTGCTCACCAGAACTGCTGAGATGAAAGACCTTGATGTTGTATTCACTTCCTCTCTGAGCTGGGAACAACACGTCAATAAGATGTTCAACAAGGCTCTTCAGATTCTTGGCCTTCTTTACAGAGTCTTCAGGACCTTTACTGATGTGTTTGTATTAAAAACGTTATACTGCTGTTTGTCGAGACCCCACCTTGAATACAACAGTGTCGTATGGTCTCCTCACCAGTTATTTTTGAGAGAGATTATGGATAAGGTCCAACGGTGGTTTTTAAGACTTGTAGGTGTTATTTGGATTTGAATATCTAGAAGTACCTGTGCCATATGTTCTTTGACATTTGGATCTTCCTTATCTTGAATCAAGGCGCTCAATCAGGACATGCTGTTAATATACAAGCTGGTAAATGGAATTTTCGACTGCCCTGATCTCCTGGAGAGAATTCACTTGAGAGAACCTTCTAGCACAAGATCTAAAGCCCTCTTTGCAAAACTCTCTGTAACTACCTCCTACGCCTCAAATGGTCCCATGGTACGAGTTCAGCATCTGAGTAACACTTCCAGACCACATCAACTTTTTCTGCTCATCAACTACATATTTTTAATGCTCACTTCGATCTCTACATCAATAACTTCCCCCTCATAAGTTATGTGCTGAATTATGTCCATTTTAGCAATTTCCATTACTATTGTCATACTTGTTTATTATATCTGATTTCATATTTAATGCTTTATATCATCGTTATATAACATAATTTGAATATGTGTGTTAAACTTTTAATGTTCCTTGTAATTAAATGGCTAAGCCGTTGGAAGATAATAAACATTAAACAAAAAAAGACCCATAAATCCATAAATATTCTTGTTAGGTAAGCAGCACATCACAAGGGGGGTGGCTCCATAATATTACACCCACCCGCATAACTGAGCGACTTTTGTTTGGAACATTTTACGGTAGTTTGATCAAATCTTTTATGTATTACACACGTTTTATATTATATTTATTGATTTTATAAAATAATACACTCATTCCTCATTTTGCTAGGTCAGTACTGTAGCTGCATTAAAGAATATATTGTTATTTTTGTTTTCAAATGGCTGTGACATTTTTAGCTTGCAGTTAAATACACGCATTCTTAACACTTCAGACTCGGCTATACTGTACATTCATACAAATTTATCAGCTATTAATTTATTTTTAATGAGTAACATTTTTTTATTCGCATAGTTAGCTTATATATGAAAAAGAAAAATAAATAAAAATGTTTAGAGTGCAAGATTTTCTGTACAGAAACAAAAACTTTAAGAAACTTAGTACTAAAAATTAGTATTGCCTTTAATTTTTATATGTTAAGCCGTGAAAATATCATAGTTATACTTATTTTTAGATTTGTCTGATCGTAAAATGCAATTTTCTTTAACTTCAATATTTGCCTATAGAATCACAAAATAACTTTTAAAATATGTTTTATAGCTTTTAATAATTTAATTGGTACAAAATAAACTGTAATTTGCTATGATCTATAGTTAAGAAAATAATGATCCCTGAAATTGACGTCTTATTTAAGTAAGAACATTTGCAATAACTTATTTTATCAGAGTTGATGTTACATAATCAAACAACTTTTATTCTAATTAGTTAAAATGCATATCATAAGACTGTCAACTTTTCGTTTCTTTTAAATTATAATTTTCCTCCCGATCGCTATTTATTTCACGATATTCTAAAAAATATTATTCAAAAATGTATGATGAACACTCAAACTATACTAACAAACACACTCTCGAGTTTTTAATCGTACCCTAATTACGGTGCATTTAAAATCGTCCGTATAATTGACGGATTTCACTTAATCGGATTATTTGAAATCGGATTGATGAACACAATAAGGTCTCCAAACAAACAAACTACGGTTATTAATTATTTGTACAAGCTTTGTGAATCTAATATTGAAATACTGAAACGAGTAGTAAACAAATATAAATAAACAACCACAAATGATCACTATATGAGTAACATATTATTAAATATAAAATTAAACTTTATACGCAGAGTTGAATAAAACTGATAGTTATAAACGATTATTTCTTGTAAAAATAACCATTAAATATACTACCTATCATGAGAAAAGCAGTGGTATTGTTAATAGGGCCGAGAACGGTCGGACCACCCAGCGAGTACGCCAGACCAGTTGGACTCGTACTTGCAGCTATGTGAGCTTACCACATATTGGATGATGGATGACCCGATTTCCTGTGCGAAATAATGACATCGGCTGGTGCCAAATGAGATCTGACAATGAAAGCTCCCTGACGCCCAACACTGGGAATGCCGCCCTTGCTGTGTCTACGCTTCCATTATCTAAATGCAAATCACCACCTCTGCTCAAAGAAATGTCACTATAAATTTTTATTAGCATAAAATATATGCAGGATTTTATAAACCTAAACAGTGATACATCAAACTTAACATATTTATATAAATGTATAAGACAAAGCACAGAAAATGTAGTATTGTAATAACAAGAAAATAAAATCAATTGAAGTATAATGGTCTACTTATATTATATTAAAAATTAATCTATAAAGACGTTTTAGTTTATATTTTAACAATTTAATTATTTGTAAGAATACTTGAGAGATCATAAATGCCGATGACTTACAGCCTGGTTTCCGGCCAGGACAATCTCTATTATGCATAAGAAAATTATAAAATATCTCAAAGGAAGACAAACATAGCACCTTTATTTTATAAGTACTTTATATATTTTAAAAAATTATTGATTTGGATATTCTATTTTGATGGTTTTTTCATTGCAAAAAATTTTTGAAAATATTAGAACAACTTTATGTATGTGCATCACAAAAATAAAAATGAAAATACGTGAAGAAATAAACGCTCTCCATCATAGTGTCCACAAAATGAAATAGGAAATATAATTTTATTGGAAAAACACATTCGCAGAGGTAGCCACCACATTGCACTGTTATTCCCATAACAACAGTGTTAAGTGTTACTGAACTGTGACGTTGGAACACTTTTTGAAAGTAAGTAAAATTGACTAATGAATCCACTTTTACAATTTTTTATTGTTCATTTGTATTTTCACAAAAACTTACTATGTTTTATGTAATCCAGCACATTCCTAAATGATAAATATTAAACCTTGTTTTCGTTTTAATATTATTTATTTTAGAGTAAGAATTACAAAAATATGTCATGCTCTTAACTTTTCTTAATAACAACTGAACTGACAATTGTGTCTCTATGACAACATAAATAAAAACAAATAATACAGATGGTGCCAAAGTGCTAAATTTTAATTAGTCACTTAACACGCCCTTCTCAAATTTTGCACTTTGACAAATTTTTAGTCCCATTGCATCAACAAGACGATAATGTGAAGGTCCTGGAAGTGGTTTCGTGAGAATGTCAGCAGGCATTATTTTAGACGGAACATGCCTCAATTTTATTTCGTTATTTCTCACCAATTGACGAACAAAATGGTATCTTGTAGCAATATGTTTAGTACGTGAGTGACAAGTAGCATTTTCTGCAATGTACTTTGCTCCACGGTTGTCAGTACCAAGATTTACCATTGACAAATCATTTAATTTTAATTCTAACATCAAATTTCTTAGGTATAGTGCTTCACGAGATGTTTCTGATAAAGCCACGTACTCTGATTCTGTTGATGATATTGCAACTGACTGCTGTTTCTTCGAACGCCATGATATTGCAGCTCCACTCAACATGAACACATATCCTGTATATGAAATTCGATCATTTTCATCATTTGCATGGTCAGCATCAGAAAATCCTTGGATTCCCAACTGATCTTTCTTGTACACTAATCCATAATTCTGGGTACCTTGTAAATAGCGCAATACACGTTTCGCTGCTGACCAATGAACTTCTTGGTACTTATCGTTAAATTGTGACAGTCTATTGACAGTGAACGTGATATCTGGGCGAGTAGCAATTGCCAAGTACATTAATGATCCAATTAACTGTCGAAATGGCTTTTCTTCATCTTTTCTTCGATGCTGATTTCCTTCTGGTAACTTAGCTTGAGATTCACTAGGAGTTCGTACTGGGTTGCATTCTTCCATGTAAAATCTTTTTAAAAGATCTTTTACATATTTTTGTTGATTTAACTCAATATTTCCATCAACTTGATTAATTTCAATTCCCAGACAATGTCGTGCTAAACCCAGATCTTTTATTTCAAATCTCTTTGCAAGTCCAGCTTTAATTCTTTCAATATCTGTCTTATTTCTTGATATATATAAAATATCATCAACGTATACAACCAAAATTGTATATTGATCCTCACTCATATTGTAGTAAAAACATGTGTCACTAGCTGCTGAAGTTAATCCAAGGTTTTCTAATTCTTCATTCAATATTTTATTCCATTGACGACCAGCTTGCCGCAGACCATATAATGCCTTTTTCAATTTACAAACTTTGTTATCTTGTGATAATTTTTGGAGCATCTCGTAAGCAATTTTTCCTAAATTACTGTTTTGACCATCCTTTTCAATAATTTCTTTTAATGCTTCTTTAATAAATTCTGGCAGTTCCATAAATATTTCTTCTTCTAAAAATCCATTTAAATAAGCTGCTACAACATCTATTTGATAAACTGGTAAACCTTCACGTACAGCTAATGCCATCAAAATTCTGATAGAATCCAACCTAGCTACAGGTGCAAAAGTATCAGTGAAATCTATTCCTTGTCGTTGTGTAAACCCTCGAGCAACAACTCGAGCTTTTCTTCTTTCAAGTGTTCCATCTGGCTTAAATTTGTTTCGAAGTACAATTTTACAAGTAATAACAGCTCTGTCTTTTGGACGATCAACTATTTCCCACGTGTTATTTTTAATTAAACCACGAATTTCTTCAGTAATTGCTTCCATCCACTCAAGTGCTTTATCTCCAGCCATCGCTTCTTTCAAGGTTATATCAATAAGATTTGCTTCTTCAATTATTTCTTCTTCATGTTCTGTTGCATCAACAAATATTTCATCATCACTTGGTTCTTCTTGCATTTCGATATCTTCATTATCATCATGTTCCTCTTGGTCTTCGTTTATATTTGCTGCTTGTCCAGTGTTATAAATTTTTCTTGGTCTTCCTCTTCTACCTGTTTTCTCTATCCGTGGTCTTCCCGGTTTTCGACGTGAAATACGATTTGGTGTACAAATTTCTTCATTAATTTCATCATTTTCAATTTCTTCATTTTCATTTTCATTTTGAATTGGCATATGAACACATTCAATATTTTCTTCATTTTTATCGAAAATTTTATCTTCTTTTACTTCATTTAAAAATTGATCTTCAAGAATTTGTACATCTCTAGCAACTACAACCTTTCTTTCAATTGGAATCCATACTCGATAACCTTTTGATTCTTCTGAATAACCGACTAAAATACCTTCTTTTGAACGCGGATCAAACTTTGATTTCCCTAATTGTTTTTCTAAAACAAATGATTTTGCTCCAAAAACTTTTAGATTACTTAAATCAGGTATTACTTTATTCCAAACTTCAAATGGAGAATGATTATCCAAACTAGATGTTGGACATCTGTTTCTTAGATAATTAGAAGTAGCTACTGCCTCAGCCCAAAATCCATGACTCAATCCAGATTGAATTAAAAGACATCGCGCCATTTCAATTAATGTCCTGTTTTTCCGCTCTGCCACTCCGTTTTGCTGTGGTGTATAGGGAACAGTTAGACGTCTGGAAATACCATTCTTCTTTAGGAATTCATCAAACTCTTTATTACAATATTCTGTTCCATTATCGGACATCAAACATTTAATCTTACAATTTGTCTGAGTTTCAACATATGCTTTATATTCTTTAAAAGCTTGAAGAACATCACTTTTAAGACGTAGAAATTTAACATCACACCATCGTGTACTGCCATCGATAAATGTTACGAAATATCGAGCATGTCCTAATGATTCTACTCTTGACGGTCCCCAAACTTCAGTGTGTATTAGTTCTAATTTCGCTGTACATCGTTCAGACTTCTTAGGAAATGGTAATACAGTCATTTTTCCTTTTAAACATATGTCACATGCCTCCAATTTCTTTTCTTCATTTATCTTCATACCACTAGCTAATTCTTTTCTTGAAATTTCTAACAGATCTTCTTTATTTAAATGTCCCAGACGATAATGCCATAACTTCAAACTTGCTGAATTATTATTTATTGCCGCATTTGCTTGCTCTTCACTGCCACAAACATAATATAAATTTCCAACTCTTTGTGCTAACAGTTTTATTTCACCATCTTTTCCAAAAATAGTTGCCCCAGTTTTAGAAAAACTGACAGTATTCCCATGATCCGTAATTCTCGCAACAGATAACAAATTAGTTCTTAATTCTTTTACCAATAACGTATCATTAAGTTTTACCAACCTATTTGATTTTCCATCTGTAGTAAAAACTTGAGCAGTTCCTTTTGCTACAATTTCAGTTTGTGCATCGCTGGCCAACAAAACATTTCCATTTGTTGACGTCATATTAATGAATGCTGCTTCATTATTACACATATGAGATGTACAGCCACTATCTAAACACCATCGACTATCACTTGATACCTGCTTCGTATGAAGAGCCTCTTCCGTTACTTGAAACCCATCTTCGACTTGAGCTTCAACTTTTGATGAATATTCTTGCTTTTCATCATTTGCTCTCTCTGGACAATCAGCTGCTTTGTGCCCAATTTTATTACAGATGAAACAATTATACTTAAATGGCTTGTTAAAATTACCATCGTTTCTGCGTTGCCCTCCTTGATATCCACTTCTTTGATATCCACCTCTCTGATATCCATTTCCTTGATTTTTACTACCTTGAGGTCCACTACTTTGAGACGGTTTAAAATTTTTAAAGTTTTGCTTGACCCACATAACCTCTGAATTATCCATGTCACGTTGACTTTGAGCATCATACTTTTCAATAACCTTTTCTCTAAGTATATCTGGTTTAGGCAATTCATTTTGAGACTCCATAGCACATCTGAACATTTCAAAACTTGAGGGCAATGCATTAAGAAGTAATGTTGACTGTAAATCATCATGCATTTCGACTCCCATAGCTGACAGCTTAGATATTATGTCAAAAAATTCCATCAGTTGAGTATGAAAATCACCGTTGTCTATTATCTTGTAAGATGTCACACGTTTGAGTAAACTTGCTCGTTTTACCGGTCCCGTAGATGCATATTCTGATTTTAACTTGTCCCAAATTTGTTTTGAAGTATTTAAACCTTTTACCATTCGTAATAAACTTGGATCAATAGCAATTATTAAATCTGATTTAGCTTTAGCATCTTCTTCTTCCCACCTTTCAACTTTTTGAGCCGATGCAGCATCATCTTCAACCAATGCGGGTTTTGGTTTCTTGCCATTTACATACATCCATGTACTGTTTTTTACCATTACAGCTTCAATTTGCATAGCCCACGTATCATAATTTCCTTTTGTAAGAGGCTTAATTGTACTTGACCATAACGACATTTTTTTTTTACTTTATACTCTTATTAACAGCGATCTGGGCCCATAACCTGATAAATATTAAACCTTGTTTTCGTTTTAATATTATTTATTTTAGAGTAAGAATTACAAAAATATGTCATGCTCTTAACTTTTCTTAATAACAACTGAACTGACAATTGTGTCTCTATGACAACATAAATAAAAACAAATAATACAGATGGTGCCAAAGTGCTAAATTTTAATTAGTCACTTAACACTAAATGATAAATTGGATCCATCAGTAGATGTTCTGCTCTTTTAAACTATGGAAAAATGATAATTGTCTAATGAATAGATAATTCACAGTGTTGTACCGACTTGTTCTTATGGGATATAAATCCAATCTGGTCCAACCTTTGCACACTCTTAACCGTTTAGTATTAGTCTTATGGAAAGTAAATCCAAGATGGCTGATAGATTCCCCCTCCACCCAATCCAAGTCCATTGTAGTTAGATGTTCCATAGCATGTCTTTTCACTGTACAGTTTTTTAATAGGCTTAAACCTCGTTTATCATTCCAAGCACCACATAAATTTGACCAAGACTTTTTCTCAACAATATTGTAGTAAATGCTATTGTTATGAATACAAACACGTGTTCTTATACATTGTTTTCTCATCACACTCTGTCCCACAAATAACAATAATTCTCCCAAGAATGGACAGTGATGCATTGTATTCTCTATTCATGTCATCCCCGTTGTACTTGTCATGCTGTGACCTTCAGGCACGTTTATTACCGTTTCCTGGTCCAGTCCCGTGTGTTGGTCATAACGTGAGGATCAGGTGTCCTGCATCCTGTCTGCTGCCTCTTGCCCACGCAGACGCTTTCTCACTTTTGACGATCGAAACTGGTTGTCGCATCCATATGTGTGTTGAGCAGGATATCAATACTGAAACCAGTTCTTCAATCGAGAATTTATTTTTGGTTTTCTGTACTATAGCTTTGGAGTTTCATATCGGTTGAAATGTTGAGTAAGTTTTATATATACTTCAAGTGTTGGAAATCTCCAACATATTTATTTATATTGCACTATTTTTATTTATTTTTTTGTCTGATGTATGGCTAAAAACGTATTTTCAAAAAAAGTTGAATACTCTTTGCTACGAAAATAATAGTCAAAAATAGCTCTGTTACATTGGATACAATGGTGTGAAGCACTAAGATGAATTTCCATGAGTAAAATACCATAGTTTCTCAAAAATAGTTAATTTATTTCCAGCAAACAAAAACTCGCATTACTGCAGAGGGCAGTAAGATATAATAACAGTTTTATATTTAAAAATTTTAACAAAATTCAACAATGTTCAACATATCTACCATTCGGATGGGTAAGAGGCCATGTCTAGTCACATAAAGTCGATTGCGTATGAGAGATGGTGGAAAGCCATGTCTAGTCACATAAAGTCGATTGCGTATGAGAGATGGTGGTAAGCCATGCCTAGTCACATTAAGTCGATATTTATGAGAGATTGTGGAAAGCCATGTCTAGTCACATAAAGTCGATTTCGTATGAGAGATGGTGGTAAGCGATGTCTAGTCACTTAAAGTCGATTGCGTATGAGAGATGGTGATAAGTCATACCTAGTCACATAAAGTCGATTGCGTATGAGAGATGGTGCAAAGCCATGTCTACTCACATAAGGTCGATTGCGTATGAGAGATGGTGGAAAGCCACGTCTAGTCACAGAAATTCGATTGCGTATGAGAGATGGTGGTAAGCCATGTCTAGTCACATAAAGTCGATTGCGTATGAGAAATGATAGAATGCCATGTCTAGTCACATAAAGTCGATTGCGTATGAAATATGGTGGAAAGCCATGTCTAGTCACATAAAGTCGATTGCGTATGAGAGATGGTGGAAAGCCATGTCTAGTCACATTAAGTCGATTGCGTATGAGAAATGGTAGAATGCCATGTCTAGTCACATAAAGTCGATTGCGTATGAAATATGGTGGAAAACCATGTCTAGTCACATAAAGTCACTTGCGTATGAAAGATGGTGGAAAGCCATGTCTAGTCACATAAAGCGATTGCGTATGAGAGATGGTGTATGTTTACATACCATCTAGTCTTTAACAGTATCGAAACAGACTAACCATAAAGTCTTTAACCATCTAGTCTTTAATCGAAACAGTATGTAACCATAAAGAGTATGGTTACAACTCTTTATGATGTATGTTTACATACCTCATATACAGTACTCCCGTACTGTACAAGCCATAAACTATGGCATGAAGATTAATTTTGCTAACCATTTATATAAATATGCAGTAATGATACTTAAAATTATAATTTATTGTTTTACTGCTTTACTATAAATTATGAATTCCGTTACTATCAATTTATTTCAATGAATCCATACTTCTTCATTTCTTATACTAAGAGAGTGTTTAACTAGTTTAGTTATTCATCTACCATAACACCACATGTTCCTATATACTAAGAGAGAGTTTAACTAGTTTAGTTATTCATCTACCATAACACCACATGTTCCTATATACTAAGAGAGAGTTTAACTAGTCTAGTTATTCATCTACCATAACACCACATGTTCCTATATACTAAGAGAGAGTTTAACTAGTCTAGTTATTCATCTACCATAACACCACATGTTCCTATATACTAAGAGAGAGTTTAACTAGTCTAGTTATTCATCTACCATAACACCACATGTTCCTATATACTAAGAGAGAGTTTAACTAGTCTAGTTATTCATCTACCATAACACCACATGTTCCTATATACTAAGAGAGAGTTTAACTAGTTTAGTTATTCATCTACCATAACACCACATGTTCCTATATACTAAGAGAGAGTTTAACTAGTTTAGTTATTCATCTACCATAACACCACATGTTCCTATATACTAAGAGAGAGTTTAACTAGTTTAGTTATTCATCTACCATAACACCACATGTTCCTATATACTAAGAGAGAGTTTAACTAGTTTAGGTTATTCATCTACCATAACACCACATGTTCCTATATACTAAGAGAGAGTTTAACTAGTTTAGTTATTCATCTACCATAACACCACATGTTTCCTATATACTAGAGAGAGTTTAACTAGTTTAGTTATTCATCTACCATAACACCACATGTTCCTATATACTAAGAGAGAGTTTAACTAGTTTAGTTATTCATCTACCATAACACCACATGTTCCTATATACTAAGAGAGAGTTTAACTAGTTTAGTTATTCATCTACCATAACACCCACATGTTCCTATATACTAAGAGCGAGTTTAACTAGTTTAGTTATTCATCTACCATAACACCACATCTTCCTATATACTAAGAGAGAGTTTAACTAGTTTAGTTATTCATCTACCATAACACCACATGTTACTATATACTAAGAGAGAGTTTAACTAGTTTAGGTTTATTCATCTACCATAACACCACATGTTCCTATATACTAAGAGAGAGTTTAACTAGTTTAGTTATTCATCTACCATAACACCACATGTTCCTATATACTAAGAGAGTTTAACTAGTTTAGGTTATTCTCTACCATAACACCACATGTTCCTATATACTAAGAGAGAGTTTAACTAGTTTAGTTATTCATCTACCATAACACCACATTTCCTATATACTAAGAGAGAGGTTTAACTAGTTTAGTTTATTCATCTACCATAACACCACATGTTCCTATATACTAAGAGAGAGTTTAACTAGTTTAGTTATTCATCTACCATAACACCACATTGTTCCTATATACTAAGAGAGAGTTTAACTAGTTTAGTTATTCATCTACCATAACACCACATGTTCCTATATACTAAGAGAGAGTTTAACTAGTTTAGTTATTCATCTACCATAACACCACATGTTTCCTATATACTAAGAGAGAGTTTAACTAGTCTAGTTATTCATCTACCATAACACCACATGTTCCTATATACTAAGAGAGAGTTTAACTAGTTTAGTTATTCATCTACCATAACACCACATGTTCCTATATACTAAGAGAGAGTTTAACTAGTTTAGTTATTCATCTACTATAACACCACATGTTCCTATATACTAAGAGAGAGTTTAAGTAGTCTAGTTATTCATCTACCATAACACCACATGTTCCTATATACTAAGAGAGAGTTTAACTAGTCTAGTTATTCATCTACCATAACACCACATGTTCCTATAATCTAAGAGAGAGTTTAACTAGTCTAGTTATTCATCTACCATAACACCACATGTTCCTATATACTAAGAGAGAGTTTAACTAGTCTAGTTATTCATCTACCATAACACCACATGTTCCTATATACTAAGAGAGTTTAACTAGTCTAGTTATTCATCTACCATAACACCACATGTTCCTATATACTAAGAGAGAGTTTAACTAGTTTAGTTATTCATCTACCATAACACCACATGTTCCTATATACTAAGAGAGTTTAACTAGTTTAGTTATTCATCTACCATAACACCACATGTTCCTATATACTAAGAGAGAGTTTAACTAGTTTAGTTATTCATCTACCATAACACCACATGTTCCTATATACTAAGAGAGAGTTTAACTAGTTTAGTTATTCATCTACCATAACACCACATGTTCCTATATACTAAGAGAGAGTTTAACTAGTTTAGTTATTCATCTACCATAACACCACATGTTCCTATATACTAAGAGAGAGTTTAACTAGTCTAGTTATTCATCTACCATAACACCACATGTTCCTATATACTAAGAGAGTTTAACTAGTTTAGTTATTCATCTACCATAACACCACATGTTCCTATATACTAAGAGAGAGTTTAACTAGTTTAGTTATTCATCTACCATAACACCACATGTTCCTATATACTAAGAGAGTTTAACTAGTTTAGTTATTCATCTACCATAACACCACATGTTCCTATATACTAAGAGAGAGTTTAACTAGTTTAGTTATTCATCTACCATAACACCACATGTTCCTATATACTAAGAGAGAGTTTAACTAGTTTAGTTATTCATCTACCATAACACCACATGTTCCTATATACTAAGAGAGTTTAACTAGTTTAGTTATTCATCTACCATAACACCACATGTTCCTATATACTAAGAGAGAGTTTAACTAGTTTAGTTATTCATCTACCATAACACCACATGTTCCTATATACTAAGAGAGAGTTTAACTAGTTTAGTTATTCATCTACCATAACACCACATGTTCCTATATACTAAGAGAGTTTAACTAGTTTAGTTATTCATCTACCATAACACCACATGTTCCTATATACTAAGAGAGTTTAACTAGTTTAGTTATTCATCTACCATAACACCACATGTTCCTATATACTAAGAGAGAGTTTAACTAGTTTAGTTATTCATCTACCATAACACCACATGTTCCTATATACTAAGAGAGTTTAACTAGTTTAGTTATTCATCTACCATAACACCACATGTTCCTATATACTAAGAGAGTTTAACTAGTTTAGTTATTCATCTACCATAACACCACATGTTCCTATATACTAAGAGAGTTTAACTAGTTTAGTTATTCATCTACCATAACACCACATGTTCCTATATACTAAGAGAGAGTTTAACTAGTTTAGTTATTCATCTACCATAACACCACATGTTCCTATATACTAAGAGAGAGTTTAACTAGTTTAGTTATTCATCTACCATAACACCACATGTTCCTATATACTAAGAGAGTTTAACTAGTTTAGTTATTCATCTACCATAACACCACATGTTCCTATATACTAAGAGAGAGTTTAACTAGTCTAGTTATTCATCTACCATAACACCACATGTTCCTATATACTAAGAGAGTTTAACTAGTTTAGTTATTCATCTACCATAACACCACATGTTCCTATATACTAAGAGAGTTTAACTAGTTTAGTTATTCATCTACCATAACACCACATGTTCCTATATACTAAGAGAGAGTTTAACTAGTTTAGTTATTCATCTACCATAACACCACATGTTCCTATATACTAAGAGAGAGTTTAACTAGTTTAGTTATTCATCTACCATAACACCACATGTTCCTATATACTAAGAGAGAGTTTAACTAGTTTAGTTATTCATCTACCATAACACCACATGTTCCTATATACTAAGAGAGAGTTTAACTAGTTTAGTTATTCATCTACCATAACACCACATGTTCCTATATACTAAGAGAGAGTTTAACTAGTTTAGTTATTCATCTACCATAACACCACATGTTCCTATATACTAAGAGAGAGTTTAACTAGTTTAGTTATTCATCTACCATAACACCACATGTTCCTATATACTAAGAGAGTTTAACTAGTTTAGTTATTCATCTACCATAACACCACATGTTCCTATATACTAAGAGAGAGTTTAACTAGTTTAGTTATTCATCTACCATAACACCACATGTTCCTATATACTAAGAGAGAGTTTAACTAGTTTAGTTATTCATCTACCATAACACCACATGTTCCTATATACTAAGAGAGAGTTTAACTAGTTTAGTTATTCATCTACCATAACACCACATGTTCCTATATACTAAGAGAGTTTAACTAGTTTAGTTATTCATCTACCATAACACCACATGTTCCTATATACTAAGAGAGAGTTTAACTAGTTTAGTTATTCATCTACCATAACACCACATGTTCCTATATACTAAGAGAGAGTTTAACTAGTCTAGTTATTCATCTACCATAACACCACATGTTCCTATATACTAAGAGAGTTTAACTAGTTTAGTTATTCATCTACCATAACACCACATGTTCCTATATACTAAGAGAGAGTTTAACTAGTTTAGTTATTCATCTACCATAACACCACATGTTCCTATATACTAAGAGAGAGTTTAACTAGTTTAGTTATTCATCTACCATAACACCACATGTTCCTATATACTAAGAGAGAGTTTAACTAGTTTAGTTATTCATCTACCATAACACCACATGTTCCTATATACTAAGAGAGAGTTTAACTAGTTTAGTTATTCATCTACCATAACACCACATGTTCCTATATACTAAGAGAGAGTTTAACTAGTTTAGTTATTCATCTACCATAACACCACATGTTCCTATATACTAAGAGAGAGTTTAACTAGTTTAGTTATTCATCTACCATAACACCACATGTTCCTATATACTAAGAGAGTTTAACTAGTTTAGTTATTCATCTACCATAACACCACATGTTCCTATATACTAAGAGAGAGTTTAACTAGTTTAGTTATTCATCTACCATAACACCACATGTTCCTATATACTAAGAGAGAGTTTAACTAGTTTAGTTATTCATCTACCATAACACCACATGTTCCTATATACTAAGAGAGTTTAACTAGTTTAGTTATTCATCTACCATAACACCACATGTTCCTATATACTAAGAGAGAGTTTAACTAGTTTAGTTATTCATCTACCATAACACCACATGTTCCTATATACTAAGAGAGAGTTTAACTAGTTTAGTTATTCATCTACCATAACACCACATGTTCCTATATACTAAGAGAGAGTTTAACTAGTTTAGTTATTCATCTACCATAACACCACATGTTCCTATATACTAAGAGAGTTTAACTAGTTTAGTTATTCATCTACCATAACACCACATGTTCCTATATACTAAGAGAGTTTAACTAGTTTAGTTATTCATCTACCATAACACCACATGTTCCTATATACTAAGAGAGAGTTTAACTAGTTTAGTTATTCATCTACCATAACACCACATGTTCCTATATACTAAGAGAGTTTAACTAGTTTAGTTATTCATCTACCATAACACCACATGTTCCTATATACTAAGAGAGAGTTTAACTAGTTTAGTTATTCATCTACCATAACACCACATGTTCCTATATACTAAGAGAGAGTTTAACTAGTTTAGTTATTCATCTACCATAACACCACATGTTCCTATATACTAAGAGAGTTTAACTAGTTTAGTTATTCATCTACCATAACACCACATGTTCCTATATACTAAGAGAGAGTTTAACTAGTCTAGTTATTCATCTACCATAACACCACATGTTCCTATATACTAAGAGAGAGTTTAACTAGTTTAGTTATTCATCTACCATAACACCACATGTTCCTATATACTAAGAGAGTTTAACTAGTCTAGTTATTCATCTACCATAACACCACATGTTCCTATATACTAAGAGAGTTTAACTAGTTTAGTTATTCATCTACCATAACACCACATGTTCCTATATACTAAGAGAGAGTTTAACTAGTCTAGTTATTCATCTACCATAACACCACATGTTCCTATATACTAAGAGAGAGTTTAACTAGTTTAGTTATTCATCTACCATAACACCACATGTTCCTATATACTAAGAGAGAGTTTAACTAGTTTAGTTATTCATCTACCATAACACCACATGTTCCTATATACTAAGAGAGAGTTTAACTAGTTTAGTTATTCATCTACCATAACACCACATGTTCCTATATACTAAGAGAGTTTAACTAGTCTAGTTATTCATCTACCATAACACCACATGTTCCTATATACTAAGAGAGAGTTTAACTAGTTTAGTTATTCATCTACCATAACACCACATGTTCCTATATACTAAGAGAGTTTAACTAGTCTAGTTATTCATCTACCATAACACCACATGTTCCTATATACTAAGAGAGAGTTTAACTAGTTTAGTTATTCATCTACCATAACACCACATGTTCCTATATACTAAGAGAGAGTTTAACTAGTTTAGTTATTCATCTACCATAACACCACATGTTCCTATATACTAAGAGAGTTTAACTAGTTTAGTTATTCATCTACCATAACACCACATGTTCCTATATACTAAGAGAGTTTAACTAGTTTAGTTATTCATCTACCATAACACCACATGTTCCTATATACTAAGAGAGTTTAACTAGTTTAGTTATTCATCTACCATAACACCACATGTTCCTATATACTAAGAGAGAGTTTAACTAGTTTAGTTATTCATCTACCATAACACCACATGTTCCTATATACTAAGAGAGAGTTTAACTAGTTTAGTTATTCATCTACCATAACACCACATGTTCCTATATACTAAGAGAGAGTTTAACTAGTTTAGTTATTCATCTACCATAACACCACATGTTCCTATATACTAAGAGAGTTTAACTAGTTTAGTTATTCATCTACCATAACACCACATGTTCCTATATACTAAGAGAGTTTAACTAGTTTAGTTATTCATCTACCATAACACCACATGTTCCTATATACTAAGAGAGTTTAACTAGTTTAGTTATTCATCTACCATAACACCACATGTTCCTATATACTAAGAGAGTTTAACTAGTTTAGTTATTCATCTACCATAACACCACATGTTCCTATATACTAAGAGAGAGTTTAACTAGTTTAGTTATTCATCTACCATAACACCACATGTTCCTATATACTAAGAGAGAGTTTAACTAGTTTAGTTATTCATCTACCATAACACCACATGTTCCTATATACTAAGAGAGAGTTTAACTAGTTTAGTTATTCATCTACCATAACACCACATGTTCCTATATACTAAGAGAGAGTTTAACTAGTTTAGTTATTCATCTACCATAACACCACATGTTCCTATATACTAAGAGAGTTTAACTAGTTTAGTTATTCATCTACCATAACACCACATGTTCCTATATACTAAGAGAGAGTTTAACTAGTTTAGTTATTCATCTACCATAACACCACATGTTCCTATATAAGAGAGAGTTTAACTAGTTTAGTTATTCATCTACCATAACACCACATGTTCCTATATACTAAGAGAGAGTTTAACTAGTTTAGTTATTCATCTACCATAACACCACATGTTCCTATATACTAAGAGAGAGTTTAACTAGTTTAGTTATTCATCTACCATAACACCACATGTTCCTATATACTAAGAGAGAGTTTAACTAGTTTAGTTATTCATCTACCATAACACCACATGTTCCTATATACTAAGAGAGAGTTTAACTAGTTTAGTTATTCATCTACCATAACACCACATGTTCCTATATACTAAGAGAGAGTTTAACTAGTTTAGTTATTCATCTACCATAACACCACATGTTCCTATATACTAAGAGAGTTTAACTAGTTTAGTTATTCATCTACCATAACACCACATGTTCCTATATACTAAGAGAGAGTTTAACTAGTTTAGTTATTCATCTACCATAACACCACATGTTCCTATATACTAAGAGAGTTTAACTAGTTTAGTTATTCATCTACCATAACACCACATGTTCCTATATACTAAGAGAGAGTTTAACTAGTTTAGTTATTCATCTACCATAACACCACATGTTCCTATATACTAAGAGAGTTTAACTAGTTTAGTTATTCATCTACCATAACACCACATGTTCCTATATACTAAGAGAGAGTTTAACTAGTTTAGTTATTCATCTACCATAACACCACATGTTCCTATATACTAAGAGAGAGTTTAACTAGTTTAGTTATTCATCTACCATAACACCACATGTTCCTATATACTAAGAGAGAGTTTAACTAGTTTAGTTATTCATCTACCATAACACCACATGTTCCTATATACTAAGAGAGAGTTTAACTAGTTTAGTTATTCATCTACCATAACACCACATGTTCCTATATACTAAGAGAGAGTTTAACTAGTTTAGTTATTCATCTACCATAACACCACATGTTCCTATATACTAAGAGAGAGTTTAACTAGTTTAGTTATTCATCTACCATAACACCACATGTTCCTATATACTAAGAGAGTTTAACTAGTTTAGTTATTCATCTACCATAACACCACATGTTCCTATATACTAAGAGAGAGTTTAACTAGTTTAGTTATTCATCTACCATAACACCACATGTTCCTATATACTAAGAGAGTTTAACTAGTTTAGTTATTCATCTACCATAACACCACATGTTCCTATATACTAAGAGAGAGTTTAACTAGTTTAGTTATTCATCTACCATAACACCACATGTTCCTATATACTAAGAGAGAGTTTAACTAGTTTAGTTATTCATCTACCATAACACCACATGTTCCTATATACTAAGAGAGAGTTTAACTAGTTTAGTTATTCATCTACCATAACACCACATGTTCCTATATACTAAGAGAGAGTTTAACTAGTTTAGTTATTCATCTACCATAACACCACATGTTCCTATATACTAAGAGAGAGTTTAACTAGTTTAGTTATTCATCTACCATAACACCACATGTTCCTATATACTAAGAGAGAGTTTAACTAGTTTAGTTATTCATCTACCATAACACCACATGTTCCTATATACTAAGAGAGAGTTTAACTAGTTTAGTTATTCATCTACCATAACACCACATGTTCCTATATACTAAGAGAGAGTTTAACTAGTTTAGTTATTCATCTACCATAACACCACATGTTCCTATATACTAAGAGAGAGTTTAACTAGTTTAGTTATTCATCTACCATAACACCACATGTTCCTATATACTAAGAGAGAGTTTAACTAGTTTAGTTATTCATCTACCATAACACCACATGTTCCTATATACTAAGAGAGAGTTTAACTAGTTTAGTTATTCATCTACCATAACACCACATGTTCCTATATACTAAGAGAGAGTTTAACTAGTTTAGTTATTCATCTACCATAACACCACATGTTCCTATATACTAAGAGAGAGTTTAACTAGTTTAGTTATTCATCTACCATAACACCACATGTTCCTATATACTAAGAGAGAGTTTAACTAGTTTAGTTATTCATCTACCATAACACCACATGTTCCTATATACTAAGAGAGAGTTTAACTAGTTTAGTTATTCATCTACCATAACACCACATGTTCCTATATACTAAGAGAGAGTTTAACTAGTTTAGTTATTCATCTACCATAACACCACATGTTCCTATATACTAAGAGAGAGTTTAACTAGTTTAGTTATTCATCTACCATAACACCACATGTTCCTATATACTAAGAGAGTTTAACTAGTTTAGTTATTCATCTACCATAACACCACATGTTCCTATATACTAAGAGAGAGTTTAACTAGTTTAGTTATTCATCTACCATAACACCACATGTTCCTATATACTAAGAGAGAGTTTAACTAGTTTAGTTATTCATCTACCATAACACCACATGTTCCTATATACTAAGAGAGTTTAACTAGTTTAGTTATTCATCTACCATAACACCACATGTTCCTATATACTAAGAGAGAGTTTAACTAGTTTAGTTATTCATCTACCATAACACCACATGTTCCTATATACTAAGAGAGAGTTTAACTAGTTTAGTTATTCATCTACCATAACACCACATGTTCCTATATACTAAGAGAGTTTAACTAGTTTAGTTATTCATCTACCATAACACCACATGTTCCTATATACTAAGAGAGAGTTTAACTAGTTTAGTTATTCATCTACCATAACACCACATGTTCCTATATACTAAGAGAGAGTTTAACTAGTTTAGTTATTCATCTACCATAACACCACATGTTCCTATATACTAAGAGAGAGTTTAACTAGTTTAGTTATTCATCTACCATAACACCACATGTTCCTATATACTAAGAGAGAGTTTAACTAGTTTAGTTATTCATCTACCATAACACCACATGTTCCTATATACTAAGAGAGAGTTTAACTAGTTTAGTTATTCATCTACCATAACACCACATGTTCCTATATACTAAGAGAGAGTTTAACTAGTTTAGTTATTCATCTACCATAACACCACATGTTCCTATATACTAAGAGAGAGTTTAACTAGTTTAGTTATTCATCTACCATAACACCACATGTTCCTATATACTAAGAGAGAGTTTAACTAGTTTAGTTATTCATCTACCATAACACCACATGTTCCTATATACTAAGAGAGAGTTTAACTAGTTTAGTTATTCATCTACCATAACACCACATGTTCCTATATACTAAGAGAGTTTAACTAGTTTAGTTATTCATCTACCATAACACCACATGTTCCTATATACTAAGAGAGTTTAACTAGTTTAGTTATTCATCTACCATAACACCACATGTTCCTATATACTAAGAGAGAGTTTAACTAGTTTAGTTATTCATCTACCATAACACCACATGTTCCTATATACTAAGAGAGAGTTTAACTAGTTTAGTTATTCATCTACCATAACACCACATGTTCCTATATACTAAGAGAGTTTAACTAGTTTAGTTATTCATCTACCATAACACCACATGTTCCTATATACTAAGAGAGTTTAACTAGTTTAGTTATTCATCTACCATAACACCACATGTTCCTATATACTAAGAGAGAGTTTAACTAGTTTAGTTATTCATCTACCATAACACCACATGTTCCTATATACTAAGAGAGTTTAACTAGTTTAGTTATTCATCTACCATAACACCACATGTTCCTATATACTAAGAGAGTTTAACTAGTTTAGTTATTCATCTACCATAACACCACATGTTCCTATATACTAAGAGAGTTTAACTAGTTTAGTTATTCATCTACCATAACACCACATGTTCCTATATACTAAGAGAGAGTTTAACTAGTTTAGTTATTCATCTACCATAACACCACATGTTCCTATATACTAAGAGAGTTTAACTAGTTTAGTTATTCATCTACCATAACACCACATGTTCCTATATACTAAGAGAGAGTTTAACTAGTTTAGTTATTCATCTACCATAACACCACATGTTCCTATATACTAAGAGAGAGTTTAACTAGTTTAGTTATTCATCTACCATAACACCACATGTTCCTATATACTAAGAGAGAGTTTAACTAGTTTAGTTATTCATCTACCATAACACCACATGTTCCTATATACTAAGAGAGTTTAACTAGTTTAGTTATTCATCTACCATAACACCACATGTTCCTATATACTAAGAGAGAGTTTAACTAGTTTAGTTATTCATCTACCATAACACCACATGTTCCTATATACTAAGAGAGAGTTTAACTAGTTTAGTTATTCATCTACCATAACACCACATGTTCCTATATACTAAGAGAGTTTAACTAGTTTAGTTATTCATCTACCATAACACCACATGTTCCTATATACTAAGAGAGAGTTTAACTAGTTTAGTTATTCATCTACCATAACACCACATGTTCCTATATACTAAGAGAGAGTTTAACTAGTTTAGTTATTCATCTACCATAACACCACATGTTCCTATATACTAAGAGAGAGTTTAACTAGTTTAGTTATTCATCTACCATAACACCACATGTTCCTATATACTAAGAGAGTTTAACTAGTTTAGTTATTCATCTACCATAACACCACATGTTCCTATATACTAAGAGAGAGTTTAACTAGTTTAGTTATTCATCTACCATAACACCACATGTTCCTATATACTAAGAGAGAGTTTAACTAGTTTAGTTATTCATCTACCATAACACCACATGTTCCTATATACTAAGAGAGTTTAACTAGTTTAGTTATTCATCTACCATAACACCACATGTTCCTATATACTAAGAGAGAGTTTAACTAGTTTAGTTATTCATCTACCATAACACCACATGTTCCTATATACTAAGAGAGAGTTTAACTAGTTTAGTTATTCATCTACCATAACACCACATGTTCCTATATACTAAGAGAGTTTAACTAGTTTAGTTATTCATCTACCATAACACCACATGTTCCTATATACTAAGAGAGTTTAACTAGTTTAGTTATTCATCTACCATAACACCACATGTTCCTATATACTAAGAGAGAGTTTAACTAGTTTAGTTATTCATCTACCATAACACCACATGTTCCTATATACTAAGAGAGTTTAACTAGTTTAGTTATTCATCTACCATAACACCACATGTTCCTATATACTAAGAGAGAGTTTAACTAGTTTAGTTATTCATCTACCATAACACCACATGTTCCTATATACTAAGAGAGTTTAACTAGTTTAGTTATTCATCTACCATAACACCACATGTTCCTATATACTAAGAGAGTTTAACTAGTTTAGTTATTCATCTACCATAACACCACATGTTCCTATATACTAAGAGAGTTTAACTAGTTTAGTTATTCATCTACCATAACACCACATGTTCCTATATACTAAGAGAGTTTAACTAGTTTAGTTATTCATCTACCATAACACCACATGTTCCTATATACTAAGAGAGTTTAACTAGTTTAGTTATTCATCTACCATAACACCACATGTTCCTATATACTAAGAGAGAGTTTAACTAGTTTAGTTATTCATCTACCATAACACCACATGTTCCTATATACTAAGAGAGAGTTTAACTAGTTTAGTTATTCATCTACCATAACACCACATGTTCCTATATACTAAGAGAGTTTAACTAGTTTAGTTATTCATCTACCATAACACCACATGTTCCTATATACTAAGAGAGAGTTTAACTAGTTTAGTTATTCATCTACCATAACACCACATGTTCCTATATACTAAGAGAGTTTAACTAGTTTAGTTATTCATCTACCATAACACCACATGTTCCTATATACTAAGAGAGTTTAACTAGTTTAGTTATTCATCTACCATAACACCACATGTTCCTATATACTAAGAGAGTTTAACTAGTTTAGTTATTCATCTACCATAACACCACATGTTCCTATATACTAAGAGAGAGTTTAACTAGTTTAGTTATTCATCTACCATAACACCACATGTTCCTATATACTAAGAGAGAGTTTAACTAGTTTAGTTATTCATCTACCATAACACCACATGTTCCTATATACTAAGAGAGTTTAACTAGTTTAGTTATTCATCTACCATAACACCACATGTTCCTATATACTAAGAGAGAGTTTAACTAGTTTAGTTATTCATCTACCATAACACCACATGTTCCTATATACTAAGAGAGAGTTTAACTAGTTTAGTTATTCATCTACCATAACACCACATGTTCCTATATACTAAGAGAGAGTTTAACTAGTTTAGTTATTCATCTACCATAACACCACATGTTCCTATATACTAAGAGAGAGTTTAACTAGTTTAGTTATTCATCTACCATAACACCACATGTTCCTATATACTAAGAGAGAGTTTAACTAGTTTAGTTATTCATCTACCATAACACCACATGTTCCTATATACTAAGAGAGAGTTTAACTAGTTTAGTTATTCATCTACCATAACACCACATGTTCCTATATACTAAGAGAGAGTTTAACTAGTTTAGTTATTCATCTACCATAACACCACATGTTCCTATATACTAAGAGAGAGTTTAACTAGTTTAGTTATTCATCTACCATAACACCACATGTTCCTATATACTAAGAGAGAGTTTAACTAGTTTAGTTATTCATCTACCATAACACCACATGTTCCTATATACTAAGAGAGAGTTTAACTAGTTTAGTTATTCATCTACCATAACACCACATGTTCCTATATACTAAGAGAGAGTTTAACTAGTTTAGTTATTCATCTACCATAACACCACATGTTCCTATATACTAAGAGAGAGTTTAACTAGTTTAGTTATTCATCTACCATAACACCACATGTTCCTATATACTAAGAGAGAGTTTAACTAGTTTAGTTATTCATCTACCATAACACCACATGTTCCTATATACTAAGAGAGAGTTTAACTAGTTTAGTTATTCATCTACCATAACACCACATGTTCCTATATACTAAGAGAGAGTTTAACTAGTTTAGTTATTCATCTACCATAACACCACATGTTCCTATATACTAAGAGAGAGTTTAACTAGTTTAGTTATTCATCTACCATAACACCACATGTTCCTATATACTAAGAGAGAGTTTAACTAGTTTAGTTATTCATCTACCATAACACCACATGTTCCTATATACTAAGAGAGAGTTTAACTAGTTTAGTTATTCATCTACCATAACACCACATGTTCCTATATACTAAGAGAGAGTTTAACTAGTTTAGTTATTCATCTACCATAACACCACATGTTCCTATATACTAAGAGAGAGTTTAACTAGTTTAGTTATTCATCTACCATAACACCACATGTTCCTATATACTAAGAGAGAGTTTAACTAGTTTAGTTATTCATCTACCATAACACCACATGTTCCTATATACTAAGAGAGAGTTTAACTAGTTTAGTTATTCATCTACCATAACACCACATGTTCCTATATACTAAGAGAGAGTTTAACTAGTTTAGTTATTCATCTACCATAACACCACATGTTCCTATATACTAAGAGAGAGTTTAACTAGTTTAGTTATTCATCTACCATAACACCACATGTTCCTATATACTAAGAGAGAGTTTAACTAGTTTAGTTATTCATCTACCATAACACCACATGTTCCTATATACTAAGAGAGAGTTTAACTAGTTTAGTTATTCATCTACCATAACACCACATGTTCCTATATACTAAGAGAGAGTTTAACTAGTTTAGTTATTCATCTACCATAACACCACATGTTCCTATATACTAAGAGAGAGTTTAACTAGTTTAGTTATTCATCTACCATAACACCACATGTTCCTATATACTAAGAGAGAGTTTAACTAGTTTAGTTATTCATCTACCATAACACCACATGTTCCTATATACTAAGAGAGAGTTTAACTAGTTTAGTTATTCATCTACCATAACACCACATGTTCCTATATACTAAGAGAGTTTAACTAGTTTAGTTATTCATCTACCATAACACCACATGTTCCTATATACTAAGAGAGAGTTTAACTAGTTTAGTTATTCATCTACCATAACACCACATGTTCCTATATACTAAGAGAGAGTTTAACTAGTTTAGTTATTCATCTACCATAACACCACATGTTCCTATATACTAAGAGAGTTTAACTAGTTTAGTTATTCATCTACCATAACACCACATGTTCCTATATACTAAGAGAGAGTTTAACTAGTTTAGTTATTCATCTACCATAACACCACATGTTCCTATATACTAAGAGAGTTTAACTAGTTTAGTTATTCATCTACCATAACACCACATGTTCCTATATACTAAGAGAGAGTTTAACTAGTTTAGTTATTCATCTACCATAACACCACATGTTCCTATATACTAAGAGAGAGTTTAACTAGTTTAGTTATTCATCTACCATAACACCACATGTTCCTATATACTAAGAGAGAGTTTAACTAGTTTAGTTATTCATCTACCATAACACCACATGTTCCTATATACTAAGAGAGAGTTTAACTAGTTTAGTTATTCATCTACCATAACACCACATGTTCCTATATACTAAGAGAGAGTTTAACTAGTTTAGTTATTCATCTACCATAACACCACATGTTCCTATATACTAAGAGAGAGTTTAACTAGTTTAGTTATTCATCTACCATAACACCACATGTTCCTATATACTAAGAGAGAGTTTAACTAGTTTAGTTATTCATCTACCATAACACCACATGTTCCTATATACTAAGAGAGTTTAACTAGTTTAGTTATTCATCTACCATAACACCACATGTTCCTATATACTAAGAGAGTTTAACTAGTTTAGTTATTCATCTACCATAACACCACATGTTCCTATATACTAAGAGAGAGTTTAACTAGTTTAGTTATTCATCTACCATAACACCACATGTTCCTATATACTAAGAGAGAGTTTAACTAGTTTAGTTATTCATCTACCATAACACCACATGTTCCTATATACTAAGAGAGAGTTTAACTAGTTTAGTTATTCATCTACCATAACACCACATGTTCCTATATACTAAGAGAGAGTTTAACTAGTTTAGTTATTCATCTACCATAACACCACATGTTCCTATATACTAAGAGAGTTTAACTAGTTTAGTTATTCATCTACCATAACACCACATGTTCCTATATACTAAGAGAGAGTTTAACTAGTTTAGTTATTCATCTACCATAACACCACATGTTCCTATATACTAAGAGAGAGTTTAACTAGTTTAGTTATTCATCTACCATAACACCACATGTTCCTATATACTAAGAGAGAGTTTAACTAGTTTAGTTATTCATCTACCATAACACCACATGTTCCTATATACTAAGAGAGAGTTTAACTAGTTTAGTTATTCATCTACCATAACACCACATGTTCCTATATACTAAGAGAGTTTAACTAGTTTAGTTATTCATCTACCATAACACCACATGTTCCTATATACTAAGAGAGAGTTTAACTAGTTTAGTTATTCATCTACCATAACACCACATGTTCCTATATACTAAGAGAGTTTAACTAGTTTAGTTATTCATCTACCATA
Source organism: Stictocephala bisonia (assembly GCA_035578905.1). NCBI lineage: Eukaryota > Metazoa > Arthropoda > Insecta > Hemiptera > Membracidae > Stictocephala > Stictocephala bisonia. The sequence goes on along the minus strand of JAQJVL010000254.1, from coordinate 887,733 downwards.
ACACCACATGTTCCTATATACTAAGAGAGAGTTTAACTAGTTTAGTTATTCATCTACCATAACACCACATGTTCCTATATACTAGAGAGAGTTTAACTAGTTTAGTTATTCATCTACCATAACACCACATGTTCCTATATACTAAGAGAGAGTTTAACTAGTTTAGTTATTCATCTACCATAACACCACATGTTCCTATATACTAAGAGAGAGTTTAACTAGTTTAGTTATTCATCTACCATAACACCACATGTTCCTATATACTAAGAGAGAGTTTAACTAGTTTAGTTATTCATCTACCATAACACCACATGTTCCTATATACTAAGAGAGAGTTTAACTAGTTTAGTTATTCATCTACCATAACACCACATGTTCCTATATACTAAGAGAGAGTTTAACTAGTTTAGTTATTCATCTACCATAACACCACATGTTCCTATATACTAAGAGAGTTTAACTAGTTTAGTTATTCATCTACCATAACACCACATGTTCCTATATACTAAGAGAGAGTTTAACTAGTTTAGTTATTCATCTACCATAACACCACATGTTCCTATATACTAAGAGAGTTTAACTAGTTTAGTTATTCATCTACCATAACACCACATGTTCCTATATACTAAGAGAGTTTAACTAGTTTAGTTATTCATCTACCATAACACCACATGTTCCTATATACTAAGAGAGTTTAACTAGTTTAGTTATTCATCTACCATAACACCACATGTTCCTATATACTAAGAGAGTGTTTAACTAGTTTAGTTATTCATCTACCATAACACCACATGTTCCTATATACTAAGAGAGAGTTTAACTAGTTTAGTTATTCATCTACCATAACACCACATGTTCCTATATACTAAGAGAGTTTAACTAGTTTAGTTATTTATCTACCATAACACCACATGTTCCTATATACTAAGAGAGAGTTTAACTAGTCTAGTTATTCATCTACCATAACACCACATGTTCCTATATACTAAGAGAGAGTTTAACTAGTCTAGTTATTCATCTACCATAACACCACATGTTCCTATATACTAAGAGAGAGTTTAACTAGTCTAGTTATTCATCTACCATAACACCACATGTTCCTATATACTAAGAGAGAGTTTAACTAGTTTAGTTATTCATCTACCATAACACCACATGTTCCTATATACTAAGAGAGAGTTTAACTAGTTTAGTTATTCATCTACCATAACACCACATGTTCCTATATACTAAGAGAGAGTTTAACTAGTTTAGTTATTCATCTACCATAACACCACATGTTCCTATATACTAAGAGAGTTTAACTAGTTTAGTTATTCATCTACCATAACACCACATGTTCCTATATACTAAGAGAGAGTTTAATTAGTTTAGTTATTCATCTACCATAATACCACATGTTCCTATATACTAACCACTCTCTAAATAGCTTTTAGCTATGAAATAGCTTTCTTCATTTATAGATGTGCAAATGTTGTATGGAAATTGAATATAAAATACTCAAATGTACTATTGTGCTAGAATAGAACAATACACTAACCAAATGTCATAATTAGAAAATATCTTGAACGGTAATTCACTCTTAACAGATAAGAAACATATTGATAACTAAAATACCATAATTTTAAAGCACACACGTAAACATTCTCCTTTAGTATCCAGTAGTTATGTATTTGACATCATCACAGGCGGTAAGCTACCACCACCGCTGTGAGGATTGTGGTCGTCCTGTTCAAACAGGATATTTACCCAGGCTGTACTCTGTTTGGTGTGGAGTTAACCAGTCAACGAGTCGTAAATAAGACCAAAGAACTACACCAAAGGACTACAGTTTAACACTTTGTAGCGAGTATTTTATGGTATGGTCTTGTGTGGTACAGTAAGGCATTTACGGTGGTAACAAAAGAGGTGTGCTGGGGACACTCGCTTCATAGAGTAGAGTAAAACATCGACGAAATCTTCTTGAGATTAACAATTAACGTGTTATGCAACAATGTTCACGTTTCATGCAACAATGTTCAAGTGTTACGCTACAATGTTCCAGTTTCATGCAACAATGTTCAAGTTTCATGCAAACAATGTTCAAGTTTCGTTAAATTAATCGATAAATTACAAAAGATTTACTTGTAGACTATTCATTTAAGGTAAAACAACGAAGTAGTAGGGGAAAAATTCGTTAAGGTATTCCCTTGATCGCATCAATCAACGTTGACGCCAGTGCATTATGTTGACTACCGGAAGTTATATGATACCATAGACATTTTTTTATTTTTCTATGCAATTTGAAATCAACATCATATTTTGGAGGGAAGTTACGTTAAAATCTTCTACTTCGTCACCTGTAAATTGTTTGTTCCTTTCCGAAACATTTTATGGAAGTTGAACAAGATATGTGTTTCATTATATATGTGATTAAAAGTTCGCCACAAGTTTTATATTATGTGGCCCTGGAACCTGTTGTTTATATAGAGTTACTTACTGGAGTATGTAAACACATATACATTTAGGACATACTTAATGTCACGTACCGGTACATACGATTTAAGAGTGAGCCCTCAAGTGGCTTTCAGTTTAATGTATGTGAAGGATGGGCATGGACGGTTGTTATTAATATCAATAAATCACAACAATAAAAATAGCAACGTGCACAAAGGTGACTATTTGGCGGATTTACAGTTACTCACCACTATTTAAAACAAGTTAGCAGAATATATAGAGATAGTTTAAATATTATACAAGGTATCATGCAAAGATTTGATCATATGCAGGATCACTCCGTATATTTCTTGAACATTACATTGGTCTCTATTGATTACGACTAATTCTTATATGATAATAATCATATTTCATGTCTTAACTATTACATATAAGCGATTAATTAAGTTTTAGTTGATTAGTAAAATAGAGATTTTTCAATAACAGTTTTTGTTTCAGGTTGGAATATTCTTCAAAGTTCCTTTACATTATGTGAGTATACTGTACAAATCACGCGATATGTTGCATTAGTGAATTCATTTTCACAAATTGAGATTTTTTAATATTGTTAAGTAATACTTATTGTTGGGTATTTTTTATGTTTATTGTAACATCAGATAACTTTCTGATGTTACAATTATTGAACGTTTAAAAAATTGAAATATTGAAATGTTTAGCTAACTTTTATCAAAGCTGGATAGAAAAAAATCAAACTCAGAAGTTAAAATTAAGTTATAAATATAGATAGCTTAATATATTTCTAGTAAAAATATTTATCTTATTTAATCCAAATGAACACTTTGCAGTACTATTGGATACGTAATAATTTCAATGAATAAATATATCCACTTCCATCTCAAATATTATATTTTAATGCTGGTGTAAAAACGTACACAAATCATCTAATAGCAATATCTAGTGTTCAGAACTGGTGAGGTTAATTTTATTTGTAAATTACGGTTTGTTCAACGTAGTTTATTCAAATGTTTTATCTCTCGGGCATTCATACGACTATGGTAATCGTTAACCTGGCGTTTAATAGCCATGCGGTTCACATTACCACCCCATGTTTTGTGGTTACTCGTCCACAACAACCACCACCTGCTGCTTGTTACAGCGGGGATGTTGTATAACGGGGTGGTCCATGAATGGAACGATGTACCATTATTGGAACAACTCGGTCATTCCAATATTGCAGTTCATACAATGCAATATTGATATAACATGCGAATATTTCATCATCAAGTGAATACATTATCAGATGAAATACAATGAGCACTGTCCAATTTGCTTTAGATACTGCGAGAAACAATGGACTATTGTTTTCCTGATAGTATATCTCATTTTCTATCGGCATTGTCTACATTTGTCACCGCATATTTTCTTTGATTTTTTTAATGTTGCCCTGCCTACTGAATGAATTTATCTTTGGCCCTTCAGAATTTATATTTAGCCAAATAACAGAAAAGTAATCTTGACATATTCAAAAATAAGTTATTTGGAAATAAAGGTAACATAACATGTTTGGGTGTTTCACGTTAGTCTGAGAGGTGAAATAAATAGTCTACATACTAAAAACAGGTGTTAGTCGTCTGGCAACGATCGTGGTGTAGATTGAGTAGGTTTAAGACTGAACCCATCTAGAAGTTCTATCCTTAGACTCCCCTAGCCTTTAATAAAAACAAGAAAAGTGATGCA